>JACEFZ010000819.1:220000-562918 GCA_014155875.1 Cepaea nemoralis
CCCTGATGGTGATCCAGTCATTCTTAGAATCATCCCTGATGGTGATCCAGCAATTCTTAGAATTATCCCCGATGATGATTCAGCCATTCTTAGAATCATCTCTAATGGTGATCCAACCATTCTTAGAATCATCCCTGATGGTGATCCAACCATTCTTAGAATCATCCCTGATGGTGATCCAGCCATTCTTAGAATCATCCCTGATGGTGATCCAATCATTCTTAGAATCATCTCTAATGGTGATCCAGCCATTCTTAGAATCATCCCTGCTGTGATCTAGCCATTCTTAGAATCATCCCTGATGGTGATCCAGCCATTTTTATAATCATCCCTGATGGTGATCCAGCCATTCTTAGAATCATCCATGATGGTGACCCAGCCATTCTTAGAATTATCGGTATAATGTAACAAGTCCTGCACATAACGTCGCCCTTATTCCAGACCCCGGCGTCTGTATCTCCTGTCTTATGCCTTTCACTGCCCAGGCAATCTTTGTCCGCCCCTGATTCAATCTTAAACATTGTCCGGCGTTTCTGCATGGTATAGTTCAATGAAGTTAATAAATGCCTTAGTCCTTGTGCCCAGTCGTGGTGCCTCTCTAGTACCACGGAAGTGCAGATCGTGTTGAGGAATCATAATCTGTGGACCCCGTGTTGATCGATCGTAGGTCGACGTATGAAGAACCCGGAGTTGGGACTGACAAACTGTAATAACACCCGCTAGCTGGATCGTCCGTTCGGACGCTTTGATGTACAAATCCTCTTTGGTGTCTGGTTAGAAGCTGGGATGATGGTGGCGTTAAAGCAGACAATAATGGTGATGATATACCGCAGGTCGTGCCTGTTGTTTTCTGGGATGGATTGTAAATGCTGTTGAGTTCGGTGGAATACAGGTTCGAATTCAGATGGTGGATGACTGTTGTGTGTTTGCTCATGTCTGGGGAGTTTGGGGATGGTGGGGTCATGCTGCGGACATCTGTGGTTGAAGATGGGATAGGTCCCGACAACTGTGCGTGAAACGATGGGTATGATTGATTCATACGGCCGGAGGGGCTCATGAGACCTGGAATTGTAAAAGTTGGAATGTCTTTGTAAGGCGAAAGTTCTTTGTAGTGTGAAACGAAATGATCTTTGTACAGCGATGATGATAAGTGATCCAAGTACGAAGTTGGAATGTGATCTTTATAGGAAATAAAGGGGTAATGATCTCTACTGGACAAGTCTTTGGCTTCCAGAGGAGAGTCCTTATCGTAAATATAATTATGTCCCCATGTGTCTGATTTTGCTTGACAGAAAGGATTGTTATGATCCTTGTACGCGATAGGATCAGGTTCAGGTGGAGTAAGTAAGCTGCTTGGGGTTTCTACGTTTAAGAATGCGGTTTGATACCTGGAGTTTGTTTTGATTACGGTTTCTCTGTTGGCATAGAAGCTGCGAAGGAAGCTTGATGCAGGCAGGGTATCTGTGTGGCCTTCTCTTGGAGACGGATGCCATGGAGTCGATGAATGCTTACGATTAGAAGATGCTTTGGAACTGCCAAGATTAGAAAAGCTTCTAAGAACATTTCTGGAGTCGAAAGCTGTCTTGCTTTTACCGTTCTTTTCTTTCTGGTGAAAGGATGCTGCTGACAAATGACGATGCATTGCTGCTTCGAGTTCCTTCACCGTGTTTCTTGTAACAGACGAGGGATTTGCAGGATTGGTAGTCTGGACATCTAAAATAGGCTCGTTGATGTTCCCATGAGTGTCTGATGTTGGGGTGTGTGGGTAAACATCTGTGGGACTTTTGGTTAAATCTTGGCTTCTTGAACGTGTATTTGTTCGCTTTAGGGACAAATCTTCAGGCGAAGCTATGGTAGCGCTATCGGCGGTAACAAGTTTATCTTTGATAGGTATAGTGGTCTTGTCTACGTTTATGCCAGAGTCCTGTGAAGTCACGATGGGCATGTTTGGCGACTTAGTTATAATTGAAGTTCTACAACCAGTTGTGGTTAGATTCAAGGCTTTGGCATGCGAGGTATCGTGGCGATCACAGCTGCTGCTTCTTCGCTTGCGAGGAGTGTCCATCTTGCGTCGTTTGTTTTTATTATAAAAATTTCGTAGATCTTTCTCAAGCACCGTTGGTAACTCTGCGTCTTCTTTAGAGAGTTCATTAGTGATATTAGGACGAGCTATATCAGATGTTTGGTCCTTGCTGCTGGTGTCGTCACCTCGTATAGAGCTAGGATTTAGGGATATGTTCTTTGTGGATGAGAAATGATCTTGTTGTGTCTGATTTCCATGCGGCGACTCTTCTGCAGAGCTGCTTGCACGTAGCTCTGAAAATATAAAGAAACATTTGACAACATCTCAAAGCCATCAAAATTTAAAGCGGGCGCATTAGCCAAGCTGATAGCGAACTGCGTTGTTAAAATCATGAGCAAGGAATGACACGAGTTCGACGCCTAAGATCGTCGCCTGCTAAAGGAGGAAAGATTGACCACTTATTCTCCTATGCGTTCAGGCCTACAAAATGTCATTATCACATTACAGACCCATAATGCTTCGGTGAATTTTTATTTCAATCAATACTAAAAAGTTAGTGTATATTCTTTACAGGACGTCGCAGTCAACCCCAGCATTTTTGGTTGTTTGTGATTTCTTGGCAAGTTTACGTTCAGAAGTTTGCCATTGCTTTCTGAACGATGGTACTCATATCATTGTATGAAAATCAATGCAAGGCGGTCTGCTTCCAAATATCCCGCAAATGAATATGATGCCAGAAAATATGACTTGAATCTGATGCCTGGAAATATTCCTTGACTATGACGCCTGGAGATATGCCTTGAATATGATTACTGGACATATGCCTTGAATATGATTCCTACAGATATGCCTTGACTATGAAGCCTTGAGAAATGCCTTGAATATGACGCCTAGTGAAATGCCCTGAATATGATTACTGGAGATATGCCTTGAATGTGATTACTGGAGATATGCCTTGAATGTGATTACTGGAGATATGCCTTCAATGGGATACCTAGCGATATGCCTTTAATATAATTCCTAAAGATATGCCTTGAATATGTTGCCTAGAGATATGTCTTGAATATGATGCCAGTAAGGATGTATGTGTCTTGGTCACCTAACTTTTGAAGATTAGCATCAGAACATCTGGGATTGTGCATCGAGCAAAACGGCTTGCGTCAATAAACTAACTTTCCAGGAATATGCACAGAAGATCTGAGATTGTGCTTCGAGCAAAAAGGTTTGCGTCAATAAACTAACTTTCCAGGAAGAGGCACAGAACATCTGAGATTGTGCTTCGAGCAAAAAGGTTTGCGTCAATAAACTAACTATTGGGGAATAGGCATAGAACATCTGATATTAGACTTGATTCAAGGAGAACCGTCCTTGTCAAACAATAATAATAAGATATATTGGATATGTGGCGTCGGGGAGGGTTCAAATCTGTTCAGTGACCTGGGCTACCAGGTCGATCCAAACCAAAATGAGTACCAGAAAATGTGTTGGGAAGATAAGATAGCCGGAATGATACTGATTACATCGCACATCGGGTGGATCTAGCACCATATCCTTCCATTATGTGCCATGCCGGTAAGCGTGGGCGGGTATGATTCGCCATCTCACTCGATCACCAGAGTCGTGGATCAGCTCAGTGTTCTTGTCTTGACCATACCATGTGGTCAGGCCATCCAGGTATTTATTTCTCTGTCTTTCTCTTGTTCTCTTCCCATCGATCTTGCCAGTTGTCACTAAGATCTCTAATTTATTTCTTCTCATAACATGTCCAAACAATGTTGACTGTCTACGTGTAATTTCTCTAATCAATTTACGATTGTCATTTGTCTCCTGTAGTACTTGGTCATTAGTTTTTCTGTCTGTCCATGGTATTCTGTGCATTTTCCTCAGAAACCACATTTCTGCAGCCATCATATGTTTTTCAGCTTGACTGCTCATTGTCCAAGTTTCCCATCCATATAAAAGAACAGTCTCTATATATCCCCTCAACACTCTTTTTCTCGTTTCAATTGATATCTTTTTATTGGTCAGAATGTTTTTCATCTTGCTAAAGGCTACTTTCGTCACGGCGATTCTTGTTCTAATCTCTTCAAGGTATCTCCCATCAGATCATGACATACAAAAGTACAGGCTCAATGTACCATACGCCCAATGTCTTTACTTATATTAGATACATGGTTCTGGTCCATATTTTTAAACATCATTCAGACTCATTGTGTGGCGTGTCAATATGGCACTAGCCGCATTTACCACCGAGGAAATATCCAGGTACTTATTTTAGGCTAGATCGACATTGCAGCGCAGGTTAATTTTGATAAGTCCATCCTGGCGGTCATTTAAAAGGATGACCACCGGAACGGAGGGCAAGTGTCTTAGCCACTGTGTTACCACATCTTGTTATTGGTTAAGGTTAATAACTTTACCTTTCAGTTTCTCCTCGCGACATGTGCTGCAGGAGGTGCTGCTCATTAATGAGGTCACGTCACCAGTTACTTGCCATAGGTCCATGGCACAATCCGTGTGGTTGGAATTACTGTAAGAAACAGTACACAAGTTATACAATGAATAGAAAATACTACCAAATAAATGGCTTACCGTGTGTTTTAAAGGGAATACGAAATGACATCGGTTAGTAAGTGAGACTCCTGCGAAACAGTGACAGAGAGTAAATATAAACATTGCGTACGTTCCTTAGAAGGAACACTTTATTTGTGATTCCATTAGTTGTAGCTGCATTTGAACATCGCGTTGTGTTTCTTGGTGTCCTCCTCCTCTTAAGGTTGTTGATGTTGTTCTTGATGTTGATGCTGCTGTCGTTGTTGTTGTTGTTGTTGTTGTTGTTGTTGTTCTTCTTCTTCTTCTTCTTCTTCTTCTTCTTCTTCTTCTTCTCCTTCTTCTTTCTTCCTCTCGAGAGAGAAGTGTGTCAAACATAATTATCTACTTCACCGGTAAATGTCTCCAACTTTAGATTGTTAGTGTAAGATTTGAACATTCTAACCAGATTCCATGCATGGCAGGTAGCTTCGTCTAACGCTAGGTAGCCTTTATTTCATAAAAATTGTGACAGGGCAGTGGGTATTTGCCATTTCCAGCTGTCGTGCCATTTTTGCTGGGCACTGATCGCACATTGAACCTCCTGTTAGTTTTTTTTTATTTTTAGTTTGTTGATGCCACTATAACTACTGATGCTACTACTACTACTACTACTACTACTACTACTACTACTACTACTACTACTACTACTACTACTACTACTACTGCTTCTGCTGCTGCTGCTGCTGCTGCTGCTACTACTACTACTACTACTACTATCGCTACTACCACAACCACAACCACCACTAATGCTACTACTACTATTACTACTACTATACTACAACCAACACCACCACCATCATCATCATCATCACTACCATCACTAATATTACTTCTACCACTACTACTACAACTACTACCTCCACTACCATTACTACATATACTACTATTACCACTACCACTACTAATATTGCTGCTGCAGCTGAACTATTATTTGTACTACTGCTAGTAGTAGTAGTAGTAGTAGTAGTAGTAGTAGTAGTAGTAGTAGTAGTAGTAGTAGTAGTAGTAGCAGTAGTAGCAGTAGTAGTAGTTGTTGTTGTTGTTGTTGTTGTTGTTGCTGCTGCTGCTGCTGCTGCTGCTGCTGCTGCTGCTGCTGCTGCTGCTGCTGCTGCTGCTGCTGCTGCAGCAGCAGCAGCTATAGAAGCAGCACCAGCAACAGCAACTGTAGTAACAGCGGTAAGAAAAACATCTATGGGAAATGAAGAAATATCATTGCCTACGTGACACAGCCCACGCCTCAGCCCTACTTACCTCACCACAAAATTGATTGCCAATATATTTTCATCCTCGGGGTTCTTGCTGCTCAGCATCGTGGTCGCACATGTCTGGATCCAAGTGTAACCACCGCGTCGATTAATGAGGCGATAGTATTGCGTGAGTGCTTGCCCTTTGTTCAGAACTGGAAGATAGATAAGGGATATAACTTTCAGTTTCTTAATAATAGATATAAAAGAATTGTTTGCCCTTTACAGGACGGTGTCCCTGTATCTAGCCCCTATTGACTGTTTGTGATTTACTTTATTTTAATATTTTATCATTGCTTTCTGAAAGGGAAGTCAACTTTAAGTCCAACTGACCGGCGTATGCTTACTTGCTTGCTTGTGTTCGCTGGCTGTGAACTCCAGCGCGAAGTCCTGTATGTCGGATGAAGACATTCTATTGTTCAACATCAATGTGATGTCATACCGGACTGAGGTTTACGTGAGTATCCGTTATCCCATGTCTGGCTTATTGGTGTGCAGACTGGCGGTTCCTCGCCGTACAGGCAGATACTCTCCGACTTCGGAAGAATCAGCGATCCTACTACGTTAGCCAGGACCCCGAAGGGACCTGTTGCCCAGGACGCACGACTAGAACGTGTTAGTAGGTCTTGGCCAGTATAAAACCTGGCCCTGTGTCTGGCCCAATGTATTTCCTTAGTTAATTTACACGCAGAAGCCACAAACATTATGTTTGACCGCTTCTCGGCCTTTTGTCTAAGATCAAAGTGTAGTATCTGCATTTGTTATTGCCAGGGTTACACACAGAAGCGGTCATTGGGGTCCTGATGAGGCGGATCTAGCCCCTGGGGGAACCCTTATAAAAAGCGAGCCCTTAAAAAATATTATTGCCTGGCGTATTTCGCTGCATCTCGTCCAAGTGAACTTTATTTTCAAAGGGTTACGAATTGGGCACGCAGGTCAGTCAAACCTTCGGCTCTTCTTGAACAGGATAAGAAAGTTTAAACGCGGTAAACAGCTCAGCCACGCCGAATTTACGAAACGTATATAATATGAGATATAAGTTGCATCGCCCTTGTGTTGCCCCAGTCTTGTGTTTGTCATCCAGTTATTGCTCCACTCGGGTCTTGTGTTACCCAGCTTTGGTAGTTACCTGGGTTTGGTGTTACCCTGGTCTCGTGTTACCCAGCTTTGGTGGCATCCTCGTCTCATTTTACCCGGGTTTTGTGTTACAAGGGTATTTTGTTACCCGGGGCTGGCGTCAACCGTGTCTTAAGTTACTCGGTTCTGATGTTACCCGAGTCTTCTTGTACCCGGGTCTTGTGTTACCCGGGTCTAGTGTTACCCGGGTCTTGTGTTACACGGGTCTTGTGTTACACGGGTCTGGTGTTACCCGGGTCTAGTGTTACACGGGTCTAGTGTTACCCGTGGCTGGTGTTACCCGGGTCTGGTGTTACCCGGGTCTTGTGTTACACGGGTCTGGTGTTACCCGGGTCTAGTGTTACACGGGTCTAGTGTTACCCGTGGCTGGTGTTACACGGGTCTAGTGTTACCCGGGTCTAGTGTTACACGGGTATAGTGTTACCCGTGTCTGGTGTTACACGGGTCTAGTGTTACCCGGGTCTGGTGTTACCCGGGTCTGGTGTTACACGGGTCTAGTGTTACCCGGGTCTAGTGTTACCCGTGTCTGGTGTTACACGGGTTTAGTGTTACCCGGGTCTAGTGTTACCCGGGTCTAGTGTTACACGGGTCTGGTGTTACCCGGGTCTGGTGTTACACGGGTCTAGTGTTACCCGGGTCTGGTGTTACCCGGGTCTTGTTTTACACGGGTCTTGTTACCCTGGTCTTGTGTTACCGGGTATGTACACACACACACACCTACACACACTCACACCTACACACACACACACCTACACACACTCACACACACACACACACACACACACACACACACACACACACACACACACGTGAGAGGGCATCAAGTAGAAACTTTATTTATTTATTTATTTATTTTTTTTTGGGGGGGGGGATGAGGTGAATACATTCTGAAAAAGTAAAGAACTAATGTATCATTTTCGATGTAGACACCACTGCGTTCAGCGCTAGTTGTATAGCGCCAATAAAGTGCCTGGATCCCTGTAGAAAATAAATTCTCTTGGTCGCGTTTGTAACCACTCTGGGGTCACTACTCGGTGTGCCTGACCCGGTCAGGAACAGTCTGTCACTTCCTACTGCACTCATACACTTCTTGGACTGACAGGCATGCATCATCACCATACCCGACCTTCATTAGCCGATGAATTTCTATAGGTTTCAACTCTTCACTGATCAAAAAAACGGATAAGACATCGCTGTTTCTCTTTGGCGCATGTCAAAAGTGAAGCGACGTTATGCAATGGACTCGCTACACTATGAAATACTTGAAATTGTGTGGAGGTCAATCAATCAATCAATCATGTGCCATGCCGGAAAGCGTGGGCGGTCATGACTCGCCATTTCACTCGATCACCAGTGTCGTGAATCAGCTCAGTGTTCCTGTCTCGTCCATGCCATGTGGCGAAGCCATCCAGGTATTTTCCCCTCGGTCTTCATCTTGGTCTGTTCCCCTCGATCTTGCCAGTTGTCATTAAGTTCTCCAATCCATTTCTTCTCATAACATGTCCAAAAAATTGTGACTGTCTACGTCTAATTTCTCTAATCAGTTTACGATGTTCATTTGTCTCCTGTAGGTCACCTTAGCAGAATGGACAAGAGCATTCGTTGTAAACTTCCGGTGTGCAGATGCTGAGAGAGCGGGTTCAACCCCTCCATCGGTCAGCTGGACTAAAATTTTGAGTTCTCAGCCTCGGCTTGGGGACGTAAATTACAAGTACCATTGAAGTGTGAGTGGAGTAGGTTGGCCTGATGGGGATGGACACTGGTAATAGGGAAAGCTAATCCATACGCAAATATCAGCCTAGATGCGCTAAAAGTTTGAAGGAAGTGTATGGACTACGCTTGAGAGAACAAAGCGAGAGAACAAAACGAAAAACATAAATTTGAAATTGTCACGTACTGTCAATGTGGGACCTTCTCAAATTCCGGAGATCGGCCACATGGCACATGTCATAGAGCAGCCTCCCGGTGACATCCTCTGCCGTTAAGTCTAGCAGGTCTGATATCCTGTGATTGAAGAGAATACAGTTTCAGTAATTCATTGTTAGACAATCATTCACATTTAAACATAGAAACCACAAACAATATGTTGCACGATTTATTGCCTGGTATATTTCGCTGCATCTCGTCAGGTGCATATTACAGAGTTATGTATCATGTGAAGTGAATAAACGAGTAATACTTTGGCTGAAATACTAAATGCATGGTCATTTATGTTGTTCGCACGCGGAGTATCTTACCCCCATGGTAATCTAATTGATCATAATTGCTAAATTGCATAATTGTTAAAGTTTGCAGAAGCAATTATGATCAATCAACGCAAGCCAGAATTGTGCAAACAGAAAGACATGTTAGTCAGCTTAAAATTACCGTGGTAGATAAGTGACATTACTGTGCGAATATGTGTATATTTCAACTTGAAGGATTTATCTAGTTAATTTACTTTATGTTGTGTGATTTCTGCAGTATGTACCTGACGAGATGCAGCGAAATATGCCAGGCAATAAATCGTGCAATATATTGTTTGTGTCTTCGTTAACAAAAGGGTGTCAAGTGCAGCGAGAATAAGATTGTTGAGGTGCTACATAGAACCTGTACTTTTGTATGGATGTGAAACGTGGACAATGCGCAGACAAGCTGAACAACAGCTAATGGCTGTGGGAATGTGGTTTCTGAGGAAAATGCAAAAAATAAAATGGACAGACAGAAAAAGTAATGAGCAAGTCCTAAAAGAAATAAATGAAAGTCGTAAACTGATGAAAGAAATTAGGCGTAGACAGTCGAGATATTTTGGTCACGTTACTAAAAGAAATAAGTCAGAAAACGTGGTGACAACTAGCAAGATTGAGTGGGTAAAAATCAACGGAAGGACAGAGGGGTAAATATCTAGAAGGCTTAGCCACATGCCAGAATCGAGGCAAGAACACAGAGCTGATCCACGACCCAGGTGATCGCGTGAGATGGCGAAACATGACCGTCCTCGCTTATCGGAATGGCACATGATGATGATGATGATGATGATGATGATGATGATGATGATGATGATGATGATGATGATGATGATGATGATGATGATGATGATGATGATGATGATGATGATGATGATGATGATGATGATGATGATGATGATGGTGATGATGGTGATGATGATGTACTTATGGTTACTCGCATCAGAAGAAGATAGTCCACATTATTTGGATATGTAATGAGAAGAGCAAAGCTGGTGTACATCGTCACAACGGGGAGGTTGAAGGGGAAAAAAGGCAGAGGAAGACAAAGAGAGAAGATGCTGGACAGTTTGACATCATGGCATGGAGGAATGTCGTTATCAGAAATGTTTGGCAGAACAAGAGACAAAGGGACAGACAAGATCGCCAACGTCACACGCCATCAACTATAAGAAGTATCAACCTGACGAGATACTACGAAATATGCCAGGCAATCATCATTATCATCATCATTATCATCATCATTATCATCATCATTATCATCCACTTTTGTTGTTAAGCGTCGTGGAGAGGAATAGTTGGCACTCCAGCGCCCAGTGGGTGGCACTAGATAGTGTCATTCCGTGTGAATGTACAATTGTTTGATGTACTCAATCCATTTTCTTTTCGGGTGTCCTCTTGCTCTCGTGGCAGATCATCTTTGATGTAGGGCCAATATGCCAAGCAATATATTGTGTAATATACTGCTGTTGTTTTTTAATTCGCATATCCTTTACAGGACATTGCTGTCAACAGCAGCATCTTTCAGCTGTCTGTTGATTTCTTGGCAAGATTACGTTCAGTAGTTTGCTCAGTTATCTCGCAAGTCGCCAGCGGGGGTCGAAACGCCTCCAGCTCTCGCCCGCTACGAGACTCTGCGTGATAAACGGGATTACGGAGAAAGTGTTGTAACCCCTCGGCCAGAGAGACCGGCAATATACTGTTTTACTCTTAATTATTCAAATTAATTTTTACTCACACAGGCTCACAGTATGTGACCTTGAAATCCGGACTCATTCTGGTGATAAACGAATCTACTTCCAGGCGCATCTCAGTGATGGTCGGGGGAGGCAGAGCGATAGCCATGCCTACAAATCCAAAGGGCGGTGGTTCAGAACTGCTGCTGTTGTCATTGATGTTGTTCTGGCTTGACAGTCGCCCGGTTCCGAACTTTGTCTGGCAGCGTATAGATCCGATGATATGCATGACCTGGAGGTACAACATTAATAATGTTACAATTATATATTAGTATTGCACATGACAGATACATAATACTGACATACATGTTAGGCGGGTCGTGTTTGTTATTTGCTGACATTACCGTGATGAGTCACGCGCTGAATTATGTTCAAGCTAAGGGTTTGGTCATTACCGTCTAGAACAGTGGTTCTCAACCTTTTTTGGTCCGTGCCCCCGTTCACTATATTTTTAGAACGTCATTCCCCACCCCCCTTCGTATTTCCTCCCTACAAATGTCCCCCCTTCCCACCCCTACACAGTTTATGTAAAAAATGGAAGCTAAATTTAATAACACATACTAGAACAAGTCTAGATGTCTACATAAAACGTGATTTGTGGGTCTTCTTACGTTATAAAATGAATTTCAGAAGAGTGAGAAGTATAGAACTGTAAAGTATGGAGGGAAAAACAATACCAAGTAATCTGTTCTTGTATTAACTCGATCTTGAAATAATCTTAATTTCCCCCCTGGAAACCCTAAAATTCCCCCTTGGGGGGGGGGGGGGGGGGAAGAATTCCCCACCGGTTGAGAACCACTGGTCTAGAAGTTGATAATGCCCATAAAACACACTGCTTCTCTCAGTCTGTTTCCGTGACTTGGAAAATAAAATAGAGCTAATTTGTTGTAAACTAAAGCAACTCTTTCGGTAACATAATGTTTCTCAGCAAGTGCTCAAAGGCGAGAGAGAGAGAGAGAGAGAGAGAGAGAGAGAGAGAGAGAGAGAGAGAGAGAGAGAGAGAGAGAGAGAGAGAGAGAGAGAGAGAGAGAGAGAGAGAGAAGGGAGAAGAGAGAGAGATAAACAGACCGTCAGACTGGTTCAAATGTTAGATTGTTGGTTGGTTGGTTGGTTGGTTGGTTGGTTGGTTGATTGGTTGGTTGGTTGGTTGGTTGGTTGGTTGGTTGGTTGGTTGGTTGCAGGGTGGGTGGTTTGATAGTGGGTTGATGGTTGGTTGTCTGGTTCGGTTGTACTGAATCCTCTGGAAGACTGAGCTCCGACTATACAGTCCGATGCACTGGATACATGCTGAATTAGACCTAAAAACGTTGTACATCAATGAACTGAGGTTGGTGTTGAGCCTTAGTAAAGGACCAATAGTTCCACGGGAACTGTGCTCCAGAGCTCTTCTTACCCTCTCCAAGCTCAGAAGCAAGCGGGATGTACAAGACTGGCTACTAGAACTTTACACCTCCAGAGAGGTATATTAGAACTCTACATCTCCAGACAGGTATATTAGAACTCTACATCTCCAGACAGGTATATTAGAGCTTTACATCTCCAGAGAGGTATATTAGAACTCTACATCTCCAGACAGGTATATTAGAACTCTACATCTCCAGAGAGGTATATTAGAGCTTTACATCTCCAGAGAGGTATATTAGAACTCTACATCTCCAGACAGGTATATTAGAACTCTACATCTCCAGAGAGGTATATTAGAACTCTACATCTCCAGACAGGTATATTAGAGCTTTACATCTCCAGAGAGGTATATTAGAACTCTACATCTCCAGACAGGTATATTAGAGCTTTACATCTCCAGAGAGGTATATTAGAACTCTACATCTCCAGACAGGTATATTAGAACTCTACATCTCCAGACAGGTATATTAGAACTCTACATCTCCAGACAGGTATATTAGAACTCTACATCTCCAGACAGGTATATTAGAACTTTACACCTCCAGAGAGGTATATTAGAGCTCTACATCTCCAGACAGGTATATTAGAGCTTTACATCTCCAGAGAGGTATTAGAAACTCTACATCTCCAGACAGTATATTAGAGCTCTACATCTCCAGACAGGTAATTAGAACTCTACATCTCCAGACAGGTATATTAGAAGCTTACATCTCCAGAGAGGTATATTAGAACTCTACATCTCCAGACAGGTATATTAGAGCTCTACATCTCCAGAGAGGTATATTAGAACTCTACATCTCCAGGGAGGTATATTAGAACTCTACATCTCCAGAGAGGTATATTAGAACTCTACATCTCCAGAGAGGCATATTAGAACTCTACATCTCCAGAGAGGTATATTAGAACTCTACATCTCCAGAGAGGCATATTAGAACTCTACATCTCCAGAGAGGCATATTAGAACTCTACATCTCCAGAGAGGCATATTAGGAGGATGCAAGCAGATCATGGCTTAGCATATCACATACAGGACTGGCTGTGATTAGTCGTCCGCCTCAGGTAATGTTTCTTTCCTCCACCATGTTAGCTATGTCCTTCTCAACAGAGTCCAACCCAATGCCTAGAGGAAAGATTAGCAGTGTAAAAGACATTGTTAACAAAGAATCAAATACAATTCTTTGGAAACTCATAACAGTGACAAAGAGACAGCGTTAAGCAGACAGGGCACATTGATGTCCATGGACGTCATCGCCAATCCTTCTCATATAATGCCCAGCAATTTCTAAAAATATCCGGAACCAATGTTATGAGGCTGGGTCCACGCAGAATTGTATTGATCCGAAGAACATTCTCCTACTACTGGGCTTCGAACCTGTACCACTGATCTGGCAGACAAGGGCACTAGCCACTATATCACAATATCATACATCATGTCCCGAAGGAAGAACTTGTTAAGTTTTGTGATATGGTCATCACATATTGTTGGTCTGAGTGCACGGAGGGATAAGTGGTCAGTCTTTCCCACTCAAACCCTCGTCTGACCGCGCTCACAACATAATCAGCGCAGCTCCCTATCAACGACACTAGCGCGCAATGCCACCACATGCACCTAGTCAAACGCATTATTCTATCCTTTATTTAAACATTGAAGCATAAACTCTACATCAGAGTCCCTAACATGGAGGATAGGCGGTTGAACTGTTAAGGCCTCTGGGGTGTTTATGCTTGTGGCTACGGTTGGCTTACGCGTTTTCCTCATTTTGGACTAATGGTGCATGTTTCCATCGCCCTGCTACTGAGGTGAGTGCGTGGAGAGACACTATGAGATGTGAATTTCGTGTGGAGTGATTTTACATGTATCCGCGGTTGTTTGTAGCGTGAACTGCATGTTCAGAAAAATGGCAGTCGGCCTGTCCCTGAACTAAATGCCTTATGCAGTCATGTGTGGCTGCTGGTTTTCTAGTGACTGCCGCTTCCATCGACGATGAACTGTAGTTTTCGTGGCGGACTTTTTATGTTGGCATTCTAGCAGCGGCATTATGAATAGTACACCTTTGCGGACTGTTGGGCTGTCTGGACTCCTGCTGTTCCACTTTTCACACGGAGCAGTGAGGAGCATTTTATGTGATATTCACTAGCACAGGATCGGAGCATAATGGGGCGACCCTTTGCCATGAAGTTGGAACCGCGACTAACTAACTAACCAACTCTAGACAAAGTTGCCCCGATATGTGCTATCTCCTACACATTGAAGAATATACTTGTACTCTTTACCAACTCACACCAAGTCGCCCCGATCTGTGTTATCTCCTACACCGCTTCCCAGACTCACCCTGTAGCCTGACGTCTTCACGTGGACTCCTCGTTTTGTGAGTGTGGACTTCATCCGCAGACAGAAACATGTCTGCGCTGACTTGTTTTGTCCCGAAACCATTAGGTAACCTAAGGACACGGAAGATAGAAACATTCATGTCAGAATGCGTTGACACATTGTTCACACAAATGTAAAATAAAACATCCTTGCATAATCATTGCTGGTTCATATGATATCCCAGCAGAAGCTATTAAAATCAAGGTAAATAACTCAAATGAAATACTGCACACATTGTATAGTAAAGCCTGGGAGCCGATGAACATTAATTTCACAAACCAAAAGTCCAACCTCTAGATGGCTGAAGTAACTTAATTTGAGCAATAAACAGTTTACCTCGTATTGATTGTAGTACATTTATTTCTAAAATCTATATTCTAATTCCAGGTTGCTATTGTATCCTAAGTTCAACAACCAAAAGGATTCATACACACCTTTCTCCGAAGGTGATCCAGGTCGCGGTGTTGACGGAGATGAGCCATCATCAGAGCAGGAATCTTGGGGGCTGCCACTCCGACCAACTGTTAACAGTGCAAAAAAAAATTCAAAGCAATGTTTTCCAGTTATACATTTGAATAAAGAAAACACACTGAAAAATACTGTACAATTTATTGCTGTCAGGAATATTTCATTGTCTCGTAAAGTACATATTACAGATTTGCTTACATGGTGATGGTTTTAGATAGCGTATGGCGGAAGATGCAGCACATTTAAGCATGTTGTTGTTATTCTTTGACTACAAAATGCGAAAATCATTTTATTTTGCTGAACACGTCGCAGAGTTCAACACGAGGCGCCCACAAACGAGGAGGGATATTTATGACTCGTCTGCTGCATGGGATTTAAAGAATATTTTTTTTTTTTTTGGTACCTAAGTTGGCGTGTGTTCTGCTATTTGAATCTCTAACTGTGTTTCCGCTCTGCAATGTAGGTGGATGGGCACCCATATTGAAGTTGATAGGTGCAGTCGATTTGACGTCCTGTGGCAGTAGTCTTTTCGCTGATGTTGTTGATATTGGGGTAGTTTGATTTCTGATATGTGGTGCAGCAGCACAGAATGGTTGGTTGACTGCTGTTTTGTGTTAACCTACATACAGTAGGTTGTTACTGTTTTGTGTTAACCTACATACAGTAGTAAATACAAACAGTCAGAACAGTCAGCACAGTTATGACCTCCCCCACCCTTACACACACACACACACACACACACACACACACAAATATATATATATACAAACACACACACGCTAAGTATTTGGCACACCTTGATGAGCATACAATTGTGAATCTAACAGGGACAGAGACAGGCACATAAAGATACAGAGTGTAGAGAGATACAAAGAAGGCAGGGTGAAATAGAGATTAGGGAAACATACAGAGAGAGAGAGAGAGAGAGAGAGAGAGAGAGAGAGAGAGAGAGAGAGAGAGAGAGAGAGAGAGAGAGAGAGAGAGAGAGAGAGAGAGAGAGAGATTTGTTTTAAAAAGAGGACAAGAGAGGAAAGGAAAAAATATAAAATACTCTCAAAGAATGAGTGTGAGAGAGGGGGGAGATAGGGATGCACAAATGGAGCGGGTTTGAAGGGAAATATAATCATGGAAAGAACGGTGAGGGGGATAGAGAGCGACAGAAAAAGAGAGTGGGAGACGAAATGAAGTAAAATAAATAGACAAAGATTGAACTACATACAGAGAAGGGGGGAGAAAGACAAACAGATCGGGTGGCAGAGATAGAGAGTGAGAAAAATAGAGGGCGAAAGAAAGACAAAATCGGAAAGAGAGAGAGAGAGAGAGAGAGAGAGAGAGAGAGAGAGAGAGAGAGAGAGAGAGAGAGAGAGAGAGAGAGAGAGAGAGAGACAGAGAGACAGAGAGAGAGAGACAGAGAGAGACAGAGACAAAGGCAGAGACAGAGAGAGAGACTATACACTGTACTTACTGGACACCAAAGACATTCCTAGTTGCTCAATTAGTTGCCTGTGGTCCTGGTAGTGGACATAATCAAATATACTGGATCCAGTCATCTCTGCCTGTATAGATATAATCAAATATACTGGACTCAGTCATCTCTGCCTGTATAGATATAATCAAATAACTTGGCCCAGTCATCTCTACTTGTATAGATATAATCAAATAACTTGACCCAGTCATCTCTACCTGTATAGATATAATCAAATAACTTGGCCCAGTCATCTCTACTTGTATAGATATAATCAAATAACTTGACCCAGTCATCTCTACCTGTATAGATATAATCAAATATACTGGACTCAGTCATCTCTACCTGTATAGATATAATCAAATAACTTGACCCAGTCATCTCTACCTGTATAGATATAATCAAATAACTTGGCCCAGTCATCTCTACTTGTATAGATATAATCAAATAACTTGACCCAGTCATCTCTACCTGTATAGATATAATCAAATAACTTGACCCAGTCATCTCTACTTGTATAGATATAATCAAATAACTTGACCCAGTCATCTCTACCTGTATAGATATAATCAAATAACTTGACCCAGTCATCTCTACTTGTATAGATATAATCAAATAACTTGAATCCAGTCATCTCTACTTGTATAGATATAATCAAATAACTTGACCCAGTCATCTCTACCTGTATAGATATAATCAAATAACTTGGCCCAGTCATCTCTACTTGTATAGATATAATCAAATAACTTGACCCAGTCATCTCTACCTGTATAGATATAATCAAATATACTGGACTCAGTCATCTCTACCTGTATAGATATAATCAAATAACTTGACCCAGTCATCTCTACCTGTATAGATATAATCAAATAACTTGGCCCAGTCATCTCTACTTGTATAGATATAATCAAATAACTTGACCCAGTCATCTCTACCTGTATAGATATAATCAAATAACTTGACCCAGTCATCTCTACTTGTATAGATATAATCAAATAACTTGACCCAGTCATCTCTACCTGTATAGATATAATCAAATAACTTGACCCAGTCATCTCTACTTGTATAGATATAATCAAATAACTTGATCCAGTCATCTCTACTTGTATAGATATAATCAAATAACTTGACCCAGTCATCTCTACCTGTATAGATATAATCAAATAACTTGGCCCAGTCATCTCTACTTGTATAGATATAATCAAATAACTTGACCCAGTCATCTCTACTTGTATAGATATAATCAAATAACTTGACCCAGTCATCTCTACTTGTATAGATATAATCAAATAACTTGATCCCGTCATCTCTACCTGTACAGGTATAATCAAATAACTTGACCCAGTCATCTCTACCTGTATAGACATAATCAAATAACTTGACCCAGTCATCTCTACCTGTATAGACATAATCAAATAACTTAACCCAGTCATCTCTACCTATATAGACATAATCAAATAACTTGACCCAGTCATCTCTACCTGTATAAACATAATCAAATATACTTGACCCAGTCATCTCTACCTGTATAGACATAATCAAATAACTTGGCCCAGTCATCTCTACTTGTATAGATATAATCAAATAACTTGATCCAGTCATCTCTACCTGTACAGCTATAATCAAATAACTTGACCCAGTCATCTCTACCTGTATAGACATAATCAAATATACTTGACCCAGTCATCTCTACCTATATAGACATAATCAAATAACTTGACCCAGTCATCTCTACCTGTATAAACATAATCAAATATACTTGACCCAGTCATCTCTACCTGTATTTGATTATGTCTATACAGGTAGAGATTAGTTAGTTAGTTAGTTAGTAACTAACTAACTAACTAACTAACTAATCTCTACCTGTATAGACATAATCAAATATACTTGACCCAGTCATCTCTACCTGTATAGACATAATCAAATAACTTGATCCATCAATCTCTACCTGTATAGACATAATCAAATAACTTGATCCATCAATCTCTACCTGTATAGACATAATCAAATATACTTGACCCAGTCATCTCTACCTGTACAGATATAATCAAATAACTTGATCCATCAATCTCTACCTGTATAGACATAATCATATAACTTGATCCATCAATATCTATCTGTATAGACATAATCAAATAATTTGACCCAACAATATCTACCTGTACAGACATAATCAAATATACTGGACCCAGTCTTCTCTACCTGTACAGATATAATCAAATAACGTGATCCATTCTTCTCTAGCTGAATATATATAATCAAATAACTTGACCTTAGGATTTGGTCATTGATTTTTTTTTTTCTGTCTGTCCATTGTATTCTTTTCCTTTTTCCCCAGAAACCACATTTCCACAGCCATCAGATGTTTTTTTTTTTTTCAGATTGCCTGCTCATTGTTTGCGTAGAATATATACTGGTCTATATTGTGAAACAGTGACAATAAAAAGACAAAGTGATAATGGAAGTGAAAATGTGGCTTCTGGTGAAAATGATGTAGATCGACAGAAAAACGAATAAGACAGACTTTCAACATTAACAAAACAAATGAAATCTGTTAGTTAATTAGAGATATTAGACGTAGTCTGTCCAGTTTTATTTAGCTGATTATGTGGAAAACTAAACTTGGAAACTTAGTGACAGCTGTCAAACTTCACGTGAAAAGACCAGGGGAAGACAAAGAGATAACTAACTACCTGCATAGCTTGGCCTCGTGGCATAATCGGGACATGAGCCGAATCGGGTAAAATGGCGAACTATGACCTCCCACGCCTATCTTCAAGGCACATGATGATGATGAGTTTAAGCTGTATCGCCCCGGAGTCAAGGCCAATTTTAAAACTGCTCTATGGGGATCTGAATGCATTACCAACGAGCAGTCATGCTAGCAAGCTATCCACCCCAAGCTCACATATTTGCACATTTAGCAGCCCGCAAGAGAACGCCACTGCACAACGAGCAGTCATGCTGGCAGGCTATCAACCCCAAGCTCACATATTTGCACATTTAGCAGCCCGCGAGAGAACGCCACTGCACAATTAACCCCCATGCTAAGTTAATGTTAAGACGGATGCAAGACTGCGATCATTTTCCAATTCAGCAATTTAGCAGTTCTCAATCTGGAGACGTGACAGCGTTGAGTCGATCAATCAACACCTGCATAAGCGAATTATCTTGACCGAAGTCATTTAAATACAACTTAATGAAATTGTCCCGTAGAAATGAGTTGTGGACTCCAGGAGTGGTGCTTCGTCTTTGCCAAGAGGAACAGCGTGAGGGAATTCCCTGGGGACATTCGGGGACAATATAGAATTATTCCCTGAAGGATATGCTAGAGAAAACAACTACATGATTAAGTCGGTGGCTATAATTCTATAGCAGGTACTATCTTAAGTGACAGGACTTACCATATACTAGTTCACATTAAAACGAGTGTTTAAGTGCTTTATATCATCATCCAGTGCCTTGTCGGTTGGTGTGAGTGATCATGCCTCTCCACAAATTACGATCTCCGACGTCATGGATCAATTCGTGTGTTGACTCCCTTCCGTGCCATGACACAAGACTGTCAAGAATTGTCTCACACTGTCTTCCTCTATCTCTCGTTCCGAAAATCTTTCCAGTTGTTACAATATGTTCCAGTTTTTTGTCTTCTCATAACGTGGCCAAATAATTCGATGACTGCCTCTTCCTGATGATTGTCATAAGTTGTCCTTGCTACTCAGCTTCCCTTAAATATATATATAACCTATCCTGTGGACGATTTGGCAGCAGACAGTCTTACGTTGGTTTTTTTAACGAAATGGTGTGGGTGCCGGTCGTTCACAAAGCAATGGCAAACTACTGAACGTAAACTTGACAAGAGATCACAACAGCAAAAATTGCTGGTGTTGACTGCCACGTCCTGAAAAGGATATGCAACTAACGTTTTTTTTTATACTATTATATGGATGTGAAACTTGGACAATAAGCAGACAAGCCAGTGAAAATGTGGTTTCTGAGGAAAATACAAAGAATAACATGGACGGATAGACAAACCAATGAGCAAGCCCTACAAGAAATAAATTGCTGAGACAGTCCAGATGTTTTGGGCAGGTTATGAGGAGAAATAAACTGGACAACTCCCAGTTACTCTCAAGTAGTACTTGTACCAGGCATGGTTATCTTGACAATGACATGAAAGCGGTGGGGCCAGGGTACAATACCTGTTCACGCCGTTCGCTATGGGAGGGAAGGACTGGTCACTTTTTCCTCCATGCACTCTCGATTTAAAATGATTTGATCCTAAATGATCACATATCTACAGCACTTTCTTGCCACAGGACTTCTTCTTCTGCGTCTTCTTCTTCTTCTTCTTCTTCTTCTTCTTCTTCTTCTTCTTCTTCTTCTTCTTCTTCTTCTTCTTCTTCTTCTTCTTCTTCTTCTTCTTCTTCTTCTTCTTCTGCTTCTTCTGCTTCTTCTGCTTCTTCTTCTTTTTCTTCTTCTTCTTCTTCTTCTTCTTCTTCTTCTTCTTATTATTATTATTATTATTATTATTATTATTATTATTATTATTATTATTATTATTATTATTATTATAACTAGATAATGATAGTATCCAACAATTTTAAATAGAATTTTATTTTATGTTTCCAAACCGCGTTTTTGACTTTCCCCCAAGTATATTTTGAGAACCGTTGATATAAAGACTATCATGAGGTGTTACCTGTATGCCTTTTTCCTTACCTGCGACAGGCCTAAATAGATGGATACTGTCTCGGAGATGTAGAGAAACCTTCCGTCACTGGCCAGAATGAAGGCGAATCCATCAAGAGACTGAGGGAAAAGAGCGAAATATATAAACAACGAAGTAGTTAAATTATATAAAACTGATGTCCGACCCCTGCGAACATAACTCAAGGCAGCTGTTTTTCAAATGTTAAATCATTTTTGATGTACATAAAGCGGAATATATCGTACGAGGTAAACGCTGTAACTAAGTGATATCGCTGGCACCTTGCCGTCTTGACAGATGATATTTTGTTATATTGTGCTACAAAAATGGTATAATAATTACAACCCATGGCGGTAGCGAATGTGACTGATTAGGTGGTACATGTTCGTCCACTATGGATGCGTGTGAATACATGGTCATTTCCACCATCACGCACCATTTGACTTCTCACACGCTCGGTGTGTCACCAATCTGCAATAATTTTCTCCTCTGACTTTTTTCCATTTCTGATCTTGTCCCTTTATACAAGGCGATGAGCGGCAACTTGCTCCCTAAGTGCACTAACAATGCCTGTATCAACCATGTCCCGCTCACACACATCTTTGTATCATAGTAGAGGCCGACCCCGAGATCTCTTACCCATCTGTCGCTTAAAACTCGCTTCTATAATTCACCAAAAAAGATGTCCTTTGGTATTCTCCCATCGTCCATCTTCATGTGTACTACCCATATAAGTCTACGAAGACTGACCATGGAACAAACCGTCCCACCACCTGATCTTTTAAATACGTCAGTATTTATGACCGTATCTTGCCACTTAACACCGAGTATTCTTCTCAGACACCGCAACTAACTGATATAGAGAAGCTGGGCATGCTAGTCAGTAGTTTTCTAAAGGTGTCATTCGGGGGCAGAAGCATCCAAATTTAATATTAATTTAGATAGTAGTAGACTAATAGGCTTTGCAGGAGCATCACCCTAGGAGATGACAATCCAGACCGTACTTAAGGAGTATAAACACAGCAAAAGAACGAAATAGATAAGTTATATAAAACTGACGTCTGACCCTGCATACTTAAAGCAAGGCAGTTGTTGTTTATATGTGAAATCATTTCTGATGTTTACAAACTGGTAAGAGATTTTGTTGTACACGCCTAACTTCACATTGAGTATATGTTGCCTTTACCATATTTTTATACATCAGTCGACACCCGTAGATCAGTATCGCACCGGCCACCTTTATTTCCCCAAGATATTTCCGGGCACCCGTTTTAGGAGGTGTCCACCTGTTAAAAATCAACCAAGACCGTTGCTTCCAAATCGTCTGCATATAATTCCAGCGCGCTATTACGCCTTCGCCGCAGCACCGACAGACCTCCTGTGCAAAATCTTATGTATGAACCCTTTTATGGAAACGCCTCTGGTACAGTTATGTTTTGCAGCTCTATCAACAGAACGCTGGTCTCCCTAACAAAGGCGTTACCGCCGCAGTTCGTAATTCCGCTTACCTGCGTTAGAAACACAGCTGCGACCGATTTGGCAGCAAACCGTGTCGCGCTGAGTTTTAACGTGTTGGTATAGGAGCCGCTCGTTCAGAAATCAATGGCAAGCTACTGAACGTAAACTTGCCAGGACATCAACAACAGCAGTGCTGGTGTTGACAGCAATGTCCTGTAAACTAGATATGCCACACATACACACAAAAACAATCAACAGAACAGAAATGGTTCTGTGGCGAGATCGGCTTTGTGGTGAAGGGGAAACAAATCGCAATCCCGCATACTACGCTCGAAACACAGCTGTGGACGATTTAGCAGCAAACCGCCTTGCGTTGGTTTTCATAGAATGTTTTTTTTTATTTTTCGCTAGCTCGCTTTGAACTCATGCGTACACCAGACACACTATTTAAGGTACTGGACTGCATTTTGCGTGTTGACTAGCTTTACCGATTAACAGCGTTCCTCGCCATCAGGCGAACCCACTCCGATTTCTGAGGTACTTGTAATTAAAGGCCCCAAGTCAAGGACGATAGGTCAACATTTTAGTCCAGCTGTCCGGTGTAGGGGTTGAACCCCTTACCTCGGCATCAACACACCGGATGTTTAAGAACACGCGTTCTTATCTATTCGGCCATGCTTACTTACATATAAAATGTTATGATTCAGAAATCAATGTGGCTCAGAAATCATTGGCAAACTACTGAACGTAATGATGCCAAGAAATCACAAACAGCCAAAAATGATGAGGTTGACTGCGACGTCCTGTAAAGGATAAGCAATTAACCTTAACTATCAACAGACACAACTCTGATATTAATATTATCTGGAACCATAGCCCGATAATAACGGATATCTTTCTGATAAAAGAAATGAGCGGCATAATGAAGAAAAAAAACATATGATACCGTGATAATTATCGTGCAGTGAGGACATAATGTATGAGACACCAACTGGGTCATAATATGAAAATACTGTTATAACCGTTACATTTTCTGTGTTTAAGGCTGCGCTTGAAGGCTCGCCAACAACAAAATCCTCTTGACAGATAATGTACACGCATTATGGTAATCTGCATGTCACTTTTGTTTGCTTTCTTCTTCTTGTCTGTCAGCCGCTATTTATTAATACCGAATTGGGAACAGTAATGTTATTTTGGTGAGAAGTAACATTGGTTTCAAACATATAAGTTAGCTCACTCCAATAATCGCCCAGTGTGTGTTCTTATTATTGTATGCGGTTGAATGCGTAAGTAGGTAGATAGGTAGGTAGGTACGTAGGGATGTAGGCAGGTAAGCGGGTAGGTAAGTAGGTGTGTAGGAAGGAAGGAAGGAAGGTAGGTAGGTAGGTAGGTAGGTAGGTAGGTAAGCAGGTAGGTAGGCAGGCTGGCGGTCAGACAGGTTGGGAGGTAGGTAGGTAGGTAGGTAGGCAGGCAGGTAGGTAGGTAGGCAGGCAGGCAGGCAGGTAGGTAGGTAGGTAGGTAGGTATGTTGGTAGGCAGGTAGGTAGGTTGGTAGGCAGGCAGGCAAGCAGGCAGAGAAGTTGTCCGGCCGGTCATTCGCTAGTCGGTCTGTGGGTAGGTGTGCATTTCTGTATGTTTGTCTACCTTGGAAAAAAAAATGTCTTAAAAGTCGAGAGGATCGACTTCATTGCCCCGGGTTTTATCCCATATGGCTCAGTCTCTTTCCGCAGGACGGCCTGTCGAAATTGTCGCACAAAGCACGTACTCCGTAGCTCCAGCGACGATCCTCAGGAGTCGCCAAGAAACATGCACTCGTGAACCGAAAGACGTAGCCTGGAATCGAACTCACAACCTTCGGAGCGCGAGCCAGACGGCTTGACCTTTTTGCCACGGAGACTCCTAAATAATCATCTACCTTAATAAATTGTCTACTTTATTATATGTCATGTTCTTTATCGCTATTTGTCTGTCTGTCTGTCTGTCTGTCTAACCACCTACCTATCTATCTATCTATCTATCTATCCGTCCTTCCGTCCGTCCGTCCGTCTGCCTACCTATCTACATACTTATATACCTATCTGTCTGTCTGTCTGTCTGTCTGTCTGTCTAACCACCTACCTATCTATCTATCTATCTATCTATCCGTCCTTCCGTCCGTCCGTCCGTCTGCCTACCTATCTACCTACTTATATACCTATCTATCTATATCTCTGGCTGTCTATCTACTTATATACCTATCTGTCTGTCTGTCTGTCTGTCTGTCTGTGAATCGATACTCCTCTTCACCTATCCATTCGTGCATCCATCTGTCTATTTGTTGTGTATTCAACTATGTTTACAAACTTTTTTTTTTTCATCTTATACACTGTCCTCACAGAAATCTCTGAACGCGTCTCCTCGCAGCTGCCCTCCGCCAGGCTGGAGCGTGTGGCCAAACTGCCCACAAATAACACCATTCAATTGAGCAATTTAAACCCGTCAATTTCTGCCCTGCGTGGCACGAGACAGGAACGTGCATAGAATGTCCAGCCGTGACACCAGCTTCTGGGGTTTTGATGTTTTCTTGATGGACTTTCCTGGAGGGTGAAAGGGGGCGGTTTTCTACATCAATCCCTCGCGCTCAAGCGGCTCGTTTAGGATCATGCTCGTGTGAACGAGTGGTAAACATACTCTGTGTAAAGATCTGCATGGCTGAATTGATAAGAGCTCTCGCTCTTAAACATCCGGTGCGCTGATGCTGAGGTAAGGGGTTCAATCCCTACACCTGTCAGTTTGACTGCATGTTTACTTCTCGTCCTTGAGTTGGGGAGGTAAATACAAGTACCTCTGAAGCCAGAGTGGGTTCCGTTGATGACGAGGGATGCTGGTAATAGGGAAAGCTAATCCTCACGCATAAATTCAGTCCAGCGCTACTAGAAGTAGTGTGTATGGACTACGCTTGAGTTCAAAGCGAGTGAGCGAGCGCCCCCCCCCCCCCTCCCCCCCCCCCCCCCCCCAATTTTTTTTTTAAAATACACTGGCTGCCAGAAATTATCTTTGAGACTTTTTGTTTTTATCAAGTTCTTGATACCGACCAATTAATTGTCTTCTCTAAACGTTTGTTACTATACTGGACAAATCATTACAGCTCTTGTGTTTCTGTGTTTGTTATTTGACCTATGCTGATTAACGTCAAATTCTGAGACTCAGGGTGCTATGACAATGGTTAGATACGAATTATGTTCATATTCCATAGTTGTGGGTTTATGTGGATGATGGACCTGGCTAATGACAACACGTTTTTGTTTTTTAGGGGTGTCTACCTGGTCATGCGTCGAAGTACACTTGTTCCTGCAGCGAGGAGCTGTGGTCATTTGGAGGTCAGAGTTTCTAATCCCGGTCGGTAACTGTAGCTTTCAATTATTATGTTGTCTAGTTTATTTCCTCTAGTCTCTACTCCTTCAACGACTGGTATGAGCGTCATACAACACGTGTGTATTTATATATGAACTGTCTTGATTCCCGAGATGCATCTCATTTAATCTCATCTTGTCCCACTTGTACCTTGCGGTGTCGAGGTGAAGCTTAAACAGCGGGGGAGTGCCCGCTTATGGGCTTCATGTACCGACATTCCCATGAACACTATTATTCCCTCTGTACATCGTTTACAGCCGGTCTCTTTGGTCTAGACCAGTGTTTCCCAACGTGGGGCCCACGCCCCACAGGGGGGCAATTTGACTGTTAAGGGGGGCAATTCGAAAATGGAAGAAATCGGCTGAATATAACAAAACGGGGAGACTTGAGACTGAAGTTAACTAAATTGGAACCTGACATAAGATCTCTTTGCAGCAAGCATCAAGCGCAAGGATCTCACTAAATTTAAATAATAAATAATTACTAATAATTAAAATAATATAGAAAAATCTTTCATTAAAATTATTTTGTACTTGAATATTCAGTTCTCCATTATATGTTTTGAAAATTTACTTACTGTGTTTGCTCAATAATTACCTAGTGATTTCTTCCTAAAACCTATCATTCAAGTTTCTTTAGTGAACATTTCAATTTTTGAATATTAAAAATAATGTATATGTTGAAGGGGGGGGGGCGCGTGGGGCGGGGGAGGGGGGCAATATGAATTTTAGAAAGGCTTAAGTGGGGCATGGCACAAAAAAGGTTGGGAAACACTGGTCTAGACTCTAGAGGTTATACGACTTTCTCCGTAATCTCGTATACTCTCGTAGGTAACGTGACGTTACACGAGAATTGGTAGCGGTTCTCTCCGCGTCCGTAACTTACGGGGTATTTGAGCTGGTCGCTCAGAAAGCAATGGCAAACTACTGAGCGTAATCTTGCCAAGAAATCAACAATCAGCTGAAAGATGCTGATGTTGACAGCAATGTCCTGTAAGGGATATGCAAACATTTTTTTTCATCAATTAGTGTCTCGCCTGCTGGCGCGGGCGATCACACCTCTCCACAAATTGCGATCTCCGACGGCATGGATCAGTTCGTGTATTGACTTCATCCGTACCATGATATTGTCAAGAGTTCTCTCACACTGTCTTCCTCTATCTCTCTTTCCACAAATCATTCGGTTGTCACATGTTCAAGTATTTTTCTTCTCATAATGAGTCCAAAAAATGAAGACTGCTTCTTTCTCATGTTTGTGATCAGTTGTCTTTGCGGCCTAGTGTCCTTTAAAATGTCCATTGTGGTCGTCCAAATAATTTTCAGCATCCTTCTATAAAACCCCATCTCAAAGGTTTCTAGGGATTTTTTCGCTTGTTTCGCTTGAGTCCAGGAATCACAATCGTATGTTAAAATTGGTTCTATGTAACATGCAAGAACTCTTTTCCTAACTTTCAAGGACTTATTGCACAAAATGTTCTTCGATTGATAGACGCGTATCTAGAAACCAAATTTCAAAGTCTAATGAGGAAAACAAACAGCATAAAAGTTCCAATGCAACAAAACACAACATCGACTGTAGAATGGAGCCAAAACAAGATATTTGTACCAAAAACGTACCCAAAAATTTTGTACAAACAAGTTATGACAGGAACCTGCTGTGGTATTTTTTCTTCTTCTTCTTCTTCTTCTTCTTCTTCTTCTTCTTCTTCTTCTTCTTCTTCTTCTTCTTCTTCTTTTTCTTCTTCTTCTTCTTCTTCTTCTTCTTCTTCTTCTTTCTTCTCTTCTTCTTCTTCTTCTTCTTCTTCTTCTTCTTCTTCTTCTTCTTCTTCTTCTTCTTCTTCTTCTTCTTCTTCTTCTTCTTCTTCTTCTTCTTCTTCTTCTTCTTCTTCTTCTTCTTCTTCTTCTTCTTCTTCTTCGTCTTCTTCTTCTTCTTCTTCTTCTTCTTCTTCTTCTTCTTCTTCTTCTTCTTTTTCTTCATCTGCTTCTTCTCCTCCTCCTCCTCCTCCTCCTCCTCTCCTCCTCCTCCTTCTCCTCCTCCTCCTTCTCTTTCTTCTTATTCTTCTCGTTCTTTTCCTTCCTCTCCTTCTTAATTCGACCAAAATGTTTGTTTTGGGGGTAAATGTGTTGTCCCTGTTTACAGCAGACCTGCGATATTTGCGCCTATTTCGAGACATGTGCGACTTATCCAGGCGTTTGTTAACTGATTAATCGTCCTGTGTTAAGACCAGCACATTTTTGTAGGTATGAGCGCCCGAAGGGCCTGTAGGTCTGGGTTCCTGTAGGTCTGGGTGTCTATATGTCTGGGCGCCCGGAGGTTTGAGTGCCCGTAGGTCTGGACACCCGTAGGTCTGAGTGCCCGTTGGTCTGAGTGCCTGGAAGTCGGAGTGCCCTGAGGTCTGAGTGCCCGTAGATCTGAGTGCCCGTAGGTCTGAGTGCCCGGAGGTCTGAGTGCCTGGAGGTCTGGGTGCCCTGAGGTCTGAGTGCCCGCAGGTCTGAGTGCCAGTAGGTCTGAGTGCCCATAGGTCTGAGTGCTCGAAGGTCTGAGTGCCCGGAGGCCTGAGTGCCCTGAGGTTTGAGTGCCCGTAATTCTGAGTGCCAGTTGGTCTGAGTGCCCATAGGTCTGAGTGCCCTGAGGTATGAGTTCTCATAGGTCTGAATGCCCGTAGGTCTGAGTGCCTGGAGGTCTGAGTGCCCAAAGGTTTGAGTGCACATAGGCCTGAGTGCCAGTAGGTCTGAGGTCTCATAGGTCTGAGTGCCCGTAGGTCTGAGTTCCCATAGGTCTAAGTGCCGTAGGTCTGAGTTCCCATAGGTTTGAGTACCCGTAGGTCTGAGTGCCCAAAGGTCTGAGTGCCTGGAGGTCTGAGTGCCCATAGGTCTGAGTGCCCGGAGGTCTGAGTGCCCAAATATCTGAGTGCCTGGATGTCTGAGTGCCCATAGGTCTGAGTGCCAATAGGTCTGAGTGCCAATAGGTCTGAGTGCCCATAGGTCTGAGTGCCCATAGGTCTGAGTGCTCGAAGGTCTGAGTGTCCATAGGTATGAGTGCCCATAGGTCTGAGTGCCCATATGTCTGAGAGCCAGTAGGTCTGAGTGCTCTTAGGTCTGAGAGCCAGTAGTTCTGAGTGCCCGGAGGAATAGGTAGTTAAACTTTGTTTCCCGCAGCGAACCACGAGAGCTGGCAATGAACCTTTGTCCAACCGCACCCATACTGTTGTCATTTTACTACCTTAACCGCTGGGCTAACGGGCCCTGTCGCTGATATTGTTCGCATATGGACTATATGTTTTAATTATTTCAGCCAAAGCATAACTCATGAAATCACTTCATATTTTATATAACTGCAGTATGCACCTGACGAGATGCAGTGAAATATGTCTGGCAATAAATCCTGCAATATATAGTTTGTGTTTTCTGTGTTTACATTCACCAATGGAATACATTGTTTTGAATTTCCTTAGCTTCAGTCTTCTTCACTGTTCTGTGTTCGTGTTGTTCTTTTTATGTTTTGTGTGTGTGTGTGTGTGTGTGTGTGTGTGTGTGTGTGTGTGTGTGTTTTGTTTTTTGTGTTATCTTGCTTTGAACTCAAGCGTAGTCCATACACGTTCACATGACTAGTTTTTGCCTGTGGATTAGCTTTCCCTATTACCAGTGTCCCTCGCCATCAGGCAAACCTACTCCGGCTACTGAGGTACTTGTAATTTACGTCCTAAAGTCAAGGACGAAAAATTCAACATTTCAGTCCAACTACCGGTTTAACCCGTAACCTCGCTATCAACACATCGGATGTTTAAGAACGAACTTTCTTATCCATTCCGCCATGCTGACCTACTTCACAGTTCTGTAATGAGGAATTTGTGTCTATTCGTGAAACTTGTCTCTGTTGTCTATTGTCCTGTGATAGCTGCTTCTGTCGTCTTGCCTTCTGTAAGTGCCAATCAGTACGTATAATGCGTGTCTTCTTATAATGTCGAGCGAGTCCGTTAGTGTTTCATTGAGGACTATACGCTGGCAATTACATGAGCGCGGTCTCACAGGGAGGTTTGATGCCCTCGCTCGACGTCCCCTACGGGAGGGAAAGACTGGCCGCCTATACCCCCGTGTACGTAGATCTACATAATGTGGTGGTGTTAACGGTTGGCGTGCCTTCAGCATACACACAAACATACTCACACACATACACTCACACACACACTCGCTCACACACACACACAGACACACACACACACATATATATATATATATATATAATATATATATATATATATATATATATATATATATATATATATATATATATATATATATATATATATATATGAGGGCCGAGTTAATAAGTAAGTCACACAGTTCTGTGGGATGGCAGGTAAATGTAGTTGGTGTTTTCTACAGGTGTCATTAGGTGACAGCAACATCGAAATTTATATTCCCGTTCGGCAGGTGGCGCTAGGTGTCTCATTCGCATGCGTAGCGCACAAACAAAATGGCGACTGTACTTACGGCGTGTACAACAAAAGAGCAACGTGCTGTTGTGCCGATTTTGTAGGCAAAAGGCGTGCCTGCAAAGGACATTCATAAGGAAATGCTTCCTGTTTATGCTGACAAATGTTTGTCCCGTAAAGCGGTGCATAGCTGGGTAGAAAACATCCTTCTTCGCCTTGTGTCCAAAAATTCAAGGTTACGCCATCAGCAGGGAAGGTTATGCTGACCGTGTTCTAGGATTGTCAAGGAGTGTTTTTAACCAATTTCAAGAAGAAAGGTGACAATGTGAATTCTGAATCGTACTGTGAAGTTCTATCGATGCTTCATGATGCAATTCGAAGAAAACGTCCAGGACTGCTGACTAGAGGAGTGTTGCTTCTTCATGACAATGCCAGACCACATATGGCTCGATTAACTCAGGAGAAAATTAATCCAACTAAGGTGAGAAGTTCTGGAACATCCATCTTACAGCCCCGACTTAGCCCCTAGCGATTTCCACCTTTTTGGTCCAGTGAAAACCCATCTTGGCCGGAGACATTTCGCGAATGACGCCGAAGTTAATGTGAAGTGAAAACATGGTTTAGACAACAGAGCACGCAATTCTATGCGGCCGGTTTGGGAGGACTGCTAAAATGACGGGATAAGTGCATCAATGTTGGTGGAAATTATGTTGAGAAATAAAGGGACAATTTATGTATTAAAAAAAAAACTGGTTTTAAGTTGTTATCATATTTAGTTATTTTTCTACAGATATGTGTGACTTACTTATTGACTTCTCCTCGTGTGTTTGTGTGTGTGTTTATATATATATATATATATATATATATATATATATATATATATATATATATATACACACACACAAAACACACGAGGAGAAGTCAATAAGTAAGTATATATATATACGCACGCATACACACACACACAAACACACACACACACACACACACACACACACACACACACACACTTTGTATGTAGAACAAATTTTGGAAACCATTCTTTTTTTCCGTTGATCACACCATTCTGTTTGGCGTGCAAAGAATTACTCCGGCAGAAGAACGACAGCCTTTCGCTGTATATTGCTTCACGATAGACTGTGGAGCACATTTTGTGATGACATCATGTACTTCATTTATCAAATTTGTTCTACATACAAAGTGCAGTGACACTGTACAAACACCTGGTATATATACATATAAGCTTGTGTGTTTGTGTGTGTATTGTGTATGTGTGTGTGGTGTGTGTGTGCAGCACATTGCAATCAACCCCATCCCCAAGTTAACTTAATAGGCAATGTTACGATCAGTAGTTTGCCATCCCTTTCTGAACCAGAAGCCAACGTTTAAGTCTAACTGACCAGGTGTAGTGAGCGAACCCACTACCCTGATATCAGCGCACTGCAAGTTTAATCGCAAGCGCTCTAAATTCCTCAGCCACACCGACCTCTATAATGTTATCTCTGTGACCTCGGGACCTCACTCACCCTTTTTTTTCATCTCATAAGCATCAATCACTATGGTAAACCACTCGGATAAAGAATTAAAATTTCCCCATAAAATAATTAGCACTGAGGAATATTAAATAACGATAGAACAGGTGAACCCAAAACATGAACCTTTATCAATGACATTTGCTGTTGATAGTTCAAGGCTCTTAATCACTTTTCTGAAAAATTAACATGATTAAAATGTAAATTTATGTTTGTCTACTGTCAGACGTCGAGTTCCCCTAGGATAATGTTAAGTATTTTAAGATTAAGGTGGTCTTCAAACTACCAGACACAGTAAAACAATGTAACTAGCTTGTCTATTGATTCTCTTTTTTGTGGGATGACAACTCTTCATCCATTCGTTCATAAAACATGACAATTGTCTAACCATGGGAGATCACTTAAATCACGGCGACCACCTCGCCTTTTGTTAATCTGACCCAAATTTGACGCCTTATTCTCCCAGTAAGTCGCTCTTACCAGCTTCTGTGACCTTTATTTCATACACCTGCCGCTAATATATGACCTCACCAGCGTCGACAATGTTGCTGAAAGCTAATAAACCAGTTCTCTTCTACACGGATTTGGGTTTTCTGTCAAAGCCTCTTGTAAATGCGCTTGTGAATCTCCGCACGGACATTGTAGTATCAGATCGCCGCTTCATCATCTCCCATCGCTGTACTGAAGCACACCCGACGGCGGGGCTGATGAGCCGGCCGTTGATGCCTTCCCAGCTTTTGACAGCCTATTGTTGTCAACGCTCTCCCACGCTTAAGGTTGAGCATGTGACCGTTGATCTTTGCCGGAACTCACGCGTTGAGTAACCTTTGCTCATCTGAGCGGTGTTACTTGGCTTCCCGCCCCAATCCCCCAGGCAAGTGTACATATTAAGTCCATCTGAATGTCTAACCTTTCACCCGACATCACCCGTTAGATTCTTTTAACTACACTCAACTTCTTTTCCATTTCTTTCCAGATTCTGTAAACAATATCCCTCTTCCATCAGACTTTGACCCAATTGTATACATTACATCTCATTGACGTCTCATCCCTTTTCTCACCGTCACCCTTTAGGGCTCTTGTAATCATCTCCCTTTGCCTTTTCCTTTTCTTTCCTGGTTCCTTCAGCTGTTGATGTAACCCAAGGATCTATTTCTTTTTTCTAGAAGGTGTTGACAAAGTGAATCTCTGGGGTCATCGGGCGTGTTATTGTTGTCATCCAACTCCAGGACTTATTGCTGAATCATGAAGCTCTTAAATACCCAGAGGTCGGCGTCTTTGGTTACATCAGTCTTCTAAAGAACTTTGTCTCTTTACTTCTCATGACTCAAGATCTTGGAGTGTGTGACCTGAATGACAACAGATCGCCAGAGATGGAGGCAACACCCCGACATTTGTCATCTGATTGTCCTAATATACGTGACCTGAGGGAGAAATGTAAGGGCGTGAATAATTAGTCCCTTATCTCAGTCTTGCTGGAGACCTTTTGGTCCTCACATCACCTTAGAAGTGTGGCCTGGACTCCAATGATAACCATTAATAAACAGCTTCAGATGATGTTGATAATAACACTATAGGAGATGGCCACCAATGGAAATGTGTTTTCTTTGTGGGGAATTTAAGTTTTTTTTTCCCGGTACACGTGTCGGGATCCTGGTGTCACTAACGCAATCGCTTGTCGTTCTAAACCAATTTGCCGGAGTCCTCAAAATTCTTAATAGTTATCACATTGCATCGGAGACTGGAGCTGAATATCAAACGTTGTAGTTGATGACATAACAACGACCATTTGCTTGCTTGTCAAAATGATGACTGATAAATGTGCAATCTCGTCAGAAATTCTTACTGGGTTTTCTTCAATCGTTGTTTGCTTCTATTGGTTTGCTGTCTTCAGAATATTCATCAGCAGCATCGTCAAATATCTCAGCTCCTTTGTCGTAAATCCCCCAGATTATTTTGTCTCACAGTCGTCTGCCTTGCGTTGCAAGTAAGGGATCCTTGTTATGTTTGTGAGGAGTAGTGGGTATATGGTTCTGGTCCCATATTTTCATAGACCAGTCAGCACTGGGTGGGTGATATGGTCAAAACCACGCCAGCCTCTTCTCTTCCAATGGCATTTTCTGGTAGCCATTTTAATTTGGATCGACCTGGGAACCCACGGCATTTTAAAACACTGGCTGTGATGGGGATTCGAACACACGACCCTTGTACTGGCAGGCAAACGTGCTAGCCACAGCGCTGCTGCGACTCCCAGATCTGGTGTCAGTCTCTTCAATGCTATGTACGTCAGCATGGTTACTCATTGCATTACAATGTTTCAACACAATCACAAACACATTGGGGCGCTATGCCGCTTCTAAATTAATATATGCGGCCGCGCTAGCGAAGTTGATACCGGACTGCGCTGATAATGTCACGTACACGGTCGGATGCGGGTCGGACACCCAGGCTCGTCGCCTGATAAAGTGAGGAGAAACACTGGCCACCTATTCATTCGTGCATTCAGGCTAGCCTAACATTCTTCTTCATGTGCCCTCTCTCCCCCAATCAGTGAAAGCCGCTCAACTAACTCAAACCAAGCCCCCCCCCCCCCCTGTCAGCTTAAAGTGGGTACCATGTAAACTGCTGGGAGGTAAAAACAGTCACTGTAAGACTGACCTCATCACATGTATAGTCTCCATTGGTCTATACACATATGGAACTAGTATCACATACCCAATGTGTCTACAGACGGGTAAACGTCAGCGTCAATTTACTTTACTTTACTTTACTTTACTTTGCCAAAGTTTCAGTTAGTGACAATGTTACTTTACTTTGCTTTACTTTACTTTACTTTACCTAAGATTCGCATTGTGACATCTTTACTTTACTTTACCGAAGATTCGCATAGTGACATCGTTACTTTACTTTACTTTACTTTACTTTACTTTACTTTACTTTACTTTACTTTACTTTACTTTACTTTACTTTACTTTACTTTACTTTACTTTACTTTACTTTACTTTACCAAACATTCATTTATTGACAACTTTAGTAGATATTTCGTAACTAGTTAGATTCAATCCGTGACAACTTTGTAGATATTGTCACCACTGGAGATTCAATCATAGAGAACAGTGGTGGTAAGCGAGCGTATAAACCTATGTTGCATATCAATACTCACATAAAATCAGTAAGTATTATGAAGCTGTCGTGGCCGAATGGTTTGACGCGCTGAGTTTTAAACTGTCTCTGGTGACCGCGGTAGGGAGTTCGTTCCACACGACGGTCGGTTGTACTTAAATGTTGACTTCTGGTCCTTGACACGAGGACGTAAACTGCAAGTACCATTAGAAATCGGAGTGGGTTTCGCTTGATGGCGAGGGACACTGGTAATAGACAAGGCTGGCAGACACGCAAACATCAGACTTGTTCGTTCACTAGTAGCACTGGACGTAGTATCACGTATGGAGTACGCTCCAGGTCCAGGTCACAGCGACCGAGGAAAAAGTACATATCATATAACAAACATTCACTAATAAGAACAAACATTCACAAAGATTAACATACATTCACAACGATCAAGAGACATTCACAAAGAAGAACAGATATTCTCAAACATGAAGCGATATCCACAAAGATGAACACATATTCTCAAGGAAGAACATACATTCACAAAGATGAACAGATAGTCACAAAGATGAACAGATAGTCACAAAGATGAACAGATATTCACAAAGATGAACATACATTCACAAAGATGAACAGATAGTCACAAAGATGAACAGATAGTCACAAAGATGAACAGACATTCACAAAGATGAACAGATAGTCACAAAGATGAACAGATAGTCACAAAGATGAACAGATAGTCACAAAGATGAACAGATATTCACAAAGATGAACATACATTCACAAAGATGAACAGATATTCTCAAACATGAAGCGATATCCATAAAGATGAACATACATTCACAAAGATGAACATACATTCACAAAGATGAACATACATTCACAACGATCAAGAGACATTCACAAAGAAGAACAGACATTCACAAAGATGAACATACATTCACAAAGAAGAACAGACATTCACAAAGATGAACATACATTCACAAAGATGAACATACATTCACAAAGATGAACATACATTCACAACGATCAAGAGACATTCACAAAGATGAACAGATATTCTCAAACATGAAGCGATATCCACAAAGATGAACATACATTCACAAAGATGAACATACATTCACAAAGATGAACATACATTCACAACGATCAAGAGACATTCACAAAGAAGAACAGACATTCACAAAGATGAACATACATTCACAAAGAAGAACAGACATTCACAAAGATGAACATACATTCACAAAGATGAACATACATTCACAAAGATGAACATACATTCACAACGATCAAGAGACATTCACAAAGATGAACAGACATTCACAAAGATGAACAGACATTCACAAAGATGAACAGACATTCACAAAGAAGAACAGATATTCTCAAACATGAAGCGATATCCACAAAGATGAACACATATTCTCAAGGATGAACAGATATTCACAAAGATGAACAGACATTCACAAAGATGAACAGATATTCACAAAGATGAACAGATATTCACAAAGATGAACAGACATTCACAAAGATGAACAGATAGTCACAAAGATGAACAGACATTCACAAAGATGAACAGATAGTCACAAAGATGAACAGATATTCACAAAGATGAACAGACATTCACAAAGATGAACAGATATTCACAAAGATGAACAGACATTCACAAAGATGAACAGATAGTCACAAAGATGAACAGACATTCACAAAGATGAACAGATAGTCACAAAGATGAACAGATATTCACAAAGATGAACATACATTCACAAAGATGAACAGATAGTCACAAAGATGAACAGACATTCACAAAGATGAACATACATTCACAAAGATGAACAGACATTCACAAAGATGAACATACATTCACAAAGATGATCAGATAGTCACAAAGATGAACAGATATTCACAAAGATGAACAGATAGTCAAAAAGATGAACAGACATTCACAAAGATGAACAGACATTCACAAAGATGAACAGACATTCACAAAGATGAACAGACATTCACAAAGATGAACAGACATTCACAAAGATGAACATACATTCACAAAGATGAACAGACATTCACAAAGATGAACAGACATTCACAAAGATGAACATACATTCACAAAGATGAACAGATAGTCACAAAGATGAACAGATATTCACAAAGATGAACAGATAGTCAAAAAGATGAACAGACATTCACAAAGATGAACAGACATTCACAAAGATGAACAGACATTCACAAAGAAGAACAGACATTCACAAAGATGAACAGACATTCACAAAGATGAACATACATTCACAAAGATGAACAGACATTCACAAAGATGAACATACATTCACAAAGATGAACAGACATTCACAAAGATGAACAGATAGTCACAAAGATGAACAGACATTCACAAAGATGAACAGACATTCACAAAGATGAACAGACATTCACAAAGAAGAACAGACATTCACAAAGATGAACAGACATTCACAAAGAAGAACAGATATTCTCAAACATGAAGCGATATCCACAAAGATGAACACATATTCTCAAGGATGAACAGACATTCACAAAGATGAACAGACATTCACAAAGATGAACATACATTCACAAAGATGAACAGACATTCACAAAGATGAACATACATTCACAAAGATGAACATACATTCACAAAGATGAGCAGATAGTCACAAAGATGAGCAGACATTCACAAAGATGAACAGACATTCACAAAGATGAACATACATTCACAAAGATGAACAGACATTCACAAAGATGAACAGATATTCACAAAGATGAACAGACATTCACAAAGATGAACAGACATTCACAAAGATGAACAGACATTCACAAAGATGAACAGACATTCACAAAGATGAACATACATTCACAAAGATGAACAGATAGTCACAAAGATGAACAGATATTCACAAAGATGAACAGATAGTCAAAAAGATGAACAGACATTCACAAAGATGAACAGACATTCACAAAGATGAACAGACATTCACAAAGATGAACAGACATTCACAAAGATGAACAGACATTCACAAAGATGAACATACATTCACAAAGATGAACAGACATTCACAAAGATGAACAGACATTCACAAAGATGAACATACATTCACAAAGATGAACAGACATTCACAAAGATGAACATACATTCACAAAGATGAACAGATAGTCACAAAGATGAACAGATATTCACAAAGATGAACAGATAGTCAAAAAGATGAACAGACATTCACAAAGATGAACAGACATTCACAAAGATGAACATACATTCACAAAGATGAACAGACATTCACAAAGATGATTAGACATTCACAAAGATGAACATACATTCACAAAGATGAACAGATAGTCACAAAGATGAACAGATATTCACAAAGATGAACAGATAGTCAAAAAGATGAACAGACATTCACAAAGATGAACAGACATTCACAAAGATGAACAGAACATTCACAAAGATGAACAGACATTCACAAAGATGAACAGACATTCACAAAGATGAACATACATTCACAAAGATGAACAGACATTCACAAAGATGAACAGACATTCACAAAGATGAACATACATTCACAAAGATGAACAGACATTCACAAAGATGAACAGACATTCACAAAGATGAACATACATTCACAAAGATGAACAGATAGTCACAAAGATGAACAGATATTCACAAAGATGAACAGATAGTCAAAAAGATGAACAGACATTCACAAAGATGAACAGACATTCACAAAGATGAACAGACATTCACAAAGATGAACAGACATTCACAAAGATGAAACAGACATTCACAAAGATGAACATACATTCACAAAGATGAACAGACATTCACAAAGATGAACAGACATTCACAAAGATGAACATACATTCACAAAGATGAACAGATAGTCACCAAAGATGAACAGATATTCACAAAGATGAACAGATAGTCAAAAAGATGAACAGACATTCACAAAGATGAACAGACATTCACAAAGATGAACAGACATTCACAAAGAAGAACAGATATTCTCAAACATGAAGCGATATCCACAAAGATGAACACATATTCTCAAGGATGAACAGACATTCACAAAGATGAACAGACATTCACAAAGATGAACATACATTCACAAAGATGAACAGATAGTCACAAAGATGAACAGATATTCACAAAGATGAACAGATAGTCAAAAAGATGAACAGACATTCACAAAGATGAACAGACATTCACAAAGATGAACAGACATTCACAAAGATGAACAGACATTCACAAAGATGAACAGACATTCACAAAGATGAACATACATTCACAAAGATGAACAGACATTCACAAAGATGAACAGACATTCACAAAGATGAACATACATTCACAAAGATGAACAGACATTCACAAAGATGAACAGACATTCACAAAGATGAACATACATTCACAAAGATGAACAGATAGTCACAAAGATGAACAGATATTCACAAAGATGAACAGATAGTCAAAAAGATGAACAGACATTCACAAAGATGAACAGACATTCACAAAGATGAACAGACATTCACAAAGATGAACAGACATTCACAAAGATGAACAGACATTCACAAAGATGAACATACATTCACAAAGATGAACAGACATTCACAAAGATGAACAGACATTCACAAAGATGAACATACATTCACAAAGATGAACAGATAGTCACAAAGATGAACAGATATTCACAAAGATGAACAGATAGTCAAAAAGATGAACAGACATTCACAAAGATGAACAGACATTCACAAAGATGAACAGACATTCACAAAGAAGAACAGATATTCTCAAACATGAAGCGATATCCACAAAGATGAACACATATTCTCAAGGATGAACAGACATTCACAAAGATGAACAGACATTCACAAAGATGAACATACATTCACAAAGATGAACAGATAGTCACAAAGATGAACAGATATTCACAAAGATGAACAGATAGTCAAAAAGATGAACAGACATTCACAAAGATGAACAGACATTCACAAAGATGAACAGACATTCACAAAGATGAACAGACATTCACAAAGATGAACAGACATTCACAAAGATGAACATACATTCACAAAGATGAACAGACATTCACAAAGATGAACAGACATTCACAAAGATGAACATACATTCACAAAGATGAACATACATTCACAAAGATGAACAGACATTCACAAAGATGAACATACATTCACAAAGATGAACAGACATTCACAAAGATGAACACATATTCTCAAGGATGAACAGACATTCACAAAGATGAACAGATATTCTCAAGGATGAACAGACATTCACAAAGATGAACATACATTCACAAAGATGAACATACATTCACAAAGATGAACACATATTCTCAAGGATGAACATACATTCACAAAGATGAACATACATTCACAAAGATGAACAGATATTCACAAAGATGAACATACATTCACAAAGAAGAACAAACATTCACAAAGGTGAACATACATACACAAATAAGAGAAAACATTCAAGAAGAAGAACAAACGTTCGCAAATAAGAGAAAACTTTCACAAATTAAAAACAAACATCCATAAAGAAGAACATGCATTTACAAATATGAAAATGATGGGGGATGAGTGGTCCCGAGGTATGGTGTCCGCCTCGAGTGCTGGAGGTCCCGGGTTCAGGCCCCGGTGAGGGCCGGGATGTATTTAAAAAATCCACCTGGACTTCCAGTAATAAAATTTCCCCTGGTCTCTGGGTAGTGAGATCGGACGCCCGTGTGTATTGTTGCGCACGTAAAAAATCCCTTGGCAGTTGGAAATCGAAAGAGAGTAGCCTAACGGCGCTGCCCGGGCAAACTTTCGAGTTAAAAATCTACCCAAAGTATTTCAGGATCCTCGCCGATGCAACGGAGTTCGTGCATTGAGCTGAGTTTCTCCAGACTCAGGTTTGAGTTAGGAGGAAAACGGAGCACTTATGGGTTAAACCGTGTGCCGTGATGTTGATCCAACGACTAAACGACTAAACAAATATGAATAAACTTTCACAAATAAGAACAAACATTCGCGAGGAAGAACAAACTTTCACAAAGAAGAACACATTCACAATGAAGACCAAACGTCTCGAAAGAGCAACAAACATTCACAAAGAAGTGCCAAGAACACAACGCAATATATCTTTCTTACCTGTAAAATATGAGTTCCCTGCCGCGACTCGAATGGATCCGTCATGTTTCCTCTTTGTTGGCGTCCTATGACACGAACAGAAAGAAAACTGTCCTTACATTTGTTGTTAACGTGTCCAATTTCGTAATTATGATTAACTCTATGGCTGCTTCATCATCATCATCATCATCATCATCATCATCATCATCATCATCATCATCATCATCATCACCACCGTCATCATCATCACCATCATCATAACCACCACCACCATCATTATCATAGTCATCTTCACTATCCTCGTCAAGTGGATACGCCAACTGGCGTAGGCGTTCAATACTCTCCACAGATCTCAGTCTTTGGTGTTCTGGATCAACTCTGTTGATGATATTCTTCCATGATATCGTCTAAATCCGTCCAGCATCATTTCCTTCGGATTGCCTTTTCCTCATTTCCCACTCGGCGCCATTTTTTCTCAAGTCTCTCTTCTCATTTTATGACCAAAGAATGCTGTACGTCTTTTTGTTATTGTTGTATATACTGTTCTAGTTTCAATAGCCTCTTCTAGACAGTATATTTTTATCATAAAGTAAGTACATGACACAAGTCCAGGCTTTGAGTATATCATAGTGTCCTCATGTTTGTGCAGGTATAGACCACTCGGCACTCGATAAGTGATGTGGTGAAACTGATGCCCGCCGCTTCTACTTCCCATGGTATATATTGGCACCCATTTTAAGATGTGTGACCTGGCAGCTCATGTCAACTTTTTATTGTGCCTCGATGGAGATTGAATACATGATCATCGGGTCGGTAGGCATGCGTGTTAACCACTAAATAACTAACTAAGTCACAGCCCAACTGACTGACTAACTGGCTAACTGACTGACTAACTGGCTAACTGACTAACTGACTGGCTGGCTGACTGACTGGCTGATTGACTGACTGACTGTGAATGTTAGATATCACTTGAAAACCATTCTTAAGGGAAAAGCAATATAGCATTGGTTATTTAGTTAGTTAGTTAGTTAGTTAGTTGGTTGGTTGGTTGGTTGGTTAGTTGGTTGGTTGGTTGGTTGGTTGGTTGGTTGGTTGGTTGGTTGGTTGATCGTCAGATTATTCTCACTGCACTTTGAACTATTAATTCTATAATTGCTCACATCCCCTCCTCGATATCTCTCACAGCTTATAGCGGTCGACGACATCGGTTGTGTTGATTGACTTCTACAAAGGGCTATTGTCTGGCTTCACCCCATTTGACTTCTTGTTCATGCAGCCTGGTAAAAGTTCCAGAATGACAGTCACCACTTGATTCGTCTATCCGCCTCGCCTCTCTGAGGGCGGTATATCAGCATGGTCCATTTCTCGTCCGTGTTCCACATTAGCCCGGCATATTGGTTTTGTTCATTTCCTTTTATACCTGCATGTCTATTTAAATTTCATAACCTGGACAGTTGAAGAACGGCGGTGAAAGATAGACGTTAGCCCTGTACAAGGACATACATTGAGAAAACCTGAGAATAGAATAACTATAAAGACCTTTGCCTGGAGTCCACAAGACAAAATAAATAGAGAAAGGCCCAAAAAATGCATTGGAAAAAAAAAAAGAAATAGCCATGAACAATAAAGGAGCTGCATGGGATAGCTAAAGATAGAACGACTTGTGGTGAGTTGGTTGAGGAGGAAGGCCCCAATGTGAGATACTATTCTCCAACCACCAGAACGCCGCCGTTACGATCTCCACCTCCATTTTCACGTTGGCAGTTGTAATGTAATATCATACGCCAGGCTCTCCATTTGTTTACACAACATCAGTTAACTTTCGCATTGAAGCCCGTCCACCATTTACCACAAACCTATACAAACAAATAAACCAGACGTGTACGCTCACAACTTACCTGGATTGTATTTGTTCGGACCACAGTAGTCTCCTTCTTGTGTCCATTGTGGATGGCCTCGAGCAGAAAAATCCCTCAATTTTAAGTAGCTGATGGTTAGTCTGATAATCGACGCTTTATCTAGCTGGCTTGTAATGGCGGCAGGAAGCGGAAGTAACTTTGCCAACTCGTAGAATTCGTAGTTTTCTTTCCCTCGTCTGGACCTCGCGGCATCTCTGGATTTCTCTTTCCTCAGCTCCAGGATTCTGATTGGAGGTGATGTAAAGTTGAGTGAATGAGGTTATTGTAGTATGTATTGCATGATAGGCTAGTTTATTGTATTGCAGGTGAGTGGAGGGGTGAGTGAGTGAGTGAGTGAGTGAGTGAGTGAGTGAGTGAGTGAGTGAGTGAGTGAATGAGCTGCTGTCTTTGTGTTATTAATTCAATATCTTTATATTATATACACATGTTACACACACCTACATAGATGGAGGTAGAAAGAAGGAAGGAGAGGGGAAAATGTGGAGAAAGAGGGAGGGAGAGAAAGGGAAAGAGATGGAGAGATAAGGAGAGAGAGGTGGAGAGAGAGGGAGGGAGAGAGACAGAGAGAGGGGAGGGAGAGAGGAAGGTGGGATAGAGAGCGAAAAGCGAGAGAGGGTGGGAGATGGGGAGAGGTGATAGGAGACGAGTGGGAAGTGAGAGAAAGAGAGGGGGGAGAGATGATGGAAAGATAGGGAGGGAGACAGAGAAAGTGAGAGAGGTGGTCTAAGATACCGTTGCGTATATGGCTAGTCGTCAAGTTTGGCTGCACAAACATACACACACAGCAAAAGAGGCCAGCAGGGCCGTGCTGTGCTATGATACGGAGAGGCGGCAGCATCAGGCGGCACCGTAAGGGGGCGGCATAAGAAGCGAAGGAGAGGCGGCATTTCGAAGACTTGCATCATACTGAGAAAATCTACCGCAAGGCCCTGGAGACAAGCTCTCGCCCTCACATATATGAAAATAGACAGAAAGACAGACATTCAAACAGACAGACACAGACACTTTGGCCATAAGGCGATTCAAATAACCCATATATTCTTCCCTCAATCGACTACAAAATAATACACGCCCCATAAAAATAACTAATTAAAAGGGACATCAATGAATTTGCCATGTCATTAATCCACCCAGAGTGGGTGGCCTTCCACATGCGTGTTCTCACAAGGAAAATGGCAAATTTATTCATAGGTAGATTTTCCCGCCGAATCTCGAAGCTAAGGGTGATCTCCCTTTTGACCAGCAGCAGAGATTGTCTCCCCCTGATTTATAACAACCCGGATATAAAATTGATTTCAAACATTGTTGATGATTTCTACTCAATATAATTTGATAATGCTGTCGTAAAATAGCATTGTGAAAATTATAGTGTTGCAAATGTTGAAACAAGGTTCAATGTATTCAACTTTTAATCTCACTTTGGAATAGACGGGATTTCCTCTTCTTTTTTTTTTTTTTCTAGACATTTGCGAATTCCTTTTTTTTTTCCTTTTCAATCTGTACGATAGATAGCGCCGGCTTCTGTGATGGAGAGGTAGCGAACGCGATTCGCAACCAGCATAACGGGTCCCAAAACAGCTGCAAGCGATTTGGAAGTAGACTGTTTTGTGTTTAATTTTTTGACAGTGGTATGAGCCTCGATCGTTCAGAAAGCAATGCCAAACTAATGAACATAAACTGTCATAGTAAATCATAAACAGTGAAATAATGCTGGGGTTGAATGCCACGTTCTGTAAAGGACATGCAACTAACTTCTTAATTTAAACGTTGGTAGCGGATTTTTTTTTTAAATTTCTTTCAAGAAAATTCCTTGGGCTGCCTGAGTAACTAACAACATGGAAAAGATTACTAAAAGAAGAATATATATATATATATATATATATTTATATTTTATATTTCGCTGCTGTTGATGTCTTGGCAAGTCTTACGTTCAGTAGTTTGCCATTGGTTTCTGAACAACCACAAGTAACCAATGCGACGCGATCTGCTGCCGAATCTCGCGCAGCTGTGTTTCGTATGAGAGTGTACGAGATTACGAACAATGTCCTTAACCCCTAATATAATAATATATAAAAATGCTCGGGTTTAATGCGACGTCATGTTAAGGATATGCAACTTTACAACTTTTAAAATCAATTTTTTTTAAAAATTATATATGAATAAAAGAAGTTAAACGGCGTTATTGAGGCACGTAATGGAAAGAGAGACATTGTGAAACAGCATGATGTCTAGAAAGATCAGCGGTACAAAAGGCAGAGGCAGACAAAGAGCAAACATGTTGGATGCATGGAGACTGTGGCATAGGGAAATAACTGTGGAATTAATGCCGAACAAAAGGTGTCGGAGATGCATGCACGTTTATGTTAGTTTGCAGTACACGTGATGATGATTTCTAGGAAAGTATAGTGTTGAGGAATGTAGGTGGTCACCTCATCTCGTTAAACTATTGCCTAGTATGCTATGGTCTGGAACATCACATATTAATCTAATTTTTGTCTATTTTTGATTTTTCTCTTTCAATAGACTACTGTTACTTGATTTAATATTGATATGCATATTGTTGAGAGGTGCCCCCCCCCCCCACTCTCTCTCTCTCATTCTTTCTTTCTCTCTCTATCTCTCGTTCTTTCTCTCTCTCTCTCTCTCTCTCTCTCTCTCTCTCTCTCTCTCTCTCTCTCTCTCTCTCTCTCTCTCTTTCAATCGCTCTCTCTCGGGGAATCACTGTTATTTTTCTTTTATTAAATGATTAAAGTTTCTAAGGTCATCATGGTTTGTAATTACTCTTGCCCCTCTAGTGACTTACAGCAGTGCATATTTTATATTATTCAGTATTGGATATTTACTCAGTACTGGATGTTATTACGCAAATCTATCTAAATATTTTCTTTCTTTTTTTCATTTCAGTAGCATAATTTTCTTTGCTCCAGTAAAGTACATGCCACATTCATCGCCAATTTTATTGATATGATATCACTAACTACTAATTAATTAAGCAAACAGCAATCAAATTTATGGATGCTGCCTGTATAATTCCTGTAAGAAGTGGCAAGGGTCGTCCCGCACGAAGATGGACACAAGACATTAGAGACACCTCTATCATAATAATGGTGAATGAGGCGGGAGACATAGCAAGAGATCTAGACACTGTTCAGCTGGCGTGTAAGAGCGGCAGTCTACGAAGCTCCTGCTATATGATGGCGATCGCCTGTATAAAAAGCTAAGTCTAGAGCTGAGGTGATAAACCTACTGCTAATTTACAATCTAGGTTTCTCATTCAATTTCTTAATATTTATCTTGGAATTTATATTTCAGACCTCATTTCTTATACTCTGTGGTAAATATCCGCATATCCTCAACATTTAAAAATTACTATTCAAGCAAACGATGTTTTATAGTTCTAATATTTGTTTCCATGGTTGATAATGTTAGCTCTTGTTTCTTAGGCTATGCAGATTATACATTGGAAACACAACTTTCTTTACCACTATCTCAACTCTTATAACTACTGTTTGTAGTTGCTAAAATTCATTGTTTAGTATTGAATTTCAAGTAGCAATATTGGTTCTTTACATCCACCGCGACCTAAAAGTAAGATACTCTTATTTAGAAAATTGTAATGGACGTTTAAGTCTGTTTCCTGGATGCATGTCATATCAATTATGTATTCATAAGAGGACTTTAAGTAGATTTTTTTTCTGCACAATTTATTTGTCGATGAATTCAAATATATTGAGTGTTGTTAATTGATCCATTGATAATGCAATATACAGGGTGTATTTTTAATCACTGTGCAGTGTTTGAAAATATTACTGGTCCAATTTTGTGTATACCTATTATGTTACATGAACTTTACAGAGAGTGAATACAAAACTTGGACTGGCATTATTTTCAAACACTGCACAATCATTAAAAATACACCCTATACTATGGAATAAATTACAAAAGCGTCATTTCGCTTAGATCCTAAGGACGTCCGATTGCAAGACACAATAGTGCCGCGAGATGCGAGACAGGAAGTGAAACTGTGAGAAAAGTGTAAGCTAAGTTACAATAAGTGTTAGGACAGAGAGGTCAATCTCTATAGGACAGACATGAGGGTGATGGGCACAGTGGTAGATAAATATGGAGAGTGCACACAACAAGAGATGAACATGAATCCTCATCCGTGTTCTATGAACATAAACCTCTACTCGCTTCCATAAACTTGTATCCTTATCCTTTTTCGTGAATATAAATCTGTATCTGTTTTCATAAATATAAATCTGTATCCGTTTCCAACACGATAAATTGTTAACAGTTTCCTTCAATAATTTATTTATCAGTTTCCAAGAACATACATCTTTATCCTTTTGGGAATCTCTGTGGCGAAATTATTACGCGTCCTGCCTCGCGCTCCGTTAGTTGTGGGTTCGATTGCGGCATACGTCGTTCGATTCATGAGTGCAATTTTCTCGGAGACTGCTGGCGAGGTGGCTGGAGCTACGGAGTTAGTGCTGTGTGCAACGCTTTTGACGGGCCACCTTGCGGAAAAGAAAGAACAGTATGGGATTAAACCCAGTGCAATGAAGTCGACCATCTTGCCTTTTAAACCTTTTACCCTTTGAACAACGGCATTGTGGACAGTGAAGTTTTTTTTTTTTTAAACATTTGTTCAAGGTTGTTGTTTTTTTGTGCGTGAACTACATTGCGAAGAAAAATGGCGTGGTGGCTAACAAACATCTGGAAACGGAACAACAACATCTAGAAATATCGAGACCTGGTAGGCTAACATTTGGTTGGGATAGTAACTGCCGCTTCCATCAAGGATGAACTGCATGTTTCGTAGAGGACTTTTGTGTTGGCATTCTGGACACGGCATTATGTACAGTGAATGTTTTTTTTTTTTTTTTACATCTGTCCGAGGTTGTTTTATTGCGTGATCTGCATTTCGGAGATACAATGGCGTGGCTGGCTAGAAAACATCTAGAAACGGAACACTAACATCTAGAAACATCGAGGTAGGTGAACATTCGGTCGGGAAAGTGACTGCCATTTCCACCAAAGATGTATGTTTTGTGGAGGACTTTTGTGGTGACATTCTGGCGGCGGTTTTATGCACAGTGTGCATGAGCGAGCTGTTGTTTGTCGAAACTCCTGTCTTTTCCACTTTTCACATGGGGCAGTGAGGAAAATGTTATGTGATATTCATTGGCACAGGAACGGAGCATAATGGGGACGACCCGTTGCTGTGATGTTGGAACAGCGACTGAACCGACTGAATCCGTTCAACAAACATAAATCTGTATCCATTTTCCTGAACATAAATCTGCATACGTGCCTGAAAAAATAATTCTTTTTTTCTGTTTCCGTGAACATAAATTTGTATTCTTTTCCATGAAGATAAATATGTATTCATTTCCATGAACACAAATAAATAACCTTTTCTTTGTAGATAAATATGCATTCATTTCCATGAACATAAATCTTCAAAATTTTCCATGTAGATAAATATGCATGTGTTTCCATGAACACAAACCTGTATCCTTTTTTCCGTGTAGATAAATATGCATTTGTTTCCATGACAATTAATCCTTACGTTTTTTGATGCAAGCTGCGTCTTTCACGTTTTAATTAATTGCATTTTTATATTAATAAAGTGTCCCATGTGTTCTGTACAAGAAGACTTACCTCCGTTTTGATGGTGTTTATGTTTGTGAATAGACATTGCTTTGCAAATATGGACAATTACCCCAACTGTACTCAAATTTTCTTCTTCTTCTTCTTCTTCTTCTTCTTCTTCTTATTCTTCTTCTTCTTCTTCTTCTTCTTCTTCTTCTTCTTCTTCTTCTTCTTCTTCTTCTTCTTCTTCTTCTTCTTCCTCGTCTTCTACTTCTTTCTCTTCTTCGCTCGTTATCTTGAAATATAATGACTATATTGGCAATGCTGTGTTTTGCGTTAAGATCACTACATTGTTAGTTAACTCACAGTGTTTATTCGATCGTTTTTCAAGTACAGAAGGTTTATCTTGGTGTATAGTATTTCGGTATTCCTGTACTTTTGTATGGCTATGAAATGTGGACAATGAGCAGACAAGCTGAAAAACATCTAATGGCAGTGGAAATGTGGTTTCTGATGAAACAGCACAGAATGGGCAAGTCCTACAAGAAACAAATGAAAACCGTAAACTGATTAGAGAAATTAGACGCAAGCAACCGATGTTTTTAGGCACGTTATGAAAAGACATAAACTAGAGAACTTGGTGATAACTGGCAAAATTGAGGGGAAAATAACAAAGGGAAGGTAGAGAAGTAAATATCTTAATGACTTGACTACATGACATCGTCGAGACAAGAACACGGATATGATCCCCGACTCTGGCGATCGAGTAAGATGGCGAAACTTGACCGCCCGCGCTTATCGTTATGTCACATGATGCTGGTGATGATGATGATGATGATGATGATGATGATGATGATGGTGGTGGTGGTGGTGGTGGTGGTGGTGGTGGTGATGATGATGATGATGATGATGATGATGGATGATGATGATGATGATGATGATGATGATGATGATGATGATGATGATGATGATGATGATGATGATGATGATGATGATGATGATGATGATGATGATGATGATGATGGTGGTGATGATCGTATTCGGAGCAGTCTTGAAGTATGTGATCTGATTTCCTGGCTGCTAATCCATCTTCACCTATGATTGAGTGTACTCAGGCGAATATACCTTGTAATGATAACTGAGAGGGTGTAGAAAAATAATCATACATTTATTCATCGGTCCATCCATCTATCCATTTATCAATTCGTACGCACGCACGTACTTACAAATCTTAGGGGAACTCTAGCCTGCACAGTTCGCGGCGACTGCTCTAGCCAGGTGGCCTTAATTCCTCAGGTTCAAGACACCACCCCACCCCCCTGCCCTCATGTCCAACACCACAAGGTACTATAGGCATGCAGGTGACAGTGACAGTCAACCCCAGGATTGCTGCTTGACTGTGATTTTACTCAGCAAGTTTATGTTCAGTAGTCTGCCAATGCTTTCTGAAAGACCCACGCTCATACTATTATTGAAAATCAACGCAAGGCGACGTGTTTCCAAATCACCTGCAGCCGCTTTCACACGCAATACGCGGGATTGCTAATTGCGTTCCCTACCCCTTCGTCAAAAGACGTTAACTTTCTCACCCCTACATCCCAGGAAATATTCTACTTACGGATGGGTGGACCCTGAATCGTGCAATCACAAAAAGACCATATCCTAAGCTATATTTAAATATATACATATATGAATGCAGAGGAAATAATTCAAGATGTTCACAAACGTCAGAATAATTTGTCACAGTGGACACGTGGAAATATTCCATCTGTCACATATTTCTCTTTGGCGCAATGATATCTGTCTTCCTGTGTAATAAAATAAATTCAAAATAACTCTGTTTGTTACAAGTTCTTCCGTCTCAAATGGTTAAAACTGGGACATCTGGCTGATAGCTGAAGATGTCCGGCCCCGGTTCTTAAAGGTTAGTTCCCGGCACAGGGTTAAGAACTTTCCCAAGGACTGTTGGTATCTAATGATGTCACAATCCCAGTGATCTCTCGGGTAGTGAGGTCGGATACCTAGCCTCTTAGAATAAGGGCGAAAAATAGAAGGTCTAGTGTGCAAGGTGTGCATGTTAAAAATCCCACGGCAGTTAGAAAGCACGAAGAGTAGACCGCTGCCATATCAACGTGTTTGGAAAGAAAACCCACCTACGGGTAGAAGTAGTCTATTACCTTGGATGGAATCTATCTAGACGGAGCACACACGACACAAATCAGTTATCAGTTATCAGTTGGGGTATCTTCATTGCACTCCGGACAGGTCCATAGTTGCTCAGATCCCCCCCCCCCCAAGCATATGCATCAGCGTCCGGTGGCTAATAGTGCCAGTTCTGTGTTGGTTGACGAGGCACCTCATTTTCCCGATGTACCTCTTGCGTCTGGCCGTGCCGATTCTTACTCCCAAGTCTTTCATCCTGGACAGCGATGTGGATTCACTGACGTCAAAGTCCTCTGTTCTCTCCATATCTTTAAGGATGTTAATAACATCGGCACGATCCATGGGTTGGCCATCCACAGGGGGTGCAGAGCCAGCCAGTTTATCAGCTCGTTCATTTCCCTCGACTCCCGCATGTCCCGGGACGAAGATGAAGGTGACTTTACGGACAACAGACTTCAGCAACGAATCAGTCCACTGTCTGCGTACAGCTCCAGCTTCGACCTTCTGAATCATGCTCATTGAGTCAATTAGTACACACACCTTGGTATAATGCTGTGATTCCAGCCATATGAAAGCCTGTGTAACTGCCATCACCTCTATCGTCATGCTGCTCGTGGTCATAGAGTGGGTACCACTGGATTCTTGAACGGTTCGGTCCGCTGAACGGGCTGTAAATGCCCACGAACTTCTCTGCTACATTTCAACGGATCCATCTGTATAGATGAGCACTTCTGGGCTATCTGAGTGTTCATAGATGAGCGCGTTGACCTCTGCATTGACAGTGGCAGGGTTCTGATCTCTGCACCGTCTGTCGAGTGTGATAATGCAGGAGAAAGTGCACTTAAAAGCTGGAGGCACCGGCACCCATTCCTTGCCGGGGTTGATACTGGTAAGACTGCAGACCTGTCTGACGACATCTTCAGCCGACCCATCCATGATTTGCCCCTCTTTAGCCTGTCACCCTTTCCTCTGAATATAGCGTCATGCAGAGGGTGCTGCTCATCTGCACTTATTTTTAAGTATGCACGAGCTCTCCAGATCTTGATCCTGTGTTCCATTGTCGGGAAATCAATGAGGTACCTCATCGCTACACAGCTGGTGTCTCTCTTGCAGCCCAAAATGATGCGCATGGCTTCGTTTTGTGTAGGGCTGACAGTGAGGATGGCAAGGGCATACTCGATGCGTGAAAGCACCAGTCCTGGGAACAGAAGTATTAGCAGTCTGTGCTCGATATTGGCAGCTCCATGACTCTCATTGCTGACAAACCTATTCGAGCTACGACACAAATTCACGTTGGAGGTCAGACACATTGACCTTTGAAGTGCAAAAACTTGACGTGACGAACTCCCATCGAATGACAAACGAAGAATAAGAAGAAATGGTTACACGTGTACACGTAGTCTTCTGGCAGATATTGCCTGTAGGAAGTACACGTAGTCTTCTGGCAGATATTGCCTGTAGGAAGTACACGTAGTCTTGTGGCAGATATTGCCTGTAGGAAGTACACGTAGTCTTGTGGCAGATATTGCCTGTAAGAAGTACACGTAGTCTTGTGGCAGATATTGCCTGTAGGAAGTACACGTAGTCTTGTGGCAGATATTGCCTGTAGGAAGTACACGTAGTCTTGTGGCAGATATTGCCTGTAGGAAGTACACGTAGTCTTGTGGCAGATATTGCCTGTAAGGAAGTACACGTAGTCTTGTGGCAGATATTGCCTGTAGGAAGTACACGTAGTCTTGTGGCAGATATTGCTTGTAGGAAGTACACGTAGTCTTGTGGCAGATATTGCCTGTAGGAAGTACACGTAGTCTTATGGCAGATATTGCCTGTAGGAAGTACACGTAGTCTTATAGCAGATATTGCCTGTAGGAAGTACACGTAGTCTTATGGCAGAAATTGCCTGTAGGAAGTACAGGTAGTCTTATGGCAGATATTGCCTGTAAGAAGTACACGTAGTCTTATGGCAGATATTGCCTGTAGGAAGTACACGTAGTCTTGTGGCAGATATTGCCTGCAGGAAGTACACGTAGTCTTATGGCAGATATTGCCTATAGGAAGTACACGTAGTCTTGTGGCAGATATTGCCTGTAGGAAGTAAACGTAGTCTTATGGCAGATATTGCCTGTAGGAAGTACACGTAGTCTTGTGGCAGATATTGCCTGTAGGAAGTAAAGTCATATATTCTAGATCATGATACGGTACGGAAGGATGATAACTTTCCTGCCTCACCGCCTTGTCTTCTCAGTCAGTTCCATAAAATCCTTACAATTATTAAGTTATCTGTTATCTCTTAAGAGATTCTTCGTGCGAACTGGTCAAGCTGTCTGCCTGGCCATCTGAAAGTCGTGTGTTCGTGTTCTTCTTCTTCTGCTGCGTTCATCCGGAGTCGTTTTTTTTCAGATGTAATTGCGGTGTATTGTTATGCACCCTTGGGCCTAGACCCATAGACCAACCATATCCGCCAGGAAGACAGCGTGAGAAGATTCTTGACAATCTTGTGTCATGGCACTGGATGGAACACACGAATTGAGCCATGACGTCAAAGATCGTAATTTGTGGAGAGGCATGATCGCCCACGCCAGCCGGCAAGGCACTAGATGGATGGGTAGACAGTTTATTTCAAGCGAACAAACGAAGACGTTATGTACGAATGTAAGTGGGTGGGAATCGCATACATTCTTTAACAATTAAACAAAAGTTAGTTGCATAATACTTTACAGGACGTTTGCAGTCAACATCAGCATTTTTAGCTGGTGTTGATATCTTGGCAAGTTTTACGTTCTGTTGTTTGCCATAGCTTTCTGATCGACCGGCACTCATACATTTTCGTAAAAGAACAGCGCGCAGCTGTGTTTCGAACGCAGGCATACGGGATTATGAACCGTATCCGTAAAGTCCTTCGCCACGGAGTGCCGGCTCTTTAACAAATCAGGGTGCAATAAACCAGTTTTATTCCACATTTGAATATTCATGGTGTATCCATTTATAAATAAGAAAGCTTTCAAAGAATTAACCCTGCAACATGGACTAGTTTATTAATTCAAGGCGTGACATTTCTTGTCCGCGAATGCAAAATTACACAATTACAATACATAATTACTTACCACTGTAATTGTTTCCCCTTGTTCTTTTATTACCTCCCGTGATTATTAAATAGTTATGCAAGAATGCACCATAATTACCTGACTTAAACATGCGAGTAATCTAGATTTTAACATGTAATTTTAATTATGGGTACATTAGCGTTAATATACATTAATTATAAATCTGTGCATAACAGTTCTTCATATACGACTAGCAATGATGCTGACTCCGAGATGAAAAGTAGAACAAAAATTGTTGGAAAGTGAAATTATCGTTTTTATAGCCTCCGCATATAAAAATTTAGCAACATGTCATTATGCATACTATGATGAAGTTCTTCGTCTTCTTCTTCTTCTTCTTCTTCTTCTTCTTCTTCTTCTTCTTCTTCTTCTTCTTCTTCTTCTTCTTCTTCTTCTTCTTCATCTTCTTCTTCTCTTGCGTCTGCGCGTGCATCTTCTTCTTCTTCTACTCCTGTTCCCCCGTCCTCCTCTGACGCCACCTCTATTTTCTTTTTCAAGCGATGTGTTTTTAATGGCGGAGTGGCTGGCCGAGTGGCCAGAACGCCGGATTATCCTTCGGGAGACCCGGGTTCGAATCCTCGGTAAGGTGTGGATTTATTTTTTTTGTCGGGGCAAACAGAAATCCCCAACCTGCACAGTTCGTGACGACTACACTAGCCAGGCGGCCCTAATTCCTCAGGCTCAAGAACTCCCTGACGTCTATATAGGCAGTAAATGACAGTGATAGTAATCGTTGTGTATCTGTTTATAACACAGCTGCGATATGTGTGCCCTTCTTTTGAAAGTACCGCACCAGTTCATGTGTCAATTCATCACTGTTGTAGTCACGTGGCCGCTCTCAAACGTATTCTTATCAACTTAAGAGAAGTGCGCCTGTGTTGTCGATTCAGCCTCATAAAATTATTATGTGTAAGAATGATACAAGCTACTTATATCAAGACGATGTCGCCCCATGCATTCTTAACGAAAACAATAAAATATAGTTACAGTTTTATTGTTTTCTGTTCCGAAATAATATCAAGCGAAATGATATACTCTGTTGGCAAAATACATAATGAAAATGACAGGGATGAACAAAACAATGAAGATAAAGGTGATGATGATGATGATGATGATGATGATGATGATGATGATGATGATGATGATGGTGGTGGTGGTGGTGGTGGTGGTAGTGGTGGTTGTGGTGTTGGTGGTGGTGGTGATGATGATGATGATGATGATGATGATGATGATGATGATGATGATGATGATGATGATGATGATGATGATGATGAACATAATATAACGTAATAAAATAACAGAGTAGACGTTAAGGACCTCTTTTTACGTCTCTGTTCGTATTGTCTATATCCTGCTAGTCTCAGTTTTAAACAGATGAGTGATGTAATCAGTATCACGAAGGACGCCTTTACTTCCGAGAAAATATACGGGTACACGGTGTAGGCTGGGTCGAATTAGGAGTTCTGGTCACTGGGGGGGGGGGGGATAAAACTTCCCTGCCCCAGAGAGGATTTGAATATATGAACACTCTGTCGGCAGGCAAGCGTACAAGCCACTGCGTTACAGTGTTACAACTTTACCTTGATGAAAGTTACAAGCCCGAGTAACAAATATCATAATACAATATGCCAGAATGTAGAGTGCCAGAATACAACATGCCAGAATGTAGAGTGCCAGAATACAAAATGCCAGAATACAGAATGTCAGAATACCAGAATACAGATTACCAAAACACAGAATGTCAGAATACAGAATGCCAGAATACAGAATACCAGAATACACAAATAAGAATTCCAGAATACAGAATACCTGAGTATATATTGCCAGACAACAGAATGCCAGGATACATAATGTCAGAATGCAGAATGTCAGAATACAGAATTCCAGAATACAGAATTCCAGAATACAGAATACCAGAATACAACCCCTGTCTCGAAGGTAAAAGGGCCAAAATATTCGTCAAAATGGACATCTTCTGACGATCGGAAGCCAGCTATCGTGCTAGCATCGCGGCGGAGTTTAAATCACAGAAAGATGCCTAGCACACAATAGACTGGTTCACCCTCAACATCAAGGAGCGCTCGAAGCCTTCGTCGGACTCATTTCCCGACGGCGTTAAACCGAAAGATGAAAAGTGGAACCAGTACTCTACACGTTGGCTTTAGGGATAACGGAGTACCGTTGTATGAGCGGAACACGTAGACACCAGGTGCCGAAAAGTGCTGCCGTGCTGTGCTGTTTTTATGTCACATAAAAACAAGTGCTTAATCTTTATGGTTCGGCTAAAGAAATCCCCCCAAGGCGTTGGAAATATACGGCGCAAATTTATTAATACCCGCGCAAGAAGTGTCAAAAGATGATGCATGCGTCTATTTAATGCAACAATGCAGCACTGATTTATGATGTTGTGCAAAAATGACGCGTCAGTAACTGCCAGGTTGGTGTACTCTGCTTGCAAGACACACGTACTCTAGTATATGTGCACCTCGGAGCATGGTGGCTTTCTGTGTGCGACCTCCGATGTGGGTTCACGGAGATATCGCTAGCTGCACACAGGAGTTGATGTATGTTAGAGTGCTGGTTTAATGTCTGTATGCGAGGACCAGATGTTCTTGGCTGATTTAGGGGATAAGGAAACGGGAGTTAGACAAAACATGGACTCTCTTATTTTTATATTGTTTCTACCCCCCCCCCCCCCTCCCTGCCCCCTCTTTCCCTATTCCAACGGGGTTTGAAAAGGCAAGAGAATTGACTTTATTGCACCGTGTTTTATGTCGTATGTGTCGCACAAAGCACGAACTCCGTAACTCCAGCGACGACTCCCGGGAGTCTCCCTGAAAATTGCATTTGTGCATTTGTAAACCAAACGACGTAGACCGGATTCGAACCCACAACCTTCGGAACGCGAGGCAGGAAGCGTAGCCACTTCGCCACGGAGACTCCCCCCCCCCCCCTTCCATCCACAAAGAGGAGAAGACCTCAACAGACTCTAGCCAAGCTGTCCTCTCTATTGTTGTCTCCTGCAGTTCCTTCTGTGTCTTAACCATATTATTTATCTGTGACTCTAATTCTCTTCTCCATGTGCTTTTATATATCCGTCAATTTCGAGTGCCTTTGTGGTTTCAGAGAAATGACTTTCTCATTCATTCATTCAGTAGCATGTCCTTTGCAGAACCCCGCTCTCATACATCGTATGGATGCACATGACATTTGCAGATGATGTGCTGGTGTACAAACAGGGCAGAGACAGGGTCAGTTTGGTGAAAGACTTACAGGTGGCAGTAAATGGGGTGGCAGAGTGGTGCAGGGACGCAGGAGCCATTTTACACCCAGACAAGGCATCGGTTGTATGGTACTCCCTGGATAACCGGTTCGTCAAGGCAGATGCCCCAGGTATTATGTTCAAACCCCGGCAAGGAATGGGTACCTGTGCCTCCAGATTTTAAGTGCATCTTCACCTGCATTATCACACTTGACAGACGGTGCAGAGAACAGAACCCTGCCGCTGTCAATGCAGAGATCAACGCGCTCATCAATGAACACTCAGACAACCCCGAAGTGCTCATCTATACAGATGGATCTGTTGTAAAACAGCAGATAAGTGCGTGGGCATTTACAGCCCGTTCAGCGGGCCGAACCGTTCAAGAATCCAGTGGTGCCCACTCTATGACCACGAGCAGCATGACGATGGAGGTGATGGCAGTTACACAGGTCTTCATATGGCTGGAATCACAGCATTATACCAACGTGTGTGTACTAAGTGATTCAATGAGCATGATTCAGAAGGTCGATGCATGATCTGTGCGTAGACAGTGGAGTAATTCGCTGCGGAAGTCTGTTGTCCGTAAAGTCACCTTCATCTTCGTCCCGGGACATGCGGGAGTCGAGGGAAATGAACGAGCTGATAAACTGGCTGACACTGCATCCCCTGCAGATGGCCAACCCAAGGATAGCGTAGATGTTATTAACATCCTTAAAGAGATGTCGAGAACAGAGGACTTTGACGTCAGTGAATCCACATCGCTGTCCAGGATGAAAGACTTGGGAGTAAGAATCGGCACGGCCAGACGCGAGAGGTACATCGGGAAAACAAGGCGCCTCGTCAACCAACACAGAACTGGCACAATTAGCCACTGGACGCTGATGCATATGCTGGGGGAGGATCTGAGCACCTATGGACCTGTCCGGAGTGCAATGACGATACCCCAACTGATAACTGATGTTGAATGGGTGTTCTTTTAGTCGAGAGAGTAAATTGAAGTACTTGGATATCACTTTCTAGTCATGTTATTATCAAGTTTTCTCAGAGTGTGTCCTTCTCAGCATCTTTTCCACATCTCTTCATTTGTTGAAAAATGTCTAGTGCTCTCCTTAATGCCATATCAGATAAAAACCCGGGCAATGAAGTCGACCCTGTCGACATTTAAGCGACTTTAAGTCTCCTTAACTGATTCGGTGGCAAACAAAAAGTCGGTTTGTACCAAATATGGTGCACAATCAAATTATAATGTAAATTTCCCTTCGCTGAGCAACGGAAGATACTACGAAACAAAACAAATAACACGATGACGCTAGTATGTGATGCTACATAAATGTGAGGTCACATTTCACGATATACAATCATCTGGCACTGAATCTCGGGAATAGTGACTTTGTCATGCAACTTTAGTTGTATTTTTTGGGCGCCTTCTTTCGTCTTAAGCCTCTGTTTTGTCTACATTCCTTTCTTCTTCTTCTTCTTCTTCTTCTTCTTCTTCTTCTTCTTCTTCTTCTTCTTCTTCTTCTTCTTCTTCTTCTTCTTCTTCTTCTTCTTCTTCTTCTTCTTCGTCCTTTATTCCCCAGGTCCTCCAAGTATTATTCCTCTCTTTCTGTAATTCTTTTCTCCGAGTGTTTTTCACACAATCCCAAAATACTAATATTCTAATATTTCATTTCTGCCGCCACCTGTGCTGTCTTACCTAATTCATTCATAGCTTTAATATTCCATGTGCCGGTCCCGGAGATTTTTCTAATGAAAGAAATTTGATCAGCGCCAAGGACTCCTTATGACTTTCTCTGCACGTGTTATTTCTCTTCTAGAAGAGCTCTTTTCTCTTGGTTGGCTGAGTAATTCTTTTATCTTTACTCGACTTGTTCAGTTTTGGTTGGATATTGGGACTAAATTTTTTTCTACTTTCCTTAGCCGCCGTTTAAGACATGCGTGATATGTTGCAGTTTCACTATTCTTTGCTTGCCTTGCGGGCAGTGCTAACATACAATGTCACTATTCTTTGCTTCCTCTTAGGTTCGTGGTAACATACTAGGTGGAAACCTATTTAAATACCTAGGGGCATTTATAACATCAGACGCAAGGTGCACATCAGAGATTAAGAGCAGAATAGGGCAAGCAAAGGCTGCATTTCAAAAAATAAAAAGTATCTTATGCAATAAGTCACTATCATTGAATATAAGAAAGAGAGTGCTGAATTGCTATATAGTGGCAGTGAATCTCGGAATGTAAATGAACAAATTAGGAATAACTTGGAAGCAACAGAGATGTGGTTCCTAAAACGAATGTTGCGAATTTCTAAGACTGCCAGAGTAACTAACAACGATTGCTTGAAAGAGGCTAATGAAACTAGAAAATTATATACATCAATAAGAAAAAGACAAACATCTTTCTTTGGTCATATGATAAGAGGAGAGACATTGGATAACATCGCGACGACTGGAAAGATCGAGGGAAAGAAAAGTGGAGGTCGACCAAGAGAAATGATGCTGGATGGATTGAGACAGTGGTATGGAGGAATATCAGCAGTAGAGTTGATCCAGAACACCAAAGACCGAGATCTGTGGAGAGATATGAACGCCTACGCCAACTGTCAGGGCACTTGATGATGATGATGATGATGATGAGGAGGAGGAAGAGTACAGTGTTGCTACTCTGTGCTTTCCTCTTAGGGTCGCGATAATAATGGGGAAATTTCTAACTAAATGGATGAATTGGAAATCTTGAGGAGTAGGCTTTGCGTGACGACAGCTTTGGCAGGAAGTTTTTCTAAGTAAGACATGGCATGCCCTATGCTGAGGGTAGGATTATACTGGCCAAGATGCTTGACCACACTGAAGTCAATCTAACACTGGGAGGGTCGTTCTTTTTCTCCGCGGCTGAGACATCAGACTTGGAACACTACGAGACGACGTTCATAAATAAACACGCATGTATTGTTTAGCACTCATAGTAGTAGAAGAAAGAAGCAGAGATTGAGGGCAGACTAGTCAACATACAATTTACATTTAATGCTACCGACTGGGATTCGAACCTCACACCTCTAAATGAAGACAGCGCCTCGCTTCATTAGTAAGTATACTTCGACGCATGACCAGCTAGCGAGGTGCTGTGGTCACAGTTTTTTTTTTTTTTGTTTTTTTTGGGATTTTTTGTTTTAAAGAAGAACGAGAATTAATATAAATATGAAGAGGAATGATTAAAATACATATGAAAAAAATGAATAGCTATAAATACGAAAAAAACATGAAAGGATAAAAAATGAAGAGCAAGAATTAATATAAATCTGAAGAACAAGAACATAAATGTGAAAAATAACAATTAATATAAAAAATGTATCTTCTTAGTGAATTTAAACACAAAATCCACAAACAATATGCAGCCAGACAATAAATCGGTTTGTGTGTGGGTGGGTGGAGGATGTATGTGGGGGGATGTGTGGTGGGTGGGGAAATGATGTATGTGGGGGTATGTTGACAATGTTTTTTTTCCTATGTGAATGCACTATGCACTGATGAACGAAAGATGAGTAATTGGAAGGGCCGAATTTAAGACGGGCCTGCGTGCCCAATTTGTTACCCTTCGAAAATAAAATTCGTTCGTTCGTTCGTTCGTTCGTTCGTGCAACTTATTGTTTGTGACTATTGTGTTTAAATTAATATAAATATGAAGAACAACAACCTCAAAAGCAAAAAGTTCACACAGAACAGACGTGCTTCTTAAATTAATATAAATATGAAGAACAACAACCTCAAAAGCAAAAAGTTCACACAGAACAGACGTGCTTCTTAAATTATTCACGCGTTATTGTTTTACACGATGATCCCATCTTTCAAAAAATGGTTTTCGGACAGCATGTCACCTTAACACGTGGTTTCTGTCATGGCGGCTGCAAGGGAGATCATGCGACGGAAATGGCTATGTAAAAGAATGTAATCCCCTCTCGTATGATTAATGAGGTACTGTTTACACTTGGCTTCTTATACGCACTCACCTGTCCCTTGTGGGTGTGTCTGTGTACATGTTTGTCTGTCTGTCTGTGTGTTTGTCTGTGTGTGTGTATGTGTGTGTGTTGGTTTATAAGGACAGAAATGGACTGTCAGTTTCTCAGGTTATTTACTTTCTTGCTGTGTTTATCTGACTTTTCTTAGATTGCATACAGTCAACAGTATTATAAATTTTGGAGCAGCAGAGCTAATAATATATGTCACGTACTATCGTTATTGCTGCTACCATTTTATTATTATTATTATTATTATTATTATTATTATTATTATTATTATTATTATTATTATTATTATCTTGAGGAGAGGCTGGCCGAGTGACTAGAATGTCGGATCCACTTTCAGAAGACTCGATTCGAACGCTCAGTAAGGTGTGAATATATTTTTTTTTGTCAACGGCCTTAATTCCTCAAGCTCAGTACCCCCCCCCCCCTCCCCCAACCCCCTCCCCCCCTACACCGCAAGGTACTATAGGCAGTAGATGACAGACAGTTTGACAGCTTTTATTATTTTGAATAACGAAGACACAAAGTATAGAATACACGATTTATTGCCTGAAATATTTCGCTGCATCTCGTCAGGTACATACTGCAGAAATCAGACAACATAAACTACAGTAATTAAATAAATCCTTCACGTCGACATATACACATATTCGCACAGTAGTTTCAATTGTCTACTACGGTAATTTTAAACTGACTGTCATGTCTTTTTGTTTGCACAAAACTGGTTTATGTAGATTAATCAAGACGGCTTCTGCGACCTTTAACAAGCGACTATTTTGTGTGTTAAACAACACACGAAACTCATTGGCTCTATCAAACACGTGACCGGTGTCCAAATTGTGCCGTCCAATCGATAACTATTATAAAGCTGTTTGTTTTATAGTCTCTATTATTATTATTATTATTATTATTATTATTATTATTATTATTATTGTCATCGTCGTCATCGTCATCGTCGTCGAAGCCGCCGCCGCCGTGGTCGTTGTCGTTGTGTAGGTTAATACTGTTCATATAACTGAGGAATCATATACTTTAAAACATAGTGGCAACTGTCGAACTTGATTAGAAAAGAGCAAAGGGAAGGCAGACAGACAGGCCGGCCGGCTGGTCGACCGACAGACAGACTGACCGATCGATAAAACGATCGACCGGCAGGAAGACAAACGGACGGACGGGCGGGAGGAAGGAAAGAAGGAAGGAAGGAAGGACGGAAGGAAGGAAGGAAGGAAGGAAGGAAGGAAGGAAGAAAGAAAGAAAGAAAGAAAGAAAGAAAGAAAGAAAGAAAGAAAGAAAGAAAGAAAGAAAGAAAGAAAGAAAGAAAGAAAGAAAGAAAGAAAGAAAGAAAGAAAGAAAGAAAGAAATGTTAAACAGCGATGGGGATAATCAACTATGGACACGTAAGAGATACACAATTTGCAGACTCCAAATTTCCATAAAACTGTGACCTCTCATGTTATTTTAGGAATTTATTTAACATAAGTAACACCTTTCATGAATAATGCAGGAGGAAGACAGGTGACAACAAATGTGTGCTGACAACAAAGCAGCAACTTCTGACCTACAGATGGCGACAGTATTCAAATTATTACGAAAACACACTTTATTATGAATGTCTTGTTATGGCATCGGGGCAAATATTTTGGCTTATATGCATAGCGGGAAACTATATATACATATATATATTTTTTTTTTAGCATATCCTTTTTACAGGACTTAGCTGTCAACACCAGCATCTTTCAGCTGTATGTTGATCTCTTGGCAAGATTACGCTCAGTAGTTTGCCATTGCTTTCTGAGCGGCCGGCTCACATACCCCGTAAGTTAACGATGCGATTCGAACCACTGCTGATTTGAACCGTCATCACGTTACCTGACGAGAGTATACGAGATTACGGAGAAAAGTCATAACCTCTAAGCCACGAAGCCGGCATATACATATATACCTATATGTAATAGCACCTTGCCATCTTGACATACGCTAATTTGTTACATTGTGCTACAAATAAAGCATAATAATTACAACCCATAGCGGTAGCGAATGTGACTCATCATAATCATCATCATCACGTATTTTCATGTTCCTCTTGTACCTTGCAGTGTCGAGGTGGCCTACAAGGTGTGTCCTGCGCCTAGCTCTGCATCCAGTAGGATTAAAGTTGGCTGGTCTGTCTCTCAGGAGGGGTAAAAGTGAAACATTAGCAGCCTGCCGATGACCCGCAGACTACACAAGCTAACCTCACCTCCCCGATGATGTAAACCGGGAAACCATGACCGCGAGTTCGTGGGCCAACCAGGCTCTGGCTCGCAAGTGGGGATGGACTCTCCTTGGTCAGATTTTTCTGTCCATGAAAGCTGGACAATGAGTAAACATGCGGAAAAACAATCATGGAAGCCTTGGAGATTTGGTTTTACAGACTTGAGGGAAGCTAAGTCGCAGAGACAACTTACTACAAACGTCAGAAAGAGGCAGTCATTGTTTTAGGGCCACATTATGAAAAGACAAAGACTAGAGCATGCCGTGGCAACCGGACATTTTTGCGGAAAGAGAGATAAAGGAAGACAGTGGGAGAAGATGCTTGACAGTGTTGTGTCATGGCGGGGAAGGGAGTCAACACACGAATTGATCCATGCCGTCGGAGATAGCAATTTGTGGAGAACATGATTGCCCATGCCAGCCGGCAAGGCACTGGATGAATATGATGATGATGATGATGATGATGGTGGTGGTGGTGGCGGTGGTGGTGGTGGTGGTGGTGGTAGTGGTGGTGATGAAGATGGTGATGTTGGTGGTGGTGGTGGTGGTGGTGGTGATGATGATGATGATGATGATGATGGTGGTGGTGGTGGTGATAATGATGATGGTGGTGGTGCTGGTGTTGGTGGTGGTGGTGGTAGTGGTGGTGGTTGTGGTGGTGGTGGTAGTGATGATGATGATGATGATGATGATGATGATGATGATGATGATGATGATGATGATGATGATGATGATGATGATGATGATGATGATGATGATGATGATGATGATGAAACCTGCGACTGATCTACTTCGGAATCTGGATTACTTTGGCTATATTAAACATCACAGCGACTTGGAAAGAACGGAGATGGAAATTCACGGCCCCAGGTAGATGAGACAATGGTGTGTCAGCACGAAGATGGACACGGGACATTGTTAGTTAGTTATCCAACAGATCAAGCTCATTGCACATCGAACCATTCAGTCCATTAGTGCTCTGATCCCCTCCTCTGTAAATCCCGGCTCACGATACCAGTTCTGTGTTGGTTTATTAATCTTTTTTGGTTTCCTGTATTGGGTTCTTGTTTGGCCACACCTCTTTTAACTTGCTGTCCTCGCAGTCCTACGATGGTTGTAGATTCCCAGTCATCACTTTGTATCAGCAAAAGCCTCGCTTCTCGTAGAGCATTCAGAATGTCAGCTTGGTCCATGGCTCGTCCGCCCTCCACCGTAGCCTTACCCGCAAGTCTGCCAGTCTGCTCATTTCATTGTACACCCGTATGCCCTGGTACTGAAAATGTAACTAATCTCTTCCAGCACAGGACACAGGACATTGCAGACACATGGACATGAAAATACACAAGGCAGGAAAACTGACGAAGGATCGAGAATATTTTCAGCACAGCGCAATGAGAGCGACGTTCTGCAAAAGGTTCAGGCACAGAACGATAGTGATCATTAAATAAATAGATTATCTAAGAATACGCGAGATCATGACCTCACACGGATACCGATCAAGGTCAAAGGTGATGCAAGTGAACTTAATTAGATTAATTTCTGCTGCGTCACGACGGAGAAGGATGAATCCAGGGAGTCATCACGCTCGTCTCATGAAAGTAGGTCACTGTTGGAAGATAAGATAACTCTATCCTGAGAAAAAATATTTAAAACGGGATTTCTTATAGGATCCTTTCGATCATCATCATCTCATCTTATTCCCCGTGCACCTTGTGGTGTCGGGGTGAAGCATAAACGGCAGTAGAGTGCCCGCTTATGGGCTTCGTATCTCGAGATTCCTATGGACTTTGTTATTTTCTCTGTCTATCGTTTACGTGGTTGGCCTCTTATTCTGGTTCCATTTGGTCCGTACATCATTGCTTGTGGTGGTATACTGTTAGCCTAGTTATGTGGCTGAATTATTTCACTTGTTTTTCTTTCTACTGAAATCTATCCCCGATATTATCCGCCCCCCCCCCCCCACCCCCACCTAGGCTCTGTGGCAAGGAGTTACCAACGCAATTCGTAATGCCGCACACCGCGTTCGAAACACAACTGCGGGCGATTTAGAAGCAGACCGCTTTGCGTTGGTTTTTATACAATGAAAGCATTGAGAAAGTTCAGAAAACAATGGCAAACTACTGAAAGTAGACTTGGCAAGAAATCACAAACAGCTAACAAATCCTGGGATTGACTGCAATAATATTAAGTGTACAATGATGCACAAATCAAAGTTATGTGTTCAGGTCCTACACTCTAAGATGTGACATACTTTCCACGATGACCTTAATCTTTACTGCCGAGTCACGGCGGTGCCAGGTGTCACGTTCTTGTACGCGACTGACCCAGTAAGAAGTTATTGTCTTTTAAGAAAGGTTGTCCGTGACCAAAATTCGCGGGTCTTGTTTGAATATTCCTTAAGTCGAGGTGAATCTGAGGGTTCGCTTCGAATTGGTAGCACTAGTCAATGAAATATAATCATTTAACGATTGATTTAGCATAATAATAATATTTATTATTATTATTAGTAGTAGTATTAGTGGTATTAGTAGTAATAATAGCAGCCGCCGAAGCAGCTGCAGTAGTAGCAGTAGTAGTAGTAGTACTAGTAGTAGTAGTAGTAGTAGTAGTAGTAGTAGTAGTAGTAGTAGTAGGAGTAGTAGTAGTAGTAGTAGGAGCAGTAGTAGTAGTAGTAGTAGTAGTAGTAGTAGTAGTAGTAGTAGTAGTAGTAGTAATAGTAGTAAAAGTAGTAGTAGTAGTAGTAGTAGTAGTAGTAGTAGTAGTAGTAGTAGTAGTAGTAGTAGTAGTAGTAGTAGTAGTAGTAGTAGTAGTCTCCCGATTGTTGCCGGGGCCCATAAGGGAAGCAAAGAATAGTAACACTGTAGCCTACCACGCATGTCGTAAGAGGTGACTAAGGAGGCTATGGTTCCGTCGCCCTGCTACTGAGTGAGTGCGTGGCGCGACACTGTGAGCTGTGAGTTTTGTGTGAAATGCTTTTGAATCTGCCCGAGGTTTTTGGGACGTGACTGCATGTTCGGAGTGATGGCAGGTGGCTATGTCCCAGAGTTGACCGGTTTTTGCCGTATGCAGAAATGCGTGGCTGCTGGGCTTCTGGTTGACTGCCACTACCATCGACGATGAACTGTATTTTCGTGGACTGTGTCTGTGAACATCTAGGAAACATACAGATGGGAAAATGACTGCTGATTCCATCAGAGATGAACTCTGGGTTTCGTGGGGGACTGGTGTGTTGACATTCTGGCGGCGGCATTATGCACAGTGTATCTGTGCGGACTGTTGTTTGTCGAGACTCCTGTCTTTTCCACTTTTCACCTTGGGCAGTGGGGAGCGTTTTGTGTGATATTCACTGGCATAGGAACGGAGCATAATGGGGACAACCCGTTGCTGTGAAGTTGGAACTGCGACTAACTAACTAACTAAGTAGTAGTAGTAGTAGTAGTAGTAGTAGTAGTAGTAGTAGTAGTAGTAGTAGTAGTAGTAGTAGTAGTAGTAGAAGTAGTAGTAGTAGTAGTAGTAGTAGTAGTAGTAGTAGTAGTAGTAGTAGTAGTAGTAGTAGTAGTAGTAGTAGTAGTAGTAGTAGTAGTAGTAGGAGCAGTAGTAGTAGTAGTAGTAGTAGTAATAGTAGTGAAAGTAGTCGTAGTAGTAGTAGTAGTAGTAGTAGTAGTAGTAGTAGTAGTAGTAGTAGTAGTAGTAGTAGTAGTAGTAGTAGTAGTAGTAGTAGTAGTAGTAGTAGTAGTAGTAGTAGTAGTAGTAGTAGTAGTAGTAGTTGTTGTTGTTGTTGTTGTTGTTGTTGTAGAAATTCATCAGCGAATGAAGGTTCAGTATGTTGATGCATGCCTTTCAGTCCAGCAATTGTATGAGTGGAGCAGGAAGTTTCAAATGGCGACCAAGAGAATATATTTCTACAGGAATTCAAGCACTTTATCGGCGCTGGAGGTCTTGCATTGAACGCATGGGTTATTATATCGAAAAATTATACATTTGTTCTATACTTTTCCAGAAAATAATCACCAAACAAAAATAAAATCGGTTTTCATTTGACACCCCTAGTACTTTCATTAGCCTCTTCAAGACACTCGTTGTTAGTTTACCCGGCACTCCACCGAGAAAGAAAACCAACAACCTTGACAAATGACAAATAATGAGAAAACTATCACGATTATCATATGATTTAAGAGTAACATATAGAAATACAAAATATAAAAACTTTCTAAAGACGAAATTACAAAGTCATTCAAAAAAGTTCAGAAACTAGACACTCGTGAGATAAGAACAATCTGCGCTGAATATGGAAAGCTACAATACATAAACTAATATATAAGAAGTGGAGTCATGAATGGAGACAATGTTTGATGAGCGTCGGCATGACACTGGGTCCGTCAGAGAGGGTTGTGATGAACACATCGATAAACAAACAAAGAGCAAGATAGGACGGTTGGTGCGAAGAGGGGACTTGAGGAATAGCTTTCAGCGCGTCTCCCCTGGGTAAACATTTATCTCGCTGATTCTCAAGGTATCTGAATGCGGGGCGGAAGTTGGGGGGGGGGGGGGGGGAGAGAGAGAGAGAGAGAGAGAGAGAGAGAGAGAGAGAGAGAGAGAGAGAGAGAGAGAGAGAGAGAGAGAGAGAGAGAGAGAAGGCCATTAACAAGCAAAGTAAATTTGACAACACAAACATGGTTTTAGTATCTAGAGAGATATTCATATGCTGTGTTTGTTGATTCTTGTTGTTGTTGTTGTTGTTGTTGTTGTTGTTGTTGTTGCTGTTTCTGTTATTGTTACTGTTACTGATGTTCTTGTTGATGTTGTTGTTGTTGTTGTTGTTGTTGTTGCTGCTGCTGCTGTTGCTGCTGCTGTCGTAACTGTCGCCGCCGCCGCCGTCGTCGTCGTCGTCGTTGTTATTGTTGTTGTTGTTATTATTATTATTGTTGTTGTTGTTGTTGTTGTTGTTGTTGTTGTTGTTGTTGTTGTTGTTGTTGTTGTTGTTGTTGTTGTTGTTGTTGTTGTTGTTGTTGTTGTTGTTGTTGTTGTTGTTGTTGTTGTTGTTGATTCAGCGGAGACTGAGCTCCATGCCTTTGGTTCAATTTTGCTTAGTGCCATCCATTGTCTTGCAATAATCCATCTGTGGTAGAAACAACATTTTCCTACTATCCACAAGAGATGGACGATTACAGAAGTAATGTTTCACAGTCTCATAATGATGTGTACAAAAGGACACTCATAAAAATAATGTTTCACAGTCTCGTAACGACGTCACACAAGGACACACTAGAAGTAATGTTCCATATTCTCGAAGTAATGTAAACAAAAGAACACTCCTTACAAGTGTCCGTCAGTCTTGCATTGATGTGTACAGTACACACACACACACACACACACACACTCACTCACACACACACACACACACACACACACACACACACACACTCCATACAAATGAAGTTCGACAGTTTGGTAACGATGTTTTTTGTTTGTTTGTTTGCTTTGTTTTGTTTGTTTGTTTGCTTTGTTTTGTTTGTTTGTTTGCTTTGTTTTGTTTGTTTGTTTGCTTTGTTTTGTTTGTTTATTTGCGTTGGCTCGCTTTGAGCTCAAGCGTAATCCATACACGTGTTACTAATTATTGTGCACTGGATTGATGTTTGCGTGTGGATTTGCTTTCCCCAGTTATCAGTGTCCCTCGCCATCAGGTGAACCCACTCCGACTTCTAATAATTTAAGTCACCAAGTCAAGGACGAGGAGTCAACATTGTAATACAACTGTCCGGTGGAGGAGTTGAACCCGCTACCTTGGCACAGCATGTTAACATTCCCTTTAATTAGTCCCCACGGGGATAGAATTAGCCACTAGTTTGGGAAGCGCTGGAGTGTGCTTGCAGACACAGAGATATCGCATAGCCTAGTTATCAGACTGCAGTTATCTGATAGCTTCCCCCTTCCTCCCCATTTGCGACCAGCGTTACGATCACGTACAGGAGACGTGATTATGTCACAATTACTATCTTGTGACACCCCGGCGTTGTGCCAGATGAGGAATAATTTATGCAGCATGGCGTTGCCAATTGAGGTGAAAAAGGAAGTTTTTAAGACGTTAAATAAACTGTCATTACTGTCTTTAGTACCTTGCGGAGTAGAACAGGAGGGGTCTTGAGCCTTAGGAATTAAGACCGTCTAGCTAGTGCAGTCACCGCGAACTGTGCAGGTTAGGGTTTTAGTTTTTGCCCCAAACAGAAAAAAAATCCATCACACTACCGAGGATTCGAACTTGGGTCTCCTGAATAGGAGTTAAGCGTTCTAGCCACTAAGCCAGACTCTCCTCCTCTTAATATTTAGTTAGAACTAATTCTGTTGCATGGAAATGAATCATGGACAATCGGGATATCAATAGTAATTTATTTGGAAACTATACAGATGTCGCCCATGTGTTACCAGGGTCGATAACGGAAGCAAGAAGTGGTAACACTGTAACTTACCGTGCATGCCACAACAGGCGTGTAAGGAGGGTTGGCGTGAGTCTGACAAACTCATTCCGTAGAAAACTGAAACTGCAAAATACAACCAGCCAGTAAGTCAACAAAGAATTTGGCGTGAGTAGATTGAGGTCCTATACCCTGCTTGGTGATGAACGACAGAAGGAGAAGAAGCGAGGATATGATTATATATATGAGGATATTGTGACGACCACGGTGAGATCAAAAGAGCAATGAAGACGTCTTAAAAGAAATCAACTCATGAAGATAACCGGTTACTTCTTCTTCTTCTTTCGTTCGCTTGAAATATGTCTATAACTGCAGTGCTGTCTCTTGTATGAATTGAACTGTCTTTTTCAGTTCACACAGCGGTCCATAGAGTTTATCTTCCACTGTCGTCTCTCTAGGCCAGAAGGTTTGCCTAGATATGTTATATTTTGGGCAGTCTTGGAGTATGTGCTCTGCTGTCTGCGACGCCAATCCACATGTACACATGGCTGTTTCACCAATCTTGAATTTTGTATACATGTGGTTGCGTAATTTATTGTGCCCTGTTCTGAGGCGCAGAATAATGACTTGTTCTGGTCTATCCATAACGTGGTAGTCATCTTGAGCAGGTTTTGGTGGCTTTCTGACTGATTTGATCATTCTTTTCTTTTGGTGGTATGTTACAGGCACATCAGGCTGTTCTTCTTTGGCTCCTTCCTTAGCCAATTGATCAGCTCTGTCGTTCCCGGGTACTCCACAGTGGGATGGTATCCACTGTATGGTGACCTTATGCTGACTGCTAAGTTCAGAAAGTAGTGTCCTTAGTACTGGCAATTTCCCAGACAGGAGCGCCTCGAGTACTTATTTTGCATCTGTCAATAGCACCACAGGTTGTGTACCATTGCTGGTATTTAGTAATTTCTCTGTTGCTATCTTGATTGCCTCAATTTCAGCATCGTAGTTATGGCAGTACTTTCCTGTCGGTACTCTAGCTGTGTCCCTGGTATTATTTGGGTATTCTATGTACACTCCCGCTCCTCCATTTCGAACAGCATTTTGTGCTGATCCATCTGTGTAGACTCGGATCCAGAGATCCTGTGGGTATTCTTCATCAAGGAAGCTGAGAGTGGCTGTTCTGCGCTGCACACTGTTCTGATCTTCCTTGTCAAATATTCCTCTCACTTTTGTCTGGATTTGTAATGATAGTCTATGCTCATCTTTCCATGGAGTTCGCTCTGGAATAGTTGTAAGGGGAAACCAACTGTGGGCAGATCGGTGGTTTCTCTGCAGAGTCGTTTGGCCTGGTGGATAAAACTACTTCTTTTCAACCGCCCCATTGCTAGGTTTTCAAATCTGTTCTTCATAGGGTGGCCTGGCAAGCTGAGGAACTTTTCTGCTTGTATTAGCGTTTTCGTATCTCTGCGCTCACTCAGTGCTTGTGTCCTCCCCATCTTCTCCATTTCCACTATAGGGGTTGATCTCATCCCTCCTGTGGTGACTCTAAGTGCTTGATTTTTGTGGTTTTTGCTGCCGAACACCATGCAGTTGACCCGTATTCCAGGTGTGGTCGTATGCTCTGTTGATAAACTTTGCTAAGTATTTTCCCACTGGCTCCCCATGTGGTTCCACTTAGCTTTCTCAGGATGGCTATTTTCCTTCTGGCTTTTGCTACTGCTTTGTTGATGTGCTTTCTCCATGTCAGCCTGCCATCAAATGTTACTCCAAGGTATGTTGGTTCTTTATCTTCTCGTAGGGGTGTTCCATTTATCTGGATAGTCCCTGCCTTTTGTTTTGGAGAGAGGGTAAATAGGGTGGTGCTGCACTTGTCAGTGTTTATGCTGACACACCATCTATTTGCCCATGCAACAAATGTATCTACAGCTCTTTGTAGTAATCTGGTGGCCACTGATGCATGTTCATTTGTGCTCCATAGAACCAGGTCATCGGCATACATTGCGGCTTTAATTCCATGCGGTAGATTAGCAACGAGATCATTGATGAAGATTAGAAAGAGTGTGGGGGACAATACTCCGCCCTGGGGAACTCCGTGACGCAGTAGTACTTTCTTGCTCTTTAGTCCGTCTATCTGTACTCGGGCTCTTCTGTTGTGCAAGTATGCTTTCACCCATTTGTACATTCTTCCATTGACTTTGCAGTTTCTCAGTTTATTGCTGCTTGCTTGCTTGCTTGCTTGCGTTCGTTGGCTTGAGCTCCAGTGCAAAGTCCTGTATGTCGGATGAAGGCATCCTGTTGTCCAACATCAGTGTGATGTCACACAGGACCTGAGTTTTGCGTGAGTGTCCGTTGTCCCATGTCTGGCTTATTGGTGTGCAGACTGGTGGTTCCTCGCCATACAGGCAGATACTCTCCGACTTCGGAGGATCTCAGTTTATTCATCAGACCTTCTTTCCAGACTTTGTCAAAGGATTTCTTCAAATCTATCCATGCCGCAAGCACCAGCTTCTTCTCTTGGAATGCATCCTCAATTTCTTGAGAGAGATAGGTTGTCTGATCTTCCTTAGAGTAGCACTGCCTAAAGCCAGCCTGCTGTGGCACAAGGATGTTTTTTACTTTCAATGTACCACTGCAGTCTGTGATTGATGATGCGCTCCAGTGTTTTGCAGAGACAGCTGGTGAGGCTAATTGGTCTGTAGCTAGAGGCAATGGAACTATCTTTCCCTGATTTTAGGACGGGTATCATGATTGCTTCTCTCCAGGCTTGTGGAACACTGCCTAAGGTCCAACTGTTATTGAAGATCTGCAACAGCTTTGCTTTGGCCTCTGTTCCTAGGTTCCTGATCATTTCATTGGAGATACCATCAGCTCCTGGTGACTTCCTCATTTTCAGTTTTGATATGGCTAGCTCCAGTTCGCTGATTGTGATGGGTGCCTCCAGAACCTCATGTACTATTTCCTTCTGTCCTGTATGTTGCCGTTTCTCTTGAATCTCTTGTTGTTTCTCTGGACTGATTTTGATATTGTTATCTTGTGCGAATGAGTCCGCAAAATGGTCAGCTGCTTGCTTTCTTGTTAAGATGTTTCCATCTTTATGTAGTGCAATTTTTGAGTTTCTCCCTGTGCCCTCATCGTTAAGTTGTTTTATTAGCTTCCACAATTTCCTTGTGACTCTTTCAAAGTTCAGAGAGACTGTTTTTTTCCTGCCAGCTTTTCCGTCTAGCCTGCAGCTTGGCCCTTTGAAATTTGGCTTTTGCATGCTGGAATTTATTGTGGTGCTCTTGGCTGGGTGTGGCCTCTGCTTGCTTTCTACATACTTCCACATCATTATGCAACTGTTCCAGTTCACTACTCCAGTAGGGTTTATATTGTTTACGGGCTCCTCTTGGTACTGTTTCTCGCGCTGCCTGTGTATGCATTTCCCAAACTCTTCAACTACTTTATTTATGTCTTTCTCAGTGTTCAGGTTTCTAACCAGTATGCTGGTGCGATGCTTGTACACTGCCCAGTCTGCTTTCTTGTAGTTCCACCTCGAGAGGGTGCTGCTTTCACTTACAAGCTCATTTTCTACAGTTAGAAAGACTGGTCGATGGTCACTGCCACCTAGTTGTTTCCCAACAATTCGTGTAATGTTCCACTCCAGGTCTGGTGAATGAAAAGCCAGGTCAGGTGTAGTTGTAGAGTGCCATGATCTCGAGTAGAAAGTATGTGGGTCAGACGGCTTGTTAACCAAGATGAATCTATTCTCATCCTGCCAGTCTTCCAGTCTCTCTCCTCTCTGGTCCATGTGATCATAGCCCCAACTCTGCGAGTGGCTGTTGAAATCGCCGCACACAATCATTTTTTCTGTTAATGGTAGTGTGTCCAGTGCCTGTGGACGGTCATTTGGACAGTAGTAATTGATCAGATGTAGGTCTGTATAGCCTGTTTTAAGTTTAAGTGTCTGATACTCAGCCCCTTCCATATAGACTTCGATTTGGGAAGCAGTGATGTTATTTTTTACAAGGGTAAGTATCCCACCTTTTCGCCTGTCCTTTCGGTCAGATCGGTAACACTGGTAGCCTCTCATTTTGAAGGCTATATTTTCGTTGAGGTGAGTTTCTTGCAAGCAACATATGCTTACTTTTTCTTTGTCCAGGATGTTTTCTAATTCTACTTTTTTGTTGCTGACTCCCTCCGCATTCCAGTGCATTATTTTAAGTCTTAGTTTAGTATGGCCAGCTGTTCTATTCTCATGTCCCCTGGCTCCACAGGACATCTGAGAAGGACCTCCAGTAGTTGGGGTTGGACCCTTTCGAGACATAGGGCCCGGCACTGCACCTGCCTGGGGGTCCAAAGCAGGGCGAGCACCATAACGTTTAGCAGCAGTCGACATATTCCATTTTGCGTAATTGCGTGGCATCCTGATTTCTGTGGTGCGCCTCCTGGCTGGTTGCCTCCGTCTTCAGCACCTTTCCTTTGCTAGAGCAGACTGTGGTCTCACTCGAGTTTAGATGTGTACACACGCACACACGTGTCTGCACATGCATGTATGTGTATACACATCTAGAGCACACTGGTTATTTTCCGGCGCCAGATACTCGCCGTCGCCCCTTCTCCTGTTAGTTAAAACAGTTCCGCCACGTGAAGGCCAGGAGTTGGACTTTTGCTGCAGAGGTTATGTATTCACGAGCCATTGGGGTATTTAAGCAATGTTGGGCGCTCACCCCAACACTGCGCCCCGGCTACATGCAGCAATTTGGAACCAACCGGTTACTCATATCAGAAGTAAACCACACACGCACTTCACTCTCCAAAATAGGTGAGACTGCTATCCAAGTGATATCGAAAACGAATAAACTCAAAATATAACAAGGAAAAAGAGGACGATCGCAGCGATCGTTTCCATAAAAGTTGTCATCAGTGAGCAAAAGACTATAACACATAGCCAGAGCCAATGTTAAAACAAACACACACAAAAAGGTTAGTTGCATATCTTGTATAGGACGTCGCATTCAACCCCAGAATTGTTTGGCTGTTTGTGATTTCTTGACAAGTTTACGTTCAGTAGTTTGCCATTTCTTTCTGAACGATCGGAACTCATACCGCTGTATGAAAATCAGTACAAGGCGGTTTGCTTCCAAATAGCACGCAGCTGTGTTTCGAACGCGGTATGCGTTCGTATCCCATTCCCCAGAGCGCGGTTAAACCACAAAAACAAAACTAACAATAATACGCAATGTGATAAAGAAACACACGAGAGGCAATCGGTAAGAAAATTCAACATGGTTTTGAAAGCAGAACTGAGAACTATCGAGCCGATCCTGAAAAGAATTAAGGCAAAATATAATTATGAAGCCCCATAAACAGAAAGATACATAAAGATAAACCAGAACGTTTGGACAAAAATCTTTATTGGAAACGTTAGAAGAAAAGATGCTCTGTGGTACGTCGTGACAACAGAAACATTGGTATGGTAGAGGAAGGCTTGAATTCATTGTTTTTTTTTTTTTGTTTGTTTGTTTGTTTGTTTGTTTGTTTTGAACTCAAACGTAGTCCATAAATGTGCTACTACTTCTACTGCACTCGACTGATTTGCACAGAAATCTGTTGGCACTTGTACCCACACTTCGCCAGGTTCTGAGTCCTCCAGTGAACACACCTGTTGAAGAATGTCTTCCGCTTGACCCATCCAAGACCTTCCTCTTTTTAACCTGATGCCCTTCACCGTACTTTTCAGTTTGCATCCAACTAGACAGAAAATACAGACAGGAAAATCCAGCTGCTGTGGAGGCGGAAATACAAGTGTTGATTTTCGAGAATTCGTTAGATGGTGATGCTGTCATTTACTCGGATGGGTCGGTAGTCCGACATGTGAGAAGCTCATGGGCCTTTACGGCGCGGACCGGAGTGAGAATTGTGAAGGAGAACTCTGGTGCTTTTGTTGAGACCACAAGTAGCTTGACTATGGAAGTCATGGCAGTAAGTAAAGCAATATCATGGCTCAAGACACAGACATTCACTAGGGCATGTATCCTTAGCGACTCAATGAGCATGCTCAAGAGGATAGAGACGGGGTGGATCCGAAGAGAGTGGTTGCTGTCTCTGGAGCGGTCTTCGTACCAGGGCATGCGGGAGTACAAGGAAATGAGCGGGCTGACAAGCTCGCGGGTATGGCTAATGTGGAGGGCGGACGCGCCATGGACCAGGCTGACATTCTGAATGCACTACGAGAAGTAAGACTCTTGCGAGAACCAAGTGATGACTGCGAATCTACAACCATGGTCAGACTGCGAGAACAGCAAATTAAAAGAGGGGTGGCCAAACAAGAACACTACGCAGGAAGCCAAAGAAGATTGATAAACCAACACAGAACTGGCGTCGTTAGCCGCTACACGCTGCGGGATTTGCTGAGGAGGGGATCCGAGCACTTATGGACTGAATGGTTCGATGTGCAATGATGATGATCTGTCGACTAACTAACTAACTAACTAACTAACTAACTAACTAACTAACTAACTAGATTAGCTTTCCTTATTACTAGTGTCCCTCACCATCAGGTGAACCCACTCCGATTTCATAGGTACTTGTAATTTACGTCCCTACGTCAAGGACACAGAACGAAAACTTGCCAAGACATCAACAACAGCAGTAAAATGCTGGTGTTGATAGCGATGTCGTGTAAATAGGATATGCAAAAAACAAACAGTCAAAGACGGGAAGTAAACATTTTAATTCAACTGTACGGTGTAAGGGTTGTACCACTCAGCCCGGCATCAGCACACCGGATGTTTAAGAACACGCATTCTTATCCATTCGGCCACGCTTAAGTCAAACTGGCCGGTGTAGGGAATGAACTCCGTACCACGCCGTCACCGCACCGGAAGTTTTAGCACTTCAGGTCCGGCGTGGACACAGACTTCTAGCAGTAAATAAAACGGGTACCACAGACCTGCTATCTGATTACCCGAGCCGTCACTAACCACCCGATCACGTACCAGGAACGTGATTATGTTGATATTAAGTACCCGGGTTAGACTGACAGATAGACTGACAGGCGTCGATTAACTCTTCAAGACCGGGTAGCCAATATTTGGGCCAAGTATTTCACAGTTTCTGATTTTTTAAAAGTTATTTGCATGTCCTTTACTGGACGTCGCAGTCAAATTCATAATTATTTGGCTGTTTGTGATTCGTGGGCAAGTTTAGTTCAGTACTTTGTCATTGCTTTCTGAACGACCGGCACTCATATCATTGTGTTAATATCAACACAAGGCGGACTCCTTCCAAATCGCCAGCAGCTGTGTTTCGAATGGCGTAAGCGGGATTACGAATTGCGTTCGTAGCCATTTCACCACATATTTTGTGATAAAAACAAGGTGAAAAATCAAACTTATATCTCAATACAGCAAAAATATCGATAGATCAAATACAGCAACAGGTATGTTTATAAACGGGGAGAAATTTCATTAGCAAAGTAATGTAAATATCTAGGAATTCTGCTGGCCGGCGGTGCAAGTATAAGCATGCAAAGTTTCTTTTTTACATGCACATTTACATTTACCGGTCTCCGTGTCGAAGGTTTTACGGACGCGGTTCGTGATCCCGCATACTCGCGTTCGCAACACATCTACGCGCGATTTAGCAGCAGATTGCGTTGCGCTGATGTTTTACGAAATGGTATAGGTGTCGGTCGTTCAGAAAGCAATGGCAAACTTTAATTAATGTTTGCATATCCTTTACAGGACATTGCTGTCAACATCAGCATCTTTCAGCTGATTGTTGATTTCTTGGCAAGATTATACTCAGTAGTTTGCCATTGCCTTCTGAGCAGCCGGCTCACATACCCCGTAAGTTACCGACGCGATTCGAACCACTGCTGATTCTCACCGTCGTCACGTTACTTACGAGAGTATACGAGATTACGGAGAAAAGTCGCTAACCTCTAGGCCAGGAAGCCGGCAATGGCAAACTACTGAACGTAAAATTGCCAAGAAATAACAAACAGCCAAAAGATGCTGGAGTTGACTTCGACGTCCTGTAGAGGATATGCAGCTGACATATTTTTTGTTTTGTTTTGTAGTTTCTCTGATAAAGACTTAGGTCGAAACATTCACCGGTTTCTCTCCCTCTCTCCCTCTCTCTCTATCTCTCTCCCTCTCTCTCTCCCTCTCTCCCTCTCTCTCTATATCTTTCTGTCTCACTCTCCCTCTCTCTCTCCCTCTCTTTTTATCGCTCTCTCCCTCTCCTCTCTCTCTCCCTCTACCCCTCTTTCTCTCCCTCTCTCTCCATCTCTCTCCCTCTCTCCCTCCCTCTCTCCCTCTCTCTCTATCTCTCTCTGTCTGACTCTCCCTCTCTCTTTTTATATCTCTCTCCCTCTCCTCTCTCTCTCCCTCTCTCTCTCTCTCTCTCTCTCTCTCTCTCTCTCTCTCTCTCTCTCTCTCTCTCTCTATCTCTCTGTGTGGTTTTATCCTTCACTCTTCTTAGTGATTGTTTGTGTCTTTATTTGCACTCATGTAAACACCTGCCCACACCTCAGTCACTTTTGATTAAGTGTAGCAAAAGATGTGACAATGTAGCGGAAACTTGTTGTCAGTCTGTGACATGCTGAACCATCTCATTTTGTGTCGGCCTGAGTGCACGGGTCATTAGGTGACCAGTCTTTTCTTCCCGTAGCGAACGACGAGAGAAGGCATCGAATCATTATCCAACCGCGCCCATGACATTGTCAGGTTCCCGTCAGGGGTCACATGTTGGGGTTATTCCCGCCCCAAGAGGTCACACTGTGTCCACACGTGACATATGTTTGTAAGCAAGAGGTCTTATCAAGCCGCTATCAGCTCATCAAATCTGCTGTGTCACTGGAGTCTTTGTGTCACCTAAACATTAGAAACCAGTCTACGTTGGTGAACTTTGCTTCCGTAGATAAACTCTTTGTATAGCGAGTAGTCAGCTTAGGTTGGGTAATAGTACACGAAAACTGGGTTCTTTAGATAAACACATTGAATAGCAAGTACTCAACATAGGTTTAATTATGGTGCAAGAAAACTGAATTATTTAGATAAACACATTAAATAGCAAATAGTCAGCATTGGTTGGATAATGGCACAAGAAAACTGGTTGTTTAGATAAACACATTGAATAGCAAGTACTCAGCATAGGTTTAATTATGGTGCAAGAAAACTGTATTATTTAGATAAATTCATTAAATAGTAAGTAGCAAGATGAAAAACATATTGACCAATAAAAAGATGTCAATTGAAACGAGAAAAAGAGTGTTGAGATGCTACATTGAACCTGTACTTTTATATGGATGTGAAGCGTGGACAGTGAGCAGTCAGGCTGAAAAACATCTGATGGCTGTAGAGATGTGGTTTCTGAGGAAAATGCAAAGAATACCATGGACAGACAGACAGACCAATGAACAAGTCCTTCAAGAAACAAATGAAGATCGTAAATTGATTAGATAAATTAGACGTAGACAGTCAAAATGTTTTGGGCATGTTATGAGAAGAAATGGATTGGAGAACTTGGTGACAACTGGTAAGATCGAGGGGAACAGACCAAGGGGAAGACCTAGAAGCAAGTACCTGGATGGCTTGGCCTTGTGGCATGGTCGAGACAGAAACACGGAGCTGATCCACGACTCTGGTGACCGAGTGAGATGGCAGAACATGACCGCCCACGCTTACCGGCATGGCACATGATGGATGGATGGAGTCAGTATAGGTTGGATAATGGCACAAGAAAACTGGTTCTTTAGATAAACTCATTGTATAGCAAGTACTCATTATAGGTTGGATAATGGTGTTGTTGTTATTTGTCTATCTAGAATGATATTACCATTCATTTCATCCAGTGGGGTTGAAAGTATGGAGCAGTGGGTTCTAAGATGGCTGATAAGGTCTATTTTGGCTCGAAATGGTCTTTGACAATGTGGGCAAAGAATGCTTGACGTTCCAGGAGGAGGATCTCCTGCAGTGGTTTTTCTGCCCAGCCTTTTCTTCACAGCTCTTGCAGTCCTGGTTGCTTCACAAGTGACTGCATGCTTATGTAATGATGTACGCCACGAATTACGGTCTTTAGCAGCAGTCTCCCAGGTGTCAAGATGAATTCCAAAAGCTTTCAGTGAGATTTTCAGAGTGTCTTCAAAGCGTTTCCTTTGGCCGCCTTGGTAGCGTTTACCTCAAAGCAGCTCGCCGTAAAACAAATTCTTTTAGGGAGCCTGTGATCTGGCATACGAGTTAAGTGACCAGCCCAGCGAATCTGATTTTTCATTAGTAGAGTGTGGACACTGGGCATAGACGCTCTTTCTAGAACTTCAGTGTCTGGGATCTTGTCTTGCCATTTAATCTTCAATAGCTTCCTAAGGCAGACTGTGTGGAAGTGGTTTAATTTCCTGTCATGTCGCTGATAAACAGTCCAGGTTTCACAAGCATATAGCAGTGTGGATAATACAACTGCTTTTTAGACTTACAGCTTTGTTTGCAGGCCTATTCCATTTCTGTCCCATACATTCTTGTACAGTCTGCCAAAGGCCGCGCTGGCCTTGGAGATTCTTGCATTCACTTCGTCATCAATTGTGGCAGCTTGTGACACAGTGCTGCCAAGATAGGTGAATTTGTCAACAACACTTAGTCTGTGACCGTTCACCTTGGATAATGGTACAAGAAAACTAGTTCTTTAGATAAACTCATTGTATAGCAAGTACTCATTGTAGGTTGGATAAGGTACAAGAAAACTGGATCTTTAGATAAACTCATTGTATATCAAGTACTCCTTATAGGTTGGATAATGGTACAAGAAAACTGGGTTCTTTAGATAAACTCATTAAATGGCAAGTATTCATCATAGATTGGATAATGCTATAAGAAAACTGGTTTATTATTATTTTTGCCTTGAAATCAAGCGTAGTCCATTTATGTGCTACTATTTCTAGTGCACCGGACTGATTTTTACATTTGAATTAGCTTTCCCTATTACCAGTGTCCCTCGCCATCAGGTGAACCCACTGAGACTGCAGATGTACTTGTAATTAACATCCTCAAGTCAAGGACGAGAAGCCAACATTTTAGTCCAACTGACTGGTGTAGGAGTTGAACCCGCTACCTCGGCATCAGCACACCGGAAGTTTAAAAGCGAGCGCTCTTATCTATTCGGCCATGCTAACATCCTAGTTTTACTATTGTTTTTATATCCTTTGCTTCTTTCTCCTTTCTTCATTTTTAAGGGCTTCGGGTGTAATGCATACTTAATGTTTGTGTTCCTTTATTTTTTTTTAAATACTGTACTTCTATACACGAACCGCTCCAAATATTTTTAACGGATTCAGTTCCAAACAAAAAGTAGGTGTTGTCCCCAAAAATTGATGGCGAAAATTTATAACGTAAAAGTTGTTGATGTAGTAGTAAGCATATTATATCATATATCACATTAAAGGAGGTTGTATACGGAAAACTACTGTACATAAGCCCATGGCAGCTTCAGGAAGTCGCTTGAGACGATTCATCATCCCATGGCAATTAATTTGCTAACATGCTGCCAGCAGCCTTCCGTGCTCACCCCGTCTACACGCTGCTCCAGGACTTGAGGTTTAATAGAGACTGTGACCACAATGTGTCCCTCAGCTTCTTGAATTCTGAGATATCCGATATTGTGTTGATTCCCATGCCTCACTCTGGAAGCTCAGGTCAAGGTAAAAAAAAAAATCCTTGCCTCGAAGAAGATTCGAAAACATGACCACCGAACTAGCTGGCAAGAGAGCTAGCCACTACGTAAACGCGGTTCCCAGGTTGGATAATGCTGTGCTTCTTTAGATTAACGCTAGCTGAGTTGAGTTGAGTTGAGTTGAGCTGAGTTGAGTTGAGCTAAGCTGAGTTTAATTGAGTTGAGCAAAGAGCCGACGTCACTGCACTCAGGATATTCCCAACATCCTTGGTCTGCCGACTGTTACTGGTAGGCACAAGGTGATGCAGGCGAAGGCATACCTCAGAGTAGCTGCAGACACAGGTCACCCGTTGCATGGGGTGCTGGACGAAGTTATGGGTCAGAGACTGATAAGAGGGAAATCATAGATGGCTCAGGCGGAGGATACGATCAGTCAGGTGTGCCCCTTGGAGAACATCAGGCGAGGAGAGGAGTGGTTCAGAGTGCCAGCGGAGCAGTCAGACGTGTGCAGAGTTATAATCACATTAAGCCGGGAGTGCAGGGAGTAGCCAGTAGGGGCCACGGAAGTGGAAATTCAGCAACTACTTCAGGATAATGCTCGCCAGGGTGATGTGATTATCTACACGGATGGTTCGGTGTTGAGAGGTAGGAGAAGTGCCTGGGGATTCTTAGCAAAGGCTAATGGTCGACGTTTGGTGCAGGAGAGCCTGGCGTATGATGCCACAACATCTAGCTTAAGAATGGAGATGGAGGCGGTCAGTGCAGCTTTCCGCTGGATGGAGAACACGATACATACACACATTGTGATTGTAACTGACTCAGAAAGCATGCTGAGAAGGGTGAGGACAGGCAGGCTTCGTACAGAGTTCGCTTGCTTCACTTCGGAGGTCACGGGTAGCAAGCATCACCTGGATCTTTTCTCCGGGGCATGCCGGTGTGCTGGGGAATGAACAGGCGGACAGATTGGCTGGCTCTGCAGAACTTGGTGGAGTATTGATACATGACAAGGCAGACGTGGTTGCGGCCTTGTGGGAGCACGTGTACATCTCGGAGGAGCAAATGGATCACCATTGTCTGGTAAGAATGAGACAGCGAGGTGTGACGAGGGGATCTGGCCGACGCTCAACGCTCAGAGGAAAGGCGAGACGGACATATAATCAGATTGCTACTGGAACTATTAGTGTTGGAACTCTTCGCTGACTGCTGAGGATAGGGACGGAGCGCTTATGGGAATGCCCCGAATGCTGTGATGTCGGTTCCTAAATCAATCAATCAATCAATCAGGACATTCCCAGTATCCAGTCCCCCCGTTAAACAGCCAGTGAAGAGTCACACTACTATAGTCCATTTACTTTTGTCTGCCCTAATATAAAATTCCATATCTCAGTAACCAGCTGAGAGAAAATGATGAGATTTAGCATATAACCTTATCATGATGTCCACCCAACAGACACATTTTTGTTCTGGAGATTGTACAGCAGATTTCAAAGTTTTTTTTATATGCGGTATATAATTTACGGGACAGAGATTAAGTGCACAATATTAGAAGTATTAATCTTCACGAGGAAACATGAGCGTTCAATAGTAAATGTTCACGTTTTTCACGGGATTGGCCTTACGAAAAGAGCCTTGAGAAGTGAAACGGGGAGTGTTCAGTGGTGTCGCAGTATCTTCAGAGGTGTGTCATTAATGTGGGTCCTTTCATATAAGGCTTCACGTTTAGAAAGTGCAAGGGAGGTAGAAATACCATTTGCGAGCAACCGCATTTAGGAGCCACGAGAAGCAGATACCTACGTGAAATAAGGGAAATGCTCAAATAAAATTATCAGTTATCAGTTATCAGTTGGGGTATCTTCATTGCACTACAGACAGGTACATAGGTGCTCAGATCCTCCCGCACCCCCCCCCCCACCCCAGCATATGCATCAGCGTCCGGTGGCTAATAGTGCCAGTTCTGTATTGGTTGACGAGGCACCTCGTTTTCCCAATGTAGCTCTCGCGTCTGGCCGTGCCGAATTCTTACTCCCAAGTCTTTCATCCTGGACAGCGATGTGGATTCACTGACGTCAAAGTCCTCTGTTCTCGCCATATCTTTGAGGACGTTAATAACATCGGCACGATCCATGGGCTGGCCATCTACAGGGGGTGCAGAGCCAGCCAATTTATCAGCTCGTTCATTCCCCTCGACTCCCGCATGTCCCGGGACGAAGATGAAGGTGACTTTACGGACAACAGACTTCCGCAGCGACTCAGTCCACTGTCTACGTACAAATCCAGCTTCGACCTTCTGAATCATGCTCATTGAGTCACTTAGTACACACACGTTGGTATAATGCTGTGATTCCAGCCATATGAAATCCTGTGTAACTGCCATCACCTCCATCGTCATGCTGCTCGTGGTCATAGAGTGGGCACCACTGGATTCTTGAACAGGTTCGGCCTGCTGAACGGGCTGTAAATGCCCACGCACTTCTCTGCTGCTTTACAACAGATCCATCTGTATAGATGAGCACTTCAGGGCTATCTGAGTGTTCATAGATGAGCGCGTTGACCTCTGCATTGACAGCGGCAGGGTTCTGCTCTCTGCACCGTCTGTCGAGTGTGATGATGCAGGAGAAAGTGCACTTAAAAGCTGGAGGCACCGACTCCCATTCCTTGCCGGGGTTGATACTGGTAAGACTGCAGACCTGTCTGACGACATCTTCCGCCCGACCCATCCATGATTTGCCTCTCTTTAGCCTGTCACCCTTGTCTCTGAATATAGCGTCATGCAGAGGGTGCTGCTCATCTGCACTTATTTTTAAGTATGCACGAGCTCTCCAGATCTTGATCCTGTGTTCCATTGTCGGGAAGTCAAGGAGGTATCTCATTGCTACACAGCTGGTGTCTCTTGTGCAGCCCAAAATGATGCGCATGGCTTCGTTTTGTACCTTTTCAAGTCTTCCAATCTGTGTAGGGCTGACAGTGAGGATGGCCAGGGCATACTCGATGCATGAAAGCACCAGTCCTTGGAACAGAAGTATTAGCAGTCTTTGCTCGATATTGGCAGTCGCCATGACTCTCATTGCTGACAAACCTTTTCGAGCTTTCATTATGACATAATCGACACGATCTCTGAAGGACAGGCTTCGATCAAGCCTCACGCCAAGATATGTCATTGACTGCGTTCTACTCAAAATTCTCCCATCCATTCTTACTGCCGGCAGGTCTGTGTTCACAATATGGTTGTTTAGGGAGAACCATGTAACCGATGCCTTTGCAGGGTTGACAAGTGCGCCGGCATCAGCACACCATGAGGTGCTGAAGCAAATAAAATTATGACATAGTGTATTTGGATGAAACCTGGATCAATGCGCACCACACAAGTGAAAAGGAATGGCAATCAGTGGACGGAAAGATAACACGATATGTGCCCAGTAGTAAAGGACAGCGTTTCGTCATAGCCCATGCTGGTAGTACTCAAAAATGGTTTACTACAGAATGCTGGACTCGTGTTCGTATTAAAGCATACAGACAATAGGGATTATCATAATGAGATGAATAGGCAATGTATTTAGCGATTGGCTCGAGAATACAGTGCTTCTATCCCTAGGTAGACCGTCTTGTCTAATTATGAACAATGCATCATATCACAATGTAGTTGCCCAAGAAGACAAAATACCTACGGCATTGATGCATGACAAGGCAGACGTGGTTGCGGCCTTGTGGGAGCACGTGTACACCTCGGAGGAGCAAAATGGATCACCATAGGTCTGGCAAGAATGAGGACAGCGAGGAGTGACGAGGGGATCTGGCCGAGGCTCGACGCTCAGAGGAAAGGCGAGACGGACATATAATCAGGTTGCTACTGGAATTATTAGTGTTGGAACTCTTCGCTGGCTGCTGAGGATGGGGACGGAGCGCTTATGGGAATGACCCGAATGCTGTGATGTCGGTTTCTAAATCAATCAATCAATCAATCTATTCAAATTGTCTGACGTCAAGATACTAACTCAGACCGCGCTATTAAAAATTGATAAAAGTTGCTGGAAAAAATGTGAGGACCATGTGTTGAAAGAGGAAGATGACTATTGGAGAAAGGATGGATTGAATTTTATGCAACCGATAGCAGTCATCAACCTACTGGAATCGTCCGACACAGATTAACGTCTGGGCAGATCGCAGACATTAATCCACATGCACACCTACTTGGATATTTTGCTCCACATATTCAGAAGAATTGCAGGCCCTAAACATTACAGCATCGGCATAAACAATACAACTTGTTAATGGCAACAGTTTGTATTCCACAGTGATGAATTTTCAATTCCGTAAGCCCTCAACGGTGACAAACAACTGACATTGAAAAAACAAAAAGCTCTAGACGCACTGAATATCAACCGAAGAGTAATATTGCGGTGGGAACTGACATATTGTGGCATAACAAGAAACGTGAGAAGAAACACGTTGTCAAATGAGGGGAAAACACACGAACATACAAATCATTCTATAAACTTCAATGAAAAGAGAACCAACATCTTGGCCGTTAAGAAGGAAGCTCACTACAGAGACATTCACAGCTATATTCGTCGTGCAAAACAGGTAATCATGTTCCGTCTCAGCAGAGAAGACATTGCACCCACTCCCATACGAATCTGGATACGCCTTGTGTTTGTCATCCGAACTGGTGTGGGAATTGACATTACTGTAAAACAAGTTTGTTAGCGAGAAATCACTAGTTTTTCACCAGTACATCAAAGAAATGACGCCGCTTTCCATGATTTAAGTTGCTTCTGTATCTATCAAAGACATATTCCTTGGGTGGGTGTAAATATAAGACGGCAGGAAAAATTTCATAACGATGCAACAAATAGTTTTCAAAATAATTGATCATGAATGAAGGCATTCTTTTCGGGACATACTATAATCGTTCCCACCGCTATCTAATTGAAAATTCTTCTTGTTTTCCTTCACAATTTTGAGATTCTTCCTGCACCCCTGCCGATCCCCAGCAATCTCATTTTTTTCCACATACGAGTTCTCAGTCTGTTCCCCCGCCTTCTCCACCTGGTCCCACAGGCGCACGACCACCTCTCCTTTGTCCACAAGTAATCTACCACCAAGAGGTCAAAATTCCCTACCAGACTATCAGCCTGTTCATTCCTCCGCACTCCCACATGGCCAGGACAAAATATCCATACAATTCTCACAATCAGGTGACCTCTGACGCGAGGATAGCCATTCCACGCGAAGCATTCCTTTCTCCCCCTTATTAAGCATACTCATTGAATCGGTAATGAATACAATGTGTGTTGCAGTGGTCTTCTCTAACCAACGGAATGCCGCTGTTGATGCGTCCACCTCCATTCTCATACTGGAGGTCGAAATCTCATATGCCACTCTTCTTTTTCAAGACTCGTCCATTAGCTTTCATAATAAAACCTCAACCACTACTTCTGTTTTCTCACAACGAACCTATCGGTGTAGATCACTATGTCACCTCGACGTGTGCAACTCTGGATCAGTTGTTGATCCTCACATTCTGTGCGGCCCGCTGGCCATTAGATGAACGCTATCTTATACCAAGTGGAAACAGTTTTATTTCAGCGGTATAAGACAATATCCCCTCTGCTGTGTGTCCACCGTGACGAGGTAGAGGGGCTTGTGCGTCCCAATGACCCCAAGAGCTATGCCGACGGTAGCACAGCTACTGGTAGGGCCACCCATGTCGGACAGGTCAAGGGAGAGGGACCAGACAAAGAGACACACAAACCTGCTGCCTTGTAGGTAGACTGGGGACAGTCAAAGGCTAGGGAAAGCATCCCGAATAAATGCTTGTCGAAATCGGATGTACTGAGCCACAGGCTTGACAAAGCAGTGCAACGTAAAACCTGCTGCCTTGTAGGTAGACTGGGGACAGTCAAAGGCTAGGGAAAGCACCCCAAATACATGCTTGTCAAAATCGGATGTACTGAGCCACAGGCTTGACAAAGCAGTGCAACGTAAAACCTGCTGCCTTGTAGGTAGACTGGGGACAGTCAAAGGCTAGGGAAAGCATCCCGAATAAATGCTTGTCGAAATCGGATGTACTGAGCCACAGGCTTGACAAAGCAGTGCAACGTAACTTAATTCATGATGTCACAAATCAAAATTAATCGATATGGTGCTAATCCCGTGAAGTCCCATCAGGCGGTGATAGTGCCGGGCCCCCTGCCTCGAGGGGGTCCACCCATGACTACTGGTGGTCACCTTCCCCTGTGCTGTGGAGTCAAGGCACAGAGGAGTAGGTTAAGAGCTATTGACCAAATACCCCGGACACTCAACATACTACAGTGGAATGCCGAAGGAGTTTACAAGAAGAAAGACTCCCTAACACAGCGTCTTCATAAAGATAGAATAGATGTGGCATGCATTCAAGAGACACACCTCAACGCCAATCACAAATTCTCAGTCAGAGGATATCAGGCCACACGTTTCGACCGCGAAGGACACAAAGGAGGAGTTCTAATACTTACACGAAATACAATACCTTGCAGCGAAGTATCTGTGATCTCTGACAACCAAACGGAAATTATAGGTGTTGATATAATGATAAAGGACGTGAAAATAAGAATCTACAATCTTTATAGCCCAGCAGATAAGGACCTTACACTCTCAAACATGAAAATAACTGACACAAACTGCATTATTGTCGGAGACTTTAATAGCCGTTCAGAAAGATGGGGATACCCAGATACTGACAAAAGAGGAGATGAATTGGAGGACTGGGAAATAGACTCAAATCTCCATCTACTCAACACAACGGATGACACACCGAGCTTCTACTCCAGAAGATGGCTTACCACTTCTACTCCAGACTTAGCTTTCTGCACAGGAGACATCCTCCACAAAATCGATCGCCATGTGCTGAACCAATTAGCAGGTAGTGACCACAGACCAATCAAGCTTGTAATGAATATGGAGTATGTTCCACAGGAGCAAAAGCCCTTGCCCCGCTGGAATTACAAACGAGCAGATTGGGACAGATTTGCCATACTAACAGACAAATATTGTGAAAACATAAATACACGATATGGCAACATAAAGCAAATGGTGGAAAGTCTAAACAGAGCGATAATACAGGCAGCCACTGAGTCCATTCCAAGAGGAGCGAGGAAAAATTACAAACCATACTGGACTGAAGAACTACAAAGTTTGGAGGACAAAGTTGAAGATGCCAGGAAGACAGCAGAGAGAGAACAAACAATTGAAGCGAATATCTCTCTCAAAGCCATCTCAGCAAAATATAAAAGAACAGTAAATCAAACAACAAGAGATTGTTGGAGGGAAAAAACAGAAAACCTGAATTTTGACAGGGATGGAAACAAACTTTGGAAACTAGTGAAAGCCATGAACAATGAAGGACCTAGCAACAAACAAATAACAATTAAACAAGGAAATGCCTTGCTTACAGGAAAAAAAGCTGCAAATGCACTAATGGAACACTATGCAAATGCAAACCACATTGATATTACAACCGAACAGAAGAAAGCAATCAAAGACAAACAGATACATCATACAAATACAGAGACAGCAGCAGAATATATGATGGCAAATCTAACAATGGAAGAAATGGAACAGGCAATGAATACCCTAAAAAAGAAGAAATCACCAGGAAAGGATGGAATCACAAATGAAATGCTAATAGGACTAGGCACTAAGGCAAAAAAGAAACTACTAGCAGTCCTAAATTACAGCTGGAAGAGAGGAATAGTCCCACAGGCATGGAAGGAAGCTATTCTAATACCAATCCCAAAGAAAGGAAAAGACCTGGAAGAACCAAATGGCTATCGACCTATCAGTCTACTTAGCTGTGTAGGAAAATTAATGGAACGCATTATCAATGGCAGGCTAACATGGCATCTGGAAGAAAACAAACTCTTAACACCACACCAAGCAGGATTCAGAAAGTACAGATCCACTGAAGATCAAATAACCTATATAGCTCAGGAAATAGAGGATGCCTTCCAAGAGAAAAAGCACACACTAGCAGTCTGGATAGATTTAGAAAAAGCATTTGATAAAGTATGGAAGGAAGGACTGAAAGTAAAACTGCAAAAAATGCATGTTTGTGGGAAAATGTACAAATGGATCAGCCACTACCTTGAGAACAGAACTGCCAGGACAAAAGTACAAGGACAAACCAGCAAAATGATGCTGTTGGAGCAAGGTGTCCCCCAAGGAGGAGTTCTTTCACCAACATTATTCCTAGCATATATAAACGACATCACAGAAAATTTTCCAGCCAGAGTACACACATCATCCTTTGCAGATGACCTAGCCATATGGACATCTGAAGAATATATTAGTACAGCTAACAGCAGAATACAGCAAGCCTTATTAGCACTAGAGGACTGGTCAAAATCATGGCTAGTGAAGATAAGTGAGGAGAAAACAACATGCACAGTGTTCTCCCTCTCAAATAAAACTCAACAACCTAAGCTGGTATTGAATGGAAAAATATTGCGCCATGAAGAAAATCCAAACTATCTCGGAGTCACCTTTGATCGTCGCCTGACATGGAAAACACAGGTTGAGAAAAATCGAACAAGAGCAAGGCAAAGAATGGCAATCATGAAAAAGCTTGCTGGTACAACGTGGGGAGCAGATGAGAAAGTTCTCAAGAAGTTATATACTGGACGGGTGAGGCCAGTACTGGAATATGGCATTGCAGCTTGGGCAACAGCAGCTAAGTCAAACTTTAACAAAATAAGTAGAGTCCAAAATCAAGGAATGCGAATCATAACTGGAAGCCTGAAGACAACGCCTATTAATGAACTTGAAAAGATCACTTGTTTACAACCAATGCAGGATAGAAGAGATAGCAGAGCCCAGCAACAAGCAGAAAAATTTAGAAGATTGACAGACCACCCTATGTATAAAAGGTTTAGTGGCTTTGGAAAGGGACGACTGAAGCGTAGCAACTTTGTAGAAACTGCAAAACGAAAGATTAGGGCAGATCCCATACTTAACATATCAACAGTCAAACCTATTTACAATGCAGACAAGTTCCCAGCTTGGAGACAGCAGCAACTGCCTGAGATGATAGAAAACATTCCTGGTATTGAGAAAAAGAACACTCAGCATGAAACCGAAAGAAGAGATATAACCCTAAACTACATAAAAGAACAATACCCAAGCAGCAATTGGACCCATGCATATACAGATGGATCAGCCAAAAATTCAATAGAGAATGGAGGAGGAGGAATTCTCCTAAATTTAAAAAATGGAGTGAAAAAAACACATTCAGTGGCAACTGGAAAGTTTTCCAGTAATTTCAAAGCGGAGGTAGAGGCTCTGAAAACTGCAGCAGAAATGCTCTTGATGGAGGAAAATAAAGAGAAGCAAATAGCTATCTTCACAGATGCCAAGTCAGCTGTCTCAATACTGAAGAGCAATAACAGCACAGAAATAGCTGACCTAAGAGCAGCACTCCATGGTCTATGCCAGAAATCCAAAAAAGTTGTAATACAGTGGATCCCATCACATTGCAGTATACCTGGAAATGAAGAGGCTGACAGACTGGCAAAAGAGGGCGGACGACTACCACAGCCTGACATAGACATAACCTATAATGAGGCAAAGAGGTTGATAAAAAGCACCTGTAGAACCAAATGGGAATCAGAGCATCCAGGCCACCAGAAGGATGATGCATATTACAAACTCGACAGAAGAGAACAAGTAGCAATCTTCAGACTCCGCACAGGACATAACAGGCTGAAATACCACTTGTTCAATAAACTAAAGATAGGAGATACCGATGAATGTAATTGTCGAACTGGAAAAATGACAGCAAAACATTTGCTTCAGGATTGCCCAATATATGCAGAACAGAGAAAAATATTTTGGCCCACACCTGCTTCATTAGAGGACAAGCTCTATGGAGATATCAACAAGCTCAAGTTGACCGTAGCTTACTTTAACTACATACAGGTTGACATTTAAAGGTGTATGAAGAAGTATTCAGACTGCCACACTTCATACCACAGGTATGTCGGTTACAAAAGCCTCCCAGAGGCATGAAATGAAATATTGCTGGATAGGAGATCCATTACGTGGAAAGTCCGAATCAAAAGCTCACTGTGTGGGCTTTCAAAAAAGGTGGAAAAAGTGTCCTAGTGGCACAAAATGGAATATTGCTTGGATAGCAAATCCATTATGTGGAAAGTCTGAATCAAAAGCTCACTGTGTGGGCTTTCAAAAAAGGTGGAAAAAGTGTCCTAGTGGCACGAAATGGAATATTGCTCGGATAGCAAATCCATTGTGCGGAAAGTCCGAATCGAAAGCTCACTGTGTGGATGTCATCTGCACACTGCATTCTTCTGGTTTCCGGAAGAACAGCCTATGGTGAACGGAAGGTCCAATATACGGAAGTGAGGCTAAGCAGCCATGTGCAGGACGTGACGATTCCTTGGGTGAGCCCAGTACCAGAGCGCTGTGTGTTGGCTCTGCAAGTATGGAAGCCTCCTTGGATGGCGGGGAATGCCCATGGTCTGCCCCTGCCTTCCCTTGAGGGCTGACCAGGATGTCTTTGGCTGTTCTATATGGGCCAGCTAGGATGGGAGATAACACCACAACAGTGAGAGTCAAACGTCCTAAGAAACCCCCGGGAAGGTTAACCCGGTCAACAAATGCCCGCAGAAGTCGGATGTGTCGGCCTAACGGCGCAAGAACGCAGCTCTGCTGTAAACAGGCACAACGCAATCACATCCGAAAAAAACTCCGGATGAACGAAGAAGAAGAAGAAGACAATATACCCAGGAATGCTAACCTGAATTTTTTTTTAAACGCACGCAAAAGTCGGATGTGTTGGCCTAAGGGTCTTGGCCCAAGGGTGCATAACTAAACACACAGCAATTACGTCTGAAAAAAACGCTTGAAGATGAAGAAAGTATACAATGAATCAAAGGGTATGTTAGGGTACTGAGTAGAAACAGCAAGCACACACTTACGAATACCTTACCAGACCCTTACAAGACACGCGCATGAAATCACAGAATACGCAAACATGTATCGCATTGTTATATGAACTGGTAATATATTTTGGAAGAAAGATAACAATTACATATGAAAAGTAGTAATAAATACATAATCACCCCACATGTCCGACGTAGCGGTTACAGCAACCGTTGTAAAAAAATTTACAATATTAACAAGCAAAGAAAAAATATGAAGTATAAAACACAATTTATGAACACTTAACATAAACGAATGAAACAGGAATAGTAGAGAACGGTGTCCGTCTTACGCTTAATGTAATAATGGGCAGTAGTACAAGTGTTTCGATTATTTGTGAAAAATCTCGAAAAGTTAGAGCAACAGCATGGACTCCTGGAAATTGTTTGCATATCCTTTACAGTACATTGCTGTCAACATCAGCATCTTTCAGCTGATTGTTGATTTCTTGGCAAGATTACGCTCAGTAGTTTGCCATTGCTTTCTGAGCGGCCGGCTCGCATACCCCTAAGTTACCGACGCGATTCGAACCACTGCTGATTCTCACCGTCGTCACGTTACTTACGAGAGTATACGAGATTACGGAGAAAAGTCGCTAACCTCTAGGCCAAGAAGCCGGCAACAACATGGACACGAAGGGAAAATAGAGCTGAATATGGCCACTTCCAAAGTGATAATATTACAACAAGAGGAGAGATGTTAGACAAAACTGAATTACATGAAACAAGATAGACATTGTGAAACCGCGATATCCACAAGAGTTAATTTTTATTAGGTGGCCATGCCGTAGTGGTAATTAAATGGCTTTCTCTATTCACAGTCTGACAGAACTATCGTAATAGAATTATTTGATATAAATAACACGTAAGGGGGGTTGAGGATGTATGCATTTCTACCATCAAACCATATTACTTGGACAGTTTTCTGAGACTGAGAATGGAAAGCTACTATTTAGATGTAAAGAAAACAGAATATGGTTTGCTCATATCAGAAGCGATTGACGATATGCTACATTGCTTAGAACATGACTAAACAGTTAAACTGTATATAACTTACCCGGTTTGTCTGTCCGCTGAACTTGCACGAAGATTAAATTCCTCTCGAATAAAGTTCCCGCTCTTTTTCATAATCATAATCACAAAAGCCTAGAACTGTCTGTACGGTTCTGGCTTCTAATCACATATAGTATCTATCTGGCAAAACATTTCACATAAATAAGATCGTGTCATCGACGGTTTTTTTTTTTTTCGTTTTTTTTTTTTTTTTGCGCTCGCTGGCTTTGAACTCAAGCGTAGTCTATACACACTATTTATAGTAGTGATGGACTGAATCTTGCATGTGGATTAGCTTTCCATATTTACAGTGTCCCTCGCCATCAGGCGAACCCACTCTTGTAATTTACGTCCCCAAGTCAAGGACGCCGGCTGCCTGGCCGAGGAGTTAGCAGCTTTCTCCGTTAATCCCGAATACTCTCGTAGTCAATGTGAGCGGACGAGAATTAGAAGTGGTTCGAGTCACGCTAGTGACTTATGAGAGTATGGAGCCGGTCGCTCAGAAAGTCGTGGCGTGCTGATGAGCGTAATCTAGCCTAGGAATCAACATACAGCTGAAAGATGCTGGTGTTGACGGCAATATCCTGAAACAGGATGGAAACGCGGAGGCGAAAAAAAAGTCAAGGTCGACAGGTCAACATTTTAGTTCAACTGTCCGGTGTAGGGGTTCAGCCGCTTACCTCAGCATCAGCACACCGGATGTTTAAGAACACGCGTTCTTACCCATTCGACCATGCTGACCTGCTGATCGATGTGGTGACGTATTAAATAAGGGAAAGGAACAGACCTTTCCCTGCGCCTTCTAGCGTATGTGGTATATGGTGCCAACTCCACATGTTTATTGTTGAACCGGCACCCCTTGTGTGATGAGGTCAGTATCACACTGGTCACCTGTACTACCCAGAATAATTACTGGCACTAGTTTTAAGCTGGATAGATCTGATGGGCCTAGATCAATTTATTAAGATAACTTCTATGGGGAGGAGAAAAGGAACTTGGAAGAAGGGTTTGAACACAAGCCCACAGATCTGGCAGGTTAGCGTGCTGGCCTTTGCGTTGCCGCGTCTCCCAGGTGTCATATTTAGTTAAATAGTTCGTGAATTATGTCAACTCATATCTTCTAGATCTGTGGTTCTCAACCGGTGGGGAATTCCCCCCTACGGGGCAATTTTAGGGCTTCCATGAGGCAATGAAATGAAATTAAGATTATTTCAAGATCACGTTAATACAGGAACCGATTACTTGATATTGTTTTTCCCTCCATACTTTACAGTTCTGTACTTCTCGCCCTTCTGACATTCGTTTTATACCGTAAGTAGATCCGCAAATCATGTTTTATGTAGACGTCTAGACTTGTTCTAGTATGTGTTATTAAAGTTAGCTTCCATTATTACGTATATTATGTAGGGGTGTGGGTAGGGGTGGGAAATTTATAGGGAGGAAATACGAAAGGGGGGAATGACATTCTGAACATACAGTGAAGGGGTGCATGGGCCAAAAAAGGTTGAGAACCAATGTTCTAGATCCTTAAACAGATTCTGTGCCATATAAGAAGTAAATAAAAATGAATGAAGGAAACTGTGAAGTTGGGGCATGTCATAATTACGACTTACAAGTTGTTAAAATGGTAGCAGACATGTTGTATTTTAAAATAATGGCAACATTTGGGCGATATATAAGCCGTGGCAGTTACGGACAGTCGCTGAAGACAATTAATCATCCAATGACACTGAATCGGTTAAAGTGAAAATTAACAATATGATAAATGCCGAGCAGCTTTGTCGGGGTAGTGGGTCCAACCCTTACACTGGTCATTTGTACAAAAATATTGACTTCTCGTCCTTGACTTGAGGACGTAAATTACAAGTACCTCAGAAGTCGGAATGGACTCGCCTGATGGCGAGGGACACTGGTAATAGGGAAAGGTAATCCACAGGCAAAAGTCAATCAAGTGCACTATAAGTTGTATCAGGTGTATGGACTAGGCTTGAGATCAAATCGAGCAAACGTTAAAATAAAAACTACAAACAACACAGGTATGAATAAAGAATAGTGTTACACACCTGTATGCAAATAAAATAGAGATGAAACAAACGGGGTGTGTTGTATAAAGATAAAAAAAAAGATATGGTGATGATTATGGGGATTATGAAGATGAGGAAGAGAAGGAGGAGGACGATGGTGAGGATAATGATGATGAATGTGATGATGATGAGGAAGAGGGTGATGATGAAGATTATGATAACCTCCAGTGACAATTTCGAGAGTTAAAAGAAAGCGAAACATCGAAAGTTTGAAGCCGTTTCTTCAACATGCGCCTATATCTTACCTAAGAAGATACACACCGGCGGAGATATTACGGAGAGCGGAGCACCTATGGCCCTGTCCGGAGTGTAACGTTGATGATCCTAAACCAATTACTAAGAAAATGAATGTGACTCTACACTCGACCAATTAGTCACCCTAAAATAAAGTCACTTCATGTCACACGGTTGTCACACAACATAAACAGAAGAAACCCAAACACAAGCCCGCCGCACGTGCATCTGTTTACAATGGTTACTGTGTGATGTCGCTGTCACAAATAGCTCGATTAAGTAACTCTACTTCAGCTGGGACGTTCTTAGGAGAGATCTTTGTAGGTCAAAGAATGTTTGGCTGCCAGGGACGGGTGGAGCTCAATGGACTGCTTATGTTTAGTGATAGGTTTCTGACAGTGGATTACTGCTACATGCGGGGGATTTTGTTGAGTTTTCTCAGACTTACCTAGGATGTGTGCAGATTATTTTGTTGACGTTTCTCAGACTTATCTAGCACACGTGGAAATGACTTTGTTGCCGTTTCTCAGACTTAACCAGCACATGTTCATATGAACTTGATGACGTTTCTAAGGATGTATCCCTGATATGTCCAATTTAAGTTTACTGGCGTGTCTCTAACTGTATTACTACTATAAGCAGGTGGTTTTATCGTTGTATTTCCCATTCTCTGACTTTATTCCTATTTTATAGTTTACATTTATTGAAGTTTCTCGAACTATTACTGCTATATGAACGTTACGTTTACAGAAGTTTCTCACACTATCACTGCTATATGAAGATTTTTAAATGTTTGCATATCCTTTACAGGACATCGCTGCCAACATCAGCATCTTTCAGCTGATTGTTGATTTCCTTGGCAAGATTACGCTCAGTAGATACAAAGGTTACGTTTATATAATTTTCTCAGACCATCACTGCTATATGAAGGTTTCGTTTACTGAAATTTCTCAGATTATCACTGCTATATGAAAGTTACGTTTATTGAAGTTTCTCAGTCTACCACTGCTATATGATTGCTGCGCTTATTGAAGTTTCTCAGACTATCACTGTTATAAAAAGGTTGCGCTTATTGAAGTGTATATGTGAGTGAGTGAGTGAGTGAGTGAGTGAGTCAGTCAGTCAGTCAGTCAATCAGTCAGTCAGTCAGTCAGTCAGTCAGTCAGTCAGTCAGTCAGTCAGTAGGTGAGTCAGTGAGTGAGTGAGTCAGTGAGTGAGTGAGTGAGTGAGGGGAGGGAAGGTGGAAGGGAGTGAGTGGGTGCGTGCGTGCGTGCGTGGGTGCATGCGTGCGTGAGTGAGTGACTGTGTGTGTGAGTGAGTGAGTGAGTGAGTGGGTGAGTGAGTGAGTGAGTGGGTGAGTCAGTCAGTCAGTCAGTCAGTCAGTCAGTCAGTCAGTCAGTCAGTCAGTCAGTCAGTGAGTCAGTGAGTGAGTGAGTGAGTGAGTGAGTGAGTAAGTGAATTAGTGAGTGAGTGAGTGAGTGAGTGAGTTAGTGAGTGAGTGAGTGAGTGATTGAGTGAGTGAGTGAGTGAGTGAGTGATTGAGTGAGTGAGTGAGAGTGTGTGTTTGTGTCCATGTGTGTGTGCACGTGTGTGTGTCTGTGTGCGTGTGTGTGGTAGATCTTCACATAGACAAGGTGTAATATTTCTCAAATGATCCAGTATGTTCTTCCCTATCATCCAAGTAACAAGGAACTATAGGAAATGATGGATACCGTGGTTGTAGAAATTGAAAACATGGAACAATAGGAAGACAGAATTAACTGTGATATCAAAGAACCAGATCGTGCCTAAATGTAAAATTATGTTATATTAGGGCACTGATTAGAGTCATTAGACGTAGACAGTCAAAATTTTTGGGCATGTTATGAGAAGAAATTAATTGGAGAACTTGGTGACAACTGGCAAGATCAAAGGGAACATACCAAGGGGAAGACCGAGAAGTAAATACCTGGATGGCTTGGCTTCATGGCATAGTCGAGACAGAAACACGGAGCTGATCCACGACTCTGGTGATCGATTGAGATGGCACAACATGAACGCCCACGCTTATCGGCATGGCACATGATGGATGGAGGGCACGTGCAGAAATTTAATGATCTAGACACATTGATCGCATAATATGGAAGATAGATCACAGAGATAAAGAACACACTTTACAAAGTCACATATCATTTTCAGGCCGTTGCAATCAACCCCAACCCCACTTTGATTTGCTAGGTAATTTTACGTTCAGTAGTTTGCCATTGGTATCGGAACAAGAAGTCAACGTTGAAGTCTAATCAGGCTTGGGCGATCATGCTTATACACATCTTGCGATGTCTAAATGCATGTAGTAATTCCATTCCCTTCCATGACATAACACAAGACTCTCAAGATTTTTCTCTCATTGTTTTCCGCTGTCTCTCTTTCAACAAATCTTTCCGATTGTCACAAGTTCCAGATTTTGTCTTCTCTTTATTAGGCCACATAATGATGACTACCTGTTTCTGATGTTTTGCATAAGTTGTCTTTGCCACGTAATTTCCCTCAAAATATCCTGATTGCTCATTTTGGCTGTCCAATTAATTTTTATCATTTTTAAATAAAACCACATCTCCAAAGCCTCTAGGGATCTTTTCGGATGTTTGCAAAGTGTCCAGGATTAGCAGCCATATGTTATAACTGGTTATGTGTAACATACAGACATTCTTTTTCTACCTTCAAATCGCATGGACCAATTGCATAAAATGTTCGTTATGTGATAGAATTCAGTTTTTGCTTATCCTATCCTGTTCTTTATCTCTGTAAAACATCAGATGTTATCCGTGTGCCTAGATACTTGACTTTATGCACTTGCTGTACACTGAAGAATATCAGATGCAATATATCCTTGTCATTGGAAGTTAGAAAAATAATTCTTACATGTTACGGAACTCCTGTTTCCACTAAAGCGTAAAGACCCGGAAGAATGTTATGATGTGCTAGTAAATTACATCTACGAGACAGTTATTACATCGTTTACCGAAATGCCATTAACCAGTAACAGTAAATTTACTGGTTCCAGGGTACTGGGTACAGTACTATAATTACATAACAGGAATGTAGGACTGTAGTGCGTTGATAATCTGACACGCGAGCGGTGCATGAATGATTTATCCCGACTGCGCAATCTTCCTTGACCTTGCCGTACAGGAAGTGTCTCGTCAGCGAATGTGTGCCAGTCCGTGGCCGAGAAATGCGAGACAGGGGTAGAATATATGATGATCCTGGTGCCTGTTGACCCGCTACCCTGATACCCTCAGTCCTAAAGTGCTACTGATTATGCTTGAGGGTCAAGGGTTACTTTTATTGTTCGCGTATATTTTCATCGCTGGTACAGTCTCTTGTTAAAGATGGCACAAGGAGAATCTCAGCACAACGCACGAAGGCCATGTTACCAGATTGTATTATTATTATCATCATCATCATCATCATCATCATCATCATCAACAATGTTTACCGGGAATGCGGCTTTACGACCTACTCTTTGCGAAGTACAACTTCCGAGGGATTCTTAACGTGCACAACTTGCACACGGGACCTCATGTTTTTCGCCTTTATTCAAGAAGCCTAGGTACATTATCTGACTACCCAAGACAACAGAGGGGTGTGTGATATCATTAGACACCGATGGTTCTTGAAAACAATCTCAGCACTACATCAGACCATGTACCTTGTGAGCCCGAAAGGGCACCGTTACCTCTCAGCCACGACGTCCCCCGGAGAGGTGTGTGATTTCTGAAGTGTGTGCCTGACAAGTTGCGGCGAAATATGCCAAGTCATACATCGTGCAATCTATTGTTTGGGTTTTCATTATTCACTTCACTTCGGAAAAATATTGTTTTGAATTGTCTCAACACGCAGGCAGGCAGACAAGCAGACAAACAGGCAGGCAGGCAGGCAGGCAGGCAGACAACACAGACAATTGTACAGGCATAAAGTCACACAGACAGGCTGGCTGGCATAAACAGTTAACAGGCAGGCAGACAGACAGACAGGTGGATATACTAGAGAGTACACAAACGGGCAGACAGATTGACAGACAGACAAGCGTGCAGGCAAGCAGGCACACCTAAGGCCATACAATCAGACAAACGGGTAGGCAGACTAAGAGAGACAGACAAATAGACAGACACGCGGACAGACAAACAGCGAAAAACATTCAACTCACCCGTTGACATCAAAAAACGGCGGAGTGGCCACCCCGAACTGCGGCGTAGGGGCGGGTTGTCGGAACAGGTCCCAATGGAAGTACGGATGCTCGTTCATCGTGGATCAGATTTGTGAGTTCCGATGACTCTAGAAAATCACACCTGGTATACTGTGCACAGGTGCAAACAGGCCTTTTCATTCACTGGTCCTCAAAACGAAATTTCCAGAGCGGAATGTATTCTCGAAGCGTTATGTTGATCATGAAAATGAAATGTCCGGAGAGGAATGTATTCTTGAAGCGTTATGTTGTTGATAGAAACGATATCTCCGGAGCGGAGTGTATTCATAAAGCGTTATGTTTGTCATAAATACGAAATGTCCAGAGCGGGATGTATTCACGAAGCGTTATATTGATCATCAAAAGGAAAATGTTCACAGCAGGATGTATTCACGAAGCGAAATGTTGATCATAAAACGAAGCAGTGCGGAGTGTATTCACGAAGCATTATATTGATCACCGAAACAAAATTTGCAAAGCGTAATGTATCCACGAAGCGTTATTTTGATCATCAAAACGAAATGTCCAGAGCTGAATGTATTATCGAAGCGTTATGTTGATAAGTAAGTGTCAATTCACTGTATGGGTAAATTGCAGAGAAGACCGCGGAACATTCTGGGGAAAATATTGTCTGTACTGGAACAAATGGGAGTATTTTACAAGATGAGAACGCGGATGTAACACAGGCCCCTGAACAATATTGTGAAATACTTTGGTTACATGTAACGTATGTCTGCGGGATAGTCGTCAGTTCAATTTTCAGACGAGGCGAATTTTTAATGTTGACGAGTCAGGATAAAATGGATACCATGAAATGCCTTGGCAGTAAAGGCGGTCCCGTAATGTGGACCAAATAACCGCTCGAATGTCGAGTAGTCTATACAAATAGGGGGAGTATGCCATGTGCCCAACAGGCGTGCAACAAATTCATCTCTCTGTCTCTATCTCCTTATCTGTCTATATCTCTGTCTCAATATCTCTCTGTCTCTATCTTTTTAACTGTCTATATCTCTGTCTAAATATCTCTCAGTGTCTATCTCTTTAACTGTCTATATCTCTGTCTCAATATCTCTCTGTCTCTATCTCTTTAACTGTCTATATCTCTGTCTCAATATCTCTCTGTCTCTATCTCTTTAACTGTCTATATCCCTGTCTCAATATCTCCCTGTATCTCTCTTACTCTCTATCTCAATATCTCTCTAACTCTCTGTATCGCAGCCTCAATCTCTCTCTATCTCATTAACTCCCTATGTCTCTAGCTCTCTCTCTATCTCAATATCTCTCTCTGCCTCTATCTCTCTATCTCGCTATATGCCTTAATCAATCTCTCTATCGCTCTATCTCTCTCTGCCTCAATCTGTGTCCTCCTATCCATCTGTCTGTCTGTCTACCTACCTGCCTGCCTACCTACTTACCTATTTATCTATCTACGAGAGTAAGTTAATAAGCAAGTCACAAATGGCTGTACAAAAATAAATAACTATGATAACAACTTGAAACCAGTTTATTTGTATACATACATTGTCCTGTTATTTCTCAACATAATTTCCACCATCATTGACGAATTTATCCCATCGTTTTATCAGTCCTCCCAAATCGGCTGCATAAAAATACGTGCTCTGTTTTCATTTACCTGCCATCCCTCAGAACTGTCTGACTTACTTAATGAATCGCCCGCGTAACTTTTTCTACCCAGCTATGCACCGCTTTACGGGAAACCACTAGGGGCTAAGTCGACTGAACCCCCCCCCCCTCTCCCCCCCCCCCCCCCCCTTGGCGGGAGACATTTCGCGTGTGACGCCGAAGTTGAATGTGAAGTGAACACGTGGTTTAGAAAACACTAAAGACTAAATGTCATGGCAGGGCAGAACATGCCTTAAGCCTTGCTTGGCAACTGTTCTAGGATGGAAGCTCTGACAGGGGAACAGTTAGAGCATTGCTTTGCTGATCTGGTAGCTTCTGCAGCTTGTATTGTTCCAGATGTATTGGTGTTGCCTGTCCTCTGGAGTAAACTAGACAGGCCGAGAGAGGGATCATGTTGCATGGGCAACACATCGTCTCTAAATTCAGCCCAGGCTTTGTGTTATGGAGAGGTATAATTTCATTTCACAAACTATTGCCTGTCAAGACAGCCATTTTCATGAGCTTTTCCAGACACTTGTTAGCTTCTCTGGCAGTCCAGGCAGGGGCGGAGTGGCACTTAAAATATCGGTTGCCAAGAGACAAGACTACTCACGGTACATTAACATTTTAAACATACAACATTGTCTAATATTTCAGAGGGTCCAGTTTATTACAAATGTGGTTTCTGAGAAAAATGAAAAGAATACCAGGCAGAAAACCCAATGAGTAAGTTCTATAAGAAGCAAATGAAAACATTAACTGGTTAGACAAATTAAGCGTAGACAGTCAAATTGTTTTGGGCCCGTTATGAGAAAAAATAAACTAGAGAACTTGGTGACAACTGGCAAAATTAAGGGTGTAAGAACTGGGAGGAGACAGAGAAGTAAATATCTGCATGGCTTGTCCACGTGGCACTGTCGAGACAAAAACACGGAGCTGATCCACGACTCTGGTGATCATTTGAGATGGAGAAACATGACCGCCCACGCTTATCGGCATGGCACGTGCTGTTGATGATGCTGATGACGTCATTAGGATCCTAAAGGGCCTAGATGCCATCGGGCAAGCTTGCACCCTGACCTGTCCGCCACTGAATCTAAGGTATTTGGAACATACATCTCAGAAACCACACCTACCTTGCCTCAAAGCTCTTCTTAATTCGCAGTAACAGCGGCATTCTTTGGCTAGAGGAGACTACTGCAACACACGTTGTATGTATTAAGGATTCAAAGAGTATGCTTAGCAAGGTGAAGAAAGGAATGTTTCGTGTGGAATGGCTCTCGTCGCTTCAGAGGTCACAGATTGTGAGAATTGTATGGATATTTTGCCCTGGCCATGCGGGGGTACGGGGGAATGATCAGACTGATAGGCTAGCAGGGAATGCGCCTCTTGGTGGCAGATTGCCTATGGACAAGGGGGAGGTGGTCATGCGGTTGTGGGACCAGGTGGAGAAGGCGAAGGAACAGATTGAGAACCCATATGTGGAAAGAATAAGATTGCGGGGGATCGGCAGGGGTTCTGGAAGAATCTCAAAACTGAGAGGGATGACAAGGAGAACCTTTAATCAGATAGCGGTGGGAACGATTAGTAGTATGACTCTTCGCTGACTGTTGAACGAGGGGACGGAGCACGTATGGGAATGTCCTGAGTGCAGTGATGTCGGTTCTTAACTCAACTCAACTCAACTCAACTCTTCTTAATTCGCTTGTGCATGTTTTATGATTCCCTGTCATATACGGACGTTGTTATAAAGAAAACCCAGTGCTGTGGCTCAGGGACAAAGAACGCGTTTCCCAATCTCTCCCCCCCCCCCCCCTCCACCCGACCCCCGTCATTCTGAGTCGAGAGTTGCAAATCTGCTGCAAGAAATTTGGAAGCAGACTGCCTTGCGTTGATTTTGATGGCGTGAGGAGTGGTTAGTTCAGACAGCAATGGCGAACAACTAAACGTAAACATTGCTTAGTAAATCACACAACCAGCAAATAAATGCTGAGGTAGATTGCAATGTCCTGTATAGGATATGCAATTAGCATTCTAAAACAACAACAAACTTATTTTCATTAACACGAATTGATAACAACTAAACCGCATACACTATACCTCCAGGAACACGATCGTATGGCTAAATACTACTTAAAAGTGCTATCCGCAATTCACCACAACACACATTTGCAAATCCCGCGCAAAAAGACATTTTTGTGGGCATTCCTTGACATGTGAAGGGATTTAATATCTCATGTCCTCTGGGAAACGTGAGCAGACACGGGAATAATGGGATATAGGGCCGGGCTGTAGGGTGATATCCATAGAGCAGATTCTGATTGGCGATGTTCAAGTGTCGTTAGAGTCGGGGGGAGGGGCATGTAGTCGTTTGTAAGGACAGTCAGTTCTTGTGTTTGGCTGACGAAAGTGGGAGGGGTATAGGTGGGTGATGATCAAGTAAACATTGAGTATGGATGGGGTGTCTGTCTGTTTGTCTGTCTGCCTATCTATCTATCTATCTATCTATCTACCTATCTATCTATCTATCTATCTATCTATCTATCTATCTATCTATCTATCTATCTATCTATCTATCTATCTGACTGTCTGTCTGTTTGTCTGTCTGCCTATCTATCTATCTATCTATCTATCTATCTATCTATCTATCTATCTATCTATCTATCTATCTATCTATCTATCTATCTCTATCAATCTATCTATCTATCTGACTGTCTGTCTGTCTGTCTGTCTGTCTATCTATCTCTCTGTCTGTCCGTCCGTCCGTCCGTCCGTCCGTCCATCCATCCACCCACCACCCATCCGTCCGTCCGTCCGTCTGTCCGTCTGTCTGGCTGTCTCTCTTTCTGTCTGTTCGTCCGTCCGTCTGTCTGTCTGTTTGTCTAATCTAACTATCTAATCCATCCATCCATTCATCCATTCTTCAATCTATCCACCTGCCTGCCTGCCTACCTGCCTGCCTGTCTGCCTGAATGTCTGCCTGATTGTCTGAATGCCTGTCTACCTGCCGGTCTGAATGCCTGCCTGCCTGCCTGCCGGTCTGAATGCCTGCCTGTCTACCGGTCTTTTCTGCCGCATCTGTGTGCTTGTGCTTGTGTGGTGTGTATGTGCATCTGTCTGGTTGTGTGTGTCTGCGTCAGTGTGTGTCTGTATGTGTCTGTGACTGTGTCTATGTCTGTGTGTGTCTGTTCCTGTGTGTTTGTGTGTGTCTGCGCCTATGTATGTGTGTGTGTGTGTGTGTGTGTGTCTGTGTGTCTTTGTCTGTGTGTGCCTGTGTCTCTGTGTGGCTGTGTCTGTATGTGTCTATGTGTGTGTGTGTGTGTGTGTCTGTGTGTGTGTGTGTGTGTCTGTGTGTGTGTCTCTGTGTGTCTGTCTGTGGCTGTGTCTATGTCTGTGTGTGTCTGTGCCTGGGTGTTTGTGTGTGTCTGCGCCTCTGTGGGTCTGTGTGTGTGTGCGTCTGTGTGTCTTTGTCTGTGTGTGCCTGTGTCTCTGTGTGGCTGTGTCTGTATGTGTCTATGTGTGTGTGTGTCTGTGTGTGTGTGTCTGTGTGTCTGTGTGTGTGTCTCTGTGTGTCTGTCTGTGGCTGTGTCTATGTCTGTGTGTGTCTGTGCCTGGGTGTTTGTGTGTGTTTGCGCCTCTGTGTGTGTGTGTGTGTGTGTGTGTGTGTGTCTGCGTCTGTCTGTCGGTGTCTGTGTGTGCCTGTGCCTCTGTGTGGCTGTGTCTGTATGTGCCTGTGGTTTAGTGTGTGTCTGCGCCTGTGTGTCTGTGTCTGTATGTCTCTGTGTGTGTCTTTGTGTGTCTCTGTGTGTCTCTGTCTGTCTCTATCTGTATCTATGTCAGGTCAGACAGACTCCCGTTCTCTAAACCCGCACATATTTCCCTAAGCTGTATCACGGGCAGCAACATGGGCCAATGACGGCTGGAAGCGCTCATTTGCATAATGTATGCGCGGAATGATGAACGATAAAAGCCACGTTAGGAGCAACGCCTACGGCTGTACAATTGTCTGAAATAATTCCCAGAGTCATTACAGTTTCTTATCACTTGTGTTGTCTAATTTACTTTACACAATTAATTCCGCTCATCAGACGTTAACGAAAGGCTGGCCATAGCATTGCAGAGGTAAATAAGTAAACGTCTTTACTCGCATTGGGCTCATGGTGCAAGATCCACAATTGTATAGAGCAGTCGACACTCGGTGCAGAATGTGGTCAATAAATGGGCACTCGGCGAGTGATAGGGTCAATATATGGACAATATGGGAGGGGGGAGGGGGTGACATGGACATTATATGGAGAGTTGGTGGGTGATATGGACATTATATTGACAGCTGGTGGGTGGTGTGGTAATTATATGGACAGTTGGTGGGTGATGTGGAAATTATATGGGCAGTTGGTGGGTGATGTGGCCATTATATTGACAGTTGGTGTGTGAGGTGGACATTATATTGACAGTTAGTGGGTGAGGTGGACATTATATTGATAGTTGGTGGGTGAGGTGGACATTATATTGACAGTTGGTGGGTAATGTGGACATTATATTGACAGTTTGTGGGTGATGTGGACATTGTATTCACAGTTGGTGGGTTTGGTGGACATTATATGGATAGTTGATGGGTGAGGTGGACATTATATTGACAGTTGGTGGGTGGGGTGGACATTATATGGAAGGTTGGTGGATAAATTGGACATTATATGGACAGTTGGTGGGTGAGGTGGACATTGTATTGACAGTTGGTTAGTGATATGGACATTATATGGACAGTTGGTGGGTGAGGTGGACATTATATTGACAGTTGGTGGGTAAGATGGACATTATATTGACAGTTGGTGGGTGATGTGGACATTGTATTGACAGTTGATTAGTGATATGGACATTATATGGACAGTTGGTGGGTGATGTGGACATTATATGGATAGATGGTTAGAGATATGGACATTATATGGACAGTTGGTGGGTGAAGTGGACATTATATTGACAGTTGTTGGGTAATGTGGACATTATATTGACAGTTGGTGGGTGATGTGGACATTGTATTCACATTTGGTGGGTTTGGTGGACATTATATGGACAGTTGGTGGGTGAGGTGGACATTATATTGACAGTTGGTGGGTGAGGTGGACATTATATGGACAGTTGGTGGGTGAGGTGGACATTATATTGACAGTTTGGTGGGTGAGGTGGACATTATATGGACAGTTGGTGGGTGAGGTGGACATTATATTGACAGTTGGTGGGTGAGGTGGACATTATATTGACAGTTGGTGGGTGAGGTGGACATTATATTGACAGTCGGTGGGTGAGGTGGACATTATACTGACAGTTGATGGGTGACGTGGACATTATATTTACAGTCGGTGGGTGAGGTGGATATTATATTGTCAGTTGGTGGGTGATGTGGACATTATATTGACAGGCGGTGGGTGATGTGGACATTACATGGACAGTTGGTGAGTGATGTGGACATTATATGGACAGTTGGTGGATGAAGTGGACATTATGTGGACAGTTGGTGGGTGAGGTGGACATTGTATTGACAGTTGGTTAGTGATATGGACATTATATTGACAGTTGGTGGATGAGGTGGACATTATATTGACAGTTGGTGGGTAAGATGGACATTATATTGACAGTTGGTGGGTGATGTGGACATTGTATTGACAGTTGATTAGTGATATGGACATTATATGGACAGTTGGTGGGTGATGTGGACATTATATGGATAGATGGTTAGAGATATGGACATTATATGGACAGTTGGTGGGTGAAGTGGACATTATATTGACAGTTGTTGGGTAATGTGGACATTATATTGACAGTTGGTGGGTGATGTGGACATTGTATTCACATTTGGTGGGTTTGGTGGACATTATATGGACAGTTGGTGGGTGAGGTGGACATTATATTGACAGTTGGTGGGTGAGGTGGACATTATATGGACAGTTGGTGGGTGAGGTGGACATTATATTGACAGTTTGGTGGGTGAGGTGGACATTATATGGACAGTTGGTGGGTGAGGTGGACATTATATTGACAGTTGGTGGGTGAGGTGGACATTATATTGACAGTTGGTGGGTGAGGTGGACATTATATTGACAGTCGGTGGGTGAGGTGGACATTATACTGACAGTTGATGGGTGACGTGGACATTATATTTACAGTCGGTGGGTGAGGTGGATATTATATTGTCAGTTGGTGGGTGATGTGGACATTATATTGACAGGCGGTGGGTGATGTGGACATTACATGGACAGTTGGTGAGTGATGTGGACATTATATGGACAGTTGGTGGATGAAGTGGACATTATGTGGACAGTTGGTGGGTGAGGTGGACATTGTATTGACAGTTGGTTAGTGACATGGACATTATATTGACAGTTGGTGGATGAGGTGGACATTATATTGACAGTTGGTGGGTAAGATGGACATTATATTGACAGTTGGTGGGTGATGTGGACATTGTATTGACAGTTGGTTAGTGATATGGACATTATATGGACAGTTGGTGGGTGATGTGGACATTATATGGATAGATGGTTAGTGATATGGACATTATATGGACAGTTGGTGGGTGAAGTGGACATTATATTGACAGTTGTTGGGTAATGTGGACATTATATTGACAGTTGGTGGGTGATGTGGACATTGTATTCACATTTGGTGGGTTTGGTGGACATTATATGGACAGTTGGTGGGTGAGGTGGACATTATATTGACAGTTGGTGGGTGAGGTGGACATTATATGGACAGTTGGTGGGTGAGGTGGACATTATATTGACAGTTTGGTGGGTGAGGTGGACATTATATGGACAGTTGGTGGGTGAGGTGGATATTATATTGACAGTTGGTGGGTGAGGTGGACATTATATTGACAGTTGGTGGGTGAGGTGGACATTATATTGACAGTCGGTGGGTGAGATGGACATTATATTGACAGTTTGTGGGTGAGGTGGACTTTATATTTACAGTCGGTGGGTGAGGTGGATATTATATTGTCAGTTGGTGGGTGACGTGGACATTATATTGACAGGCGGTGGGTGATGTGGACATTACATGGACAGTTGGTGAGTGATGTGGACATTATATGGACAGTTGGTGGATGAAGTGGACATTATATGGACAGTTGGTGGGTGAGGTGGACATTGTATTGACAGTTGGTTAGTGATATGGACATTATATGGACAGTTGGTGGGTGAGGTGGACATTATATTGACAGTTGGTGGGTAAGATGAACATTATATTGACAGTTGGTGGGTGATGTGGACATTGTATTGACAGTTGGTTAGGGATATGGACATTATATGGACAGTTGGTGGGTGATGTGAACATTATATGGATAGATGGTTAGTGATATGGACATTATATGGATAGTTGGTGGGTGAAGTGGACATTATATTGACAGTTGGTGGATAATGTGGACATTATATTGACAGTTGGTGGGTGATGTGGACATTGTATTCACATTTGGTGGGTTTGGTGGACATTATATGGACAGTTGGTGGGTGAGGTGGACATTATATTGACAGTTGGTGGGTGAGGTGGACATTATATGGACAGTTGGTGGGTGAGGTGGACATTATATTGACAGTTGGTGGGTGAGGTGGACATTATAATGACAGTTGGTGGGTGAGGTGGACATTATATGGAGAGTTGGTGGGTGAGGTGGACATTATATTGACAGTTGGTGGGTGAGGTGGACATTATATTGACAGTTGGTGGGTGAGGTGGACATTATATTGACAGTCGGTGGGTGAGGTGGACATTATATTGACAGTTGGTGGGTTTGGTGGACATTATATGGATAGTTGGTTGGTGAGGTGGACATTATATTGACAGTTGGTAGGTGGGGTGGACATTATATGGACAGTTGGTGGATGAAGTGGACATTATATGGACAGTTGGTGGGTGAGATGGACATTGTATTGACAGTTGGTTAGTGATATGGACATTATATGGACTGTTGGTGGGTGAGGTGGACATTATATTGACAGTTGGTGGGTAAGACGGACATTATATTGACAGTTGGTGGGTGATGTGGACATTGTATTGACAGTTTGTTAGTGATATGGACATTATATGAACAGTTGGTGGGTGATGTGGACATTATATGGATAGATGGTTAGTGATATGGACATTATATGGACAGTTGGTGGGTGAAGTGGACATTATATTGACAGTTGGTGGGTAATGTGGACATTATATTGACAGTTGGTGGGTGATGTGGACATTATATTCACATTTGGTGGGTTTGGTGGACATTATATGGACAGTTGGTGGGTGAGATGGACATTATATTGACAGTTGGTGGGTGAGGTGGACATTATATGGACAGTTGGTGGGTGAGGTGGACATTATATTGACAGGTGGTGGGTGAGATGGACATTATATGGACAGTTGGTGGGTGAGGTGTACATTATATTGACAGTTGGTGGGTGAGGTGGACATTATATTGACGGTTGGTGGGTGAGGTGGACATTATATTGACAGTCGGTGGGTGAGGTGGACATTATATTGACAGTTGGTGGGTGATGTGGACATTATATTGACAGGCGGTGGGTGATGTGGACATTATATGGACAGTTGGTGGGTGATGTGGACATTATATGGGCAGATGGTTAGTGATATGGTGGGTGATGTGGACATTATATTGACAGGCGGTGGGTGATGTGGACATTATATGGACAGTTGGTGGGTGAGGTGGACATTATATGGACAGATGGTTAGTGATATGGACATTATATTGACGGTTGGTGGGTGAGGTGGAAATTATATTGACAGTCGGTGGGTGAGGTGGACATTATATTGACAGTTGGTGGGTGATGTGGACATTATATTGACAGGCGGTGGGTGATGTGGACATTATATGGACAGTTGGTGGGTGATGTGGACATTATATGGACAGATGGTTAGTGATATGGACATTATATGGACAGTTGGTGGGTGAGGTGGACATAATATTGACAGTTGGTGGGTGAGGTGGACATTATATTGACAGTCGGTGAGTAATATGGATATTATATGGACATTTGGTTTGTGATGTGGTCATTATATGGACACTCGGTGGGTGATGTGGACAATATATGGACAGTCGGTGGCTGATGTGGTCTTTATATGGACAGTTGGTGGGTGATGTGGTCATTATATGGACACTTGTTGGGAGATGTGGACATTATGTGGACACTCGGTGGGTGAAGTGGTCATTATATGGACAGTTGGTGGGTGATGTGGACATTATATGGACACTCGGCGGGTGATGTGGACATGATATGGACACTCGGTGGGTGATGTGGACATTATATTGACACTCGGCGGGCGATGTGTCAAGTGGGCCGGCTGCCCTTACTTCCTAAGAAATGTTCTGATATCCATTTGTGGCTGGATCGACTTTGGAACCAAGGCCATTTTTCGAACCCGTCCTGAAGATAATCACATCCACGACCACAGGCCGACAGACCAGCATCCAGCCACCACGTTACCTCAACTCAATGCGGAAGTCCATCATCATATCCCACTTTTGTCAACAAGCGTCGTGGAGAGGAACCGTTGGCATTCCAGCGCCCGATGCCTGGCACTGGATAGAGTCATCCCAGGTGGTGAACAATATCTTTGATGTCAATAAATTTTCTTCTCGGGTTTCCTCGTGCTCTCGTATCAGATCTTTAGTTTAGTTTAGTTTAGTTTAGTGTAGATTAGTTTAGTTTAGTTTAGTTTCGTTTAGTTTAGTTTAGTCAACGGATCAACATCACGGCACACGGGTGTAACCCATAAGTGCTCCGTTCTACTCCTAACTCAAGCCTCAGTCCGGAGAATCTCAGCTCAGTGCACGAACTCCTTAGCACCTGCGAGGATCCTTAAATTCTTTGGGTAGATTTTTCACTCGAAATTTTGCCCGGGCACCGCCGTTAGGCTACACTTTTTCGATTTCCAGCCTCCAAGGGATTTTTTACGTGCGCAACAATACACACTGGCGTTCGATCTCACTACCCAGAGAACAGGGGACATGTTGTTACTTGAAGTCCACGTGAAAAAATTCCGGCCCTCACCGGGGCTTGAACCCGGAACCTCCAGCACTCGAGGCGGACACTGATGTAGCGTGAGTGCTGAAGTTAAACAGTATTAATTCGTAAATGACGCAATATCTTCTTATTTCACCCAGAATCCCCATTGAAGCACAAGCCTACAACTAACGCGGGGAAATCCCCTGCCTTGTGCAGTCTCCTGCAGGCTTCCCCGTGTCCTCCATATATAGTTCATCTCTGACTTTGATTACATGCCATGGGATCATTAATCGTCTTAAGAGACTTCTGCCATGGGATTATATACAGCAGTTTTCCCTAAGCAATCCCATGCAGACGTGTATGCAGATTACCATCTTCTGAAAGGTCAAATGGAAGGCTGGCCACAGCAGTGCAGAGGTAAATAAGTACAGCTCCCTTGTACACGTCTTTACGCGCATTGAGCTCATGGTGCTTGATCCGTTGAAGTTCAAGAGATCAAGAGAAGAGATCGTCCGTGTGTTGCCGGGGCCCATACGGGGGAGCACAGAATAGTAACACTGTTGCCTATCATGCACGTCGTAAGAGGCGACTAAGGAGGCTATGGTTCCGTCGCCCTGCTACTGAGTGAGTGCGTGGCGCGACACTGTGAGCTGTGAATTTCGCGTAGAATGCTTTTGCATCTGTCCGCGGTTTTTTGCGTGAACTGCATGTTCGGAACGATGACGGCTGGCTGTTGCTGGATTGACTGGTTTGCCTTTTTGGTTCACGAGTTCATTTTTCAGGAGATTCCTGGGAGTCGTTGCTGTAGCTACGGAGTTCCTGCTTTGTGCGGCACTTTCGGTGGGTCGCCCTGCAGAAAGAGAACGAGCCATATGGGATAAAACCCCGGTCAATGAAGTCTTTCTGGTGACTTCCGTTTTCATCGACGATGAACTGTATTTCTTGGGGGAGGACGTTAGTGTTGGCATTCTGGCGGCGGCATTATGCACAGTGTAACTGTGCGGGCTGTTGGCTTACCGACACTCCTGTCTATTCCATTGTTCACATGGGGCAGTGAGGAGAATTTTGTGATATTCACTGGCACAGGAACGGAGCAATATAGGGACGACCCGTTGCCGTGAAGTTGGAACCGCGACTAACTAAGTTCAAGAGATACATAGCATGCCATATACACAGAAATCAACACGATGTATGATATGTCAGAAATTTGGGAACAATTCACGGTCACAGACTCAGATAAATAGCAAAACTTACAATGGGCAATCGATGAAGTGAGTAAGCAAGTCTACTGGCAACAGACTGAAAACAGTTGGAGTGAATCATGTTTAGAAGTACTTGGCAAAAGAGACAGAAACCATCAAGCGTGGTTACACTGGAAACTTTTTAAAAGATATAAGAAAGGAATTCCTCCGAAGTCGGAGAGTGTCTGCCTGTACGGCGAGGAACCACCAGTCTGCACACCAATAAACCAGACATGGGACAACGGATACTCACGCAAACCTCAGGTCCTGTATGACATCACACTGATGTTGGACAACCGGATGCCTTCATCCGATATACAGGACTTCGCGTTGGAGCTCAAGCCAACGAACACAAGCAAGCAAGTAAGCATAAGAAAGTAAAAGCAAGAAAGCAGATTTAAACTATAGCAACCAGAGCTTCGAAAATCAGAACCCAGAAAAAATATGCAGAAGCTAATAAAGGAATTAGGGAGCAGATAAAGATGGATAAAGGAAAATATAGAGACGACGCAGCAAGAGAGGCAGAAGAAGCATCCATTGTCAGGTTTGCTTCAGATTATATCCAAGATAACGGGCTTTATCTACCCATGAGTAGGTTGAGTTTGCCTCATAATTTTGCCAGGACAGAGGCCTTAAGGCCTACTCTTTGTGATGTCAACCGCCGTGGGATTTGTAACTAACGTGCACAACAAGCACATGGAAACTCCTGTTTTTCGCCCTTATCCGAAGAGGCTAAGTATCCGAGAGATAAGATGTCACTATTGAGGCGATCAGGGGACGCGTGTTATCAGTAGATATGGGGGTGGGGGGGGGGGGATGTTCTCGCGTAGTCAATACACATGCTACTCACTTCTAGTGCAATGCACCGATTTTTGCGTGTGGACGAGCTTTCCCTACCACCAGTGTCCCTCGCCACCAGGCGAATCCACTCCTACTTGTGAAGTAATATCTATTGATAACAATGGTTATTGGGTGGGAGCTGAGTGGTCTCGGGGTATGGTGTCCGCCTCGAGTGCTGGAGGTCCCGGGTTCAAGGCCCGGTGAGGGCCGGGACTTTTTTTACGTGGACTTCTGGTAACAAAATTTCCCCTGGTCTCTGGGTAGTGAGATCGGACGCCCGTGTGTATTGTTGCGCTCGTAAATAAATCCCTTGGCAGTTGGAAATCGAAAAAGAGTAGCCTAACGGCGCTGCTCGGGGAACAATTTCGAGTAAAAAGTCTACCCAAAGTATTTCAGAATCCTCGCCGGTACTACGGAGTTCGTGTCCTGAGCTGAGAGTCTCCTGACTCAGGTTTGAGTTAGGAGTAGAACGGAGTACTTATGGGTTACACCCGTGTGTCGTGATGTTGATCCGTCGACTAAATTAAACTATTGGGTGGGGGGAGATGATGTGCAGCCCTTTGATGGGAGAAAGCCAGGTACTTTCAGAACCTGAGCCGTACCTCTCAGCCACTCCTCCAGCCACCAAAAGACATTCGAAGAGTCAGGAAGGAGCGGTACGCCAACAGCGAGAGGACGCTCGTCGATCAACACAGTGGCACAGTTAGTAACTTGACTAGATTTACTACGGAGTAGATCGGAGTGCCTACGGACAAGCCTAGGATGCAATGATCATAATTTGAGCAGTCGTAGTATACTGTGCACCACTATCACAAGCAGCCTCACCCATGTCATTTACTATTAAGAATAATACTGACTCCGACCGGATAGCCTCTTAAGATCCCTATCCCGCATAAGCCCTTTGTCTAGAATTAAGAGACTTGCGAATAAGGACTGACACGGAGAGATAGAAGAGGCACATCGGAAGAATGAGGGCCCTTGTCAACTAACACAGATCTGGCACTATTAGCCACCGGATGCTGATGCATATGTTAGGGGGGGGGGGGGGATCTGAGCACCTATGGACATGTCCGGAGTGTAAGCATGATACCTCAACTGATAATTAACTAATTCATAACAAACTTCAAACTGTCTTAACATTTGCTATCTCCTACAGCAGTGGTTCTCAACCTTTTTTTACCCTTCCCCCTTCACCATATGTTCAGAATGTCAATTCCCCCCCCCCACCTTTTTCGTATGTTCTCCGTATAAATCCCCCCTCCCCCTTTTTTTTTACACAGTATACGTAAAAATGGAAGCTAAATTTAATAACACGTACAAGAACAAGTCTAGACGTCTACAAAAACGTGATTTGCTGGTCTACTTACGTTATAAAACGAAGTTTAGAAAGGCGAGAAGTACAGAACGGTAAAGTACGGATTGGAAAAAAATAATATTAAGTTATCAGTTCTTGTATTAACACGATCTTGAAATAAATAATCTTAATTCCCCCCTTTGAAACCCTAAAATTCCCCCCTAGGGGGGAATTCCCCACCGGTTGAGAACCACTGTCCTACAGCTTTCTCTAGCCTGCTCCGTGGCCAAGAAGTTACAGACGCAGTTCGTAATCCAGTATACCCGCGTTCAAAACACAGATGCGGACGATTTGGCAGCAGGCCGCCTTGCGTTTTTTTTTTACGAAATGGCATGGGTGCTGGTGGTTCAGATAGTAATGGCAATCTACTGAACGTAAAATTGCCAAGAGATCACAACAGCAAAAATGCTGGTGTTGACTGCAACGTCCTGTGAAGGATATGCAATTAACTTTAACAGCTTTCTCTATGCCCACCCCGTTTTCTTCATCCCTTTCTGTAATTATCTTTTCCGTGTATATTTCGTTCACCCGGGTTCCCGTAGAAAGTACCGTCTCGATATATATGGTGTATTTTTAATGACTGTGGGGTTTTTGAAACTACTGTCGTTCCTATACTGATCCAAAAAAAAAAGAAACGCAACATTTTTCGTGTTACTTTTATAAAAGATATTCGCTGATTGGACATCAGTCAATCTATTGACTGTGTCAATCTGGCCATTAACTTCTCGTGGTTACCTGAATTGTACTCACCTCTTGAGTCGTGAGGTCATGAAAGAGGTCAAGGTCAAAACAATATTTTTGACAATAACTTGTGACAGGTTCATGATAATCCCGTGAAACTTACTGAATACAAAAGTCTCTGACCATATTATTGAATGCATATAAAAGATCATAAGGGAAGAAATACAAACTAGAATCAATTCTGGAAATAAGATATACTATGCACTACAACATCTACTAAAATCAAAGGCGCTATCTCGTAACACCAAGATCACAATATACAAAACACATGATCAGACCAGTTGTGCTGTATGGCTCTGAAACCTGGAGTACAACGAAAGGAGACGAAGCCTTGCTACAAACTTTTGAGAACAAAGTTTTAAGACGCATCTTTGGACCCATTAGGGATACACAAAGTGGAGAGTGGAAAAGAAAAAGCAACAAAGACATTTATAATCTGTTTAAGTCCCCGCTAATCACTGGTATCATGAAGGCTAATAGACTACAATGGCTGGGGCATATAGAAAGAATGGAAGATAATAGGGAAACAAAATTCGCTTACACTCAGGAAATAAATGACCGTAGACCCCGAGGTAGACCAAGAAGACGGTGGAAAGATAATATATATATATATATACAGACCTACAAGCACTTGGAATCAACCACTGGCAAGAGAAGGTCAACCAGAGAGACGAATGGAGACGAATTGTATCTGCAGCAAAGAACCTCAATGGCTCGGAACGCTGAAGAAGTAGAAGATATAAAAGATTGACGCTCCTCGAATAAATTTAGTTGAAAATTCAATGCGCAAGTATGGCTTATCTCACTACAGAACAACGACTCATCATCATTGGACGTTTACAGGCTGGACAATCACAAAATGTAGTAGCCAGAGAATTTAATGTGGTTAGAAGCACCACCAGTCGCCTTTGGAGGGGATTTCAAGAAACTGGCTCAGTGGCAGACCGGCCGCGCAGTGGAAGGCCCAGAATAACAATGCCGAAGACCGCTTCATACGGCTGCGTCACCTTAGGAATCGATTTGCATCTGCGTCCTCCACAGTCCAGTCAATGCCAGGAGCTCGTCGAATTTCAGATCAAACGGTCAGGAACTGGCTCCACGACTCTGGTCTTTGGCCTAGAAGACCCTACAAAGGTCTTGTTCTTACGTACCAGCATCGCCAGAACCGACTGCAGTGTGCGAATTAACATCGTCAATGGACTGTGATAGAAGCTTGCAATTGAAATTTCAATAATGTTGCGTTGTTTAGTATAGTTTTTTATTCACCCTCTGTGGGGTTCTTGCAACATAAAAGGTAAATACAAAACTTAGAGCCGCAATTCCAAAAACCCCAGTCATTAAAAATACATTCTGTACTATTATTATTTTTTTTCTCAGATATCAAGTCCCCACTTCCTGCCATGCGATATCTCGGGGTGTAACATAATTCCAACAATAACTGGATCAATAAACACGGCTCGAAAATCAATAGCAGGTTCCGAAGACAATACGAACTAACATGACTGAGTCCACTCAGTTGACTTTTAACAGTTACGATGCCGTTTAATTTTGCAGCGTACAGGCTTGTCGCAACAACAACAATAACTAATTACTGTACCTGTTCTGACCAGGTTGGGCAGTAAGAAAATTATAATAATATTATAATTAAGATCAATGTTGCAAGCCATCTCCGCTCGAAGATTAATAATGTCTAATATCCTTGTTCGTCCTCACGGAATCCTTCTCTCAATCCGCTAAGTGTCCTTCGTGCCGCTTCACAGACATCGAGTTTTTCGGCGTTCGTCTGCCTGTTTATTTGTGGCTACGATAAGTGTTGCTTCTACCGATTGTCCCTTCCATTTCCAAGTAATAATTCAGCCACTGATGCGCCATCAAGGCAATATCTAGACGACCTATCGTTCCAGAATCAACATGAGCTGCCGCCTTGATGAAACTCCCTGTCATCATTACTCTCACACTCCCTCCCACATAATTAATTATTATGCCAAATTTATCCCACATTGGGCAGAACTCACCACAGTTTTTTCAGACATATTAACAAAAGATCATCCATCGAAAATTTGTAAAAGTAACAGCTTAGATGATGCAATGTGTAAATTGAAACATATTTTTGCAAATCCTCCAGTCTTACGATTACCCAACATAAAATTACCATTTATTTTAACCACAGATGCTAGCGGCATCGCTATAGGAGGGTGCTTGATGCAGGAATTCGATGGGGTCAGACACCCTATTCTCTACGTGAGTAGGAAACTGAAGAAAGCTGAGATACGCTATGCCACAGTGGAACGGGAGTGTTTGAGTCTGGTATTCTGCATTTTGAAACTGTCCAAGTACCTCTTGGGCAGGCACTTTGTGGTCCTGAGCGATAGTTCACCATTGTTAGTCCTAAACCAAGGATCGCCCAAGAACCACCGGTTGCAAAGATGGCGGCTCCTTCTGCAGGACTTCGATTTCGAAATACGCCACATCAAAGGCACCGACAATACGATGGCTGACATTTTATCACGGCAGGCACATGCGCCAGCAGAATGACTCTTATCATTCGACCATTAGCCATGTTATATACTGTGATAAGCCTGTGACAAGTTTTACACCGTTTCATATGTGTACCTCTACACCTGCTAAAGTACTTTGTGCTTAGTTAATTACCACACCTATTTAACACGGTACTTTAATCACTACACCACCAAGTGCCTAAGCTCTAGTACTATACCAGCTAGAAACAGTAATGGTTGACTTCAACCAATAAGATCAACCAGTGAACGAACGTTTAAAAACACTGTAAGATTTCATACAAGACACGGAAATGAACTCATACTTGCTGTTACTGCAAAACATTCCAAACATCCGAAATACGACAACATCACTATAGAACGACAACACGTAAGAAACAGCCATACGAACTTTAACATTTATGGCAAAACACAGGAACAACGGGACGGCAACGCAAACATCATCGTTGGAGTTAATTTAATTAGTTAATTAGTTTAATATGTATTATATTTCCATTTCTTATGTATATATATAATATTAACCTGTAACTTGTACATAGTCTACTTTAATAATACAGGCGGTGCCATTCATAGGCCAAGAAAACCCGTCCTATACAATTATCTCTAGTTAAATTGTAACCTAATTTTCGTTCATCGCACAAAAAGTACGTATTTTCTTAAAGGGCAAATATCGCCTAGCCCACGTTTTCCAAGGGCAATAATAACTACCTTAACTTAAAAATATATATTTTTACAAAATACTATTGTGTATGAAAGACGAATGAATCAGTGTATGGAAGTATTAAATAAGAGAACGATACACTTGGCGGACAAATTGTACGCAACACGTATTATTTTAATTTGTCTGCGTCTTTGATGTAAAACTGTGTGACTTGTCTAATTTGGGAGTACATGTATAGAACTTAGTTTAGAAATCAGCTTAACTTAGTAACTAGTTAATATACTTAGTGAATTTACTTAGGTTAGCAGTAGGAAATAGTCTAAGCACCACTACTTGGAATGGCCGATCATGTAGTGCATAACTCATGATTGAGGTTATCCCAACTCGTGACGCTTGGAAATACACCACACATTTAACACACACACACACCTCATAACTCAACACGTTCAATTTAAAATACAATCACTTTATTAGGAGTATCAACTGATTATTCAGACACACTAACAAGCCAACAGGGACACATGTAGTTTCAGGGGGATAAAAGAACATCGTAACTACACATGTAACATTAGATAACATACGAGAGTAAAAGTATATTGAAATACACACACGAATCAAGATTTGAAGGTGTACTTAACTAGCCAGGACTTCGGTCCTGTTAACTCTCTGTAACCAGAGATTAATTATCTGGGCACCAGTAGGGTGCGTGAGAAGGGCGAGTTGCTAATGCAACTATTAAAACGCCACGTAACTTCGGTCTGATAAGCATTGTTAGATACACGAGAGACAGGATGGTCTCTCTTAGCAAATCAGAGAAGTGGTGTATGAAAGAATACATGAGTTGCTAATGCCATTATGTGAGTTGCCAGGTTACTTTCCACCAAACTATAAAACCCCAACTTTAGGTGAGTCGATGACAGAATTAGAACAAATCTAATTACCCTATAACAAACCATTTCAGGAAGGGGGGAGGGAATCCTGTCAACTTCTCACCTAAAGCTTATCACCAGAAAGAATTAGAGGGCTGCAACTCCAGCCCAAGAAAGATAACCAAGTCGCTCTGGACAAGAAACGTCCAGAGCTTTCTAGAACAAGAGTCACCGAGTCCAGGGTTCCGTGGACATTGAGATGACCCGCCTCAAGCGGGGTCCACGAGGAACTCGGGCAGAGTTACCGCCCGTCGAATAGCGACACGCGGTCGACGGACAGAGGGCGATTGGACTCGCGACAGGCAACAAGGGTCTGCCTGAGAGGGACTCTGTAGATCTTCATATTATAGACTAGATAGTGTGCTAGGATGTGACATGATTATAAATGTATAATGGTTTAATGTCAATGAACAATGTGATATGATGTTAACTGTATAGCCACAATAAATAGGCTATATTACAGCAAAGTAGTTTGATTGCTTGTGTTATTAATACCTGTGTGAACCCAACCAGTCACCTAGATAGTAAGACGACAACACTCCCAGTCAGTCTCCCGTTTTGTTGTTATTGACATTGCCCTGTGACGATTCTGTGTTGTCACATCATCTCCTTCGCTTTTCTTAGCGTTGTGATTCTGGGATTCTAGGATCTTTATCATTTACATCATTTCGTCGCACCTGCTACTTGCACCCATCGATAGCCAGGATTATTCCTAACTTCGTGACTCGATGGAATCCAGATATTTCTCTACATAAGCTTCCCCGGGACATGCTGGTGTGGTGGGAAACGAGCGGGCGGACAGATTGGCTGGCACGGCACCTCTGGGTGGGGTATTTGGTGCAATATACCGTGCATCTGGGTGGGGTATTTGGTGCAATATACCGTGCATCTGGGTGGGGTATTTGGTGCATGGACCGTGCATCTGGGTGGGGTATTTGGTGCATGGAACGTGTATCTGGGTGGGTTATTTGCTGCATGGATCGTGCATCTGGGTGGGGTATTTGCTGCATGATAAGGCAGATGTGGTCGGGGCCCTTTGAGATCTTGTATATAGTACAGAAGAACAAAGTACAACAAAGTACTTGTATATAGTACAGAAGAACAAAGTACAACAAAGTACTTGTATATAGTACAGAAGAACAAAGTACAACAAAGTACTTGTATATAGTACAGAAGAACAAAGTACAACAAAGTACTTGTATATAGTACAGAAGAACAAAGTACAACAAAGTACTTGTATATAGTACAGAAGAACAAAGAGATTTGTCTTTTGCTCGCTTGCTTAGAACTCAAGAAGTTTAAATACATGCTACTACTAGTGCACAAGACTGATATTTGCGTGTGGATTAGCTTTCCCTTTTATCAGTGTCTGTCGCTATCAGGCGAACCCACTTTGACATCAGAGGTACACAGACGGATCATAAAGGCCTGAAGAGAATGGTGCTGCAGGCAGTGACCGGAGGATCTGACCGACATTCAATAAATTCCGAGGAAAGGCCAAACGGACACAAAATCAGACTGCCACTGGTATCATCAGTACTAATGATACACTTGATGACCTGCCAACCATAGTGGAAGTAAACAAAGCCATCTAGCAACTTTCCAGTGGAAAGGCGTCTGGTCCTGACTCCATCCCAGCAGAGATATACAAGGCAGGTGGGCCGGTCCTAATAGAGCAGTTTCACCAAGTCTTTACAAACATATGGGTGAACGAGACCATGCCACAAGATTTCAAGGATGCGTCAACAGTCCTACTTTACAAACGTAAAGGAAACCGCCAATCCTGTGACAACCGCCGAGGCATCTCCTTGCTCTCAATCGCAGGGAAGATACTCGCCAGAATTCTTCTCAATCGCCTCACGGCCCATCTCGATCAAGGTCTTCTTCCTGAAAGTCAATGTGGCTTCAGAAAAGAACGAGGAACTGTTGACATCATTTTCGCTGCAAGGCAGTAGAAATGTCACGAACAGAACTCTTACATGTTCTCCACTTTAACTTACTTTACCAAGGCTTTTGATACAGTCAGCAGAGAAGGACTGTGGAAGATTATGGCAAAATATAGCTGTCCACAAAAGTTTATATGGCTGTCCACGAAAGTTTGTCCAAATAGTGCCGCTATTTCATGATGGTATGCAAACAAAAGTACATGTAAATGGTGAGCTGTCTGAGCCCTTTCCTGTCACCAGTGGAGTGAAGCAAGGATGTGTCCTGGCACCAACACTGTTTAGCCTCATGTTTTCAGCTATGCTGACGAATGCCTTCGAGAACAATGAAACAATGACATTGGAATAGACAACTATCGCGCGGATGGAAAGTTGTTCAATCTCAGAAGGCTGAAAGCCAAAACCAAAACTAACAGCGACACCGACAGAGAACTGCTGTTTGCTGATGACTGCGCTCTATATGCCAACTCAGAGGCAGACATGCAACATAATGTTTCAGCTTTCTCACATGACTGTGCCAACTTTGGGCTCAATATCACTTGGAGAAGACTAGTTATGTACCAGCCAGCTCCAGGGAATAATCACACCGTGCCGAATATCAAGGTGAACGGTCACAGCTAAGTGTTGTGGACAAATTCACATATCTTGGCAGCACTGTGTCACAAGCTGCCACAATTGATGATGAAGTGAATGCGAGAATCTCCAAGGCCAGCGCGGCCTTTGGCAGCCTACACGAATGTATGGTACAGAAATGGAATAAGCCTGCAAACAAAACTGAAAGTCTATAAAGCAGTTGTATTATCCACACTGCTATATGCTTGTGAAACCTGGACTATTTATCAGCGACATGGTAGGAAATTAAACCACTTCCACAGTCTGCCTTAGGAAGCTACTGAAGATTAAATGGCAAGACAAGATCCCAGACACTGAAGCTCTAGAAAGAGCGCCCATGCCCAGTATCCACACTCTACTAATGAAGAATCAGATTCGCTGGGCTGGTCACTTAACTCGCATGCCAGATCACAGGCTCCCTAAACGAATGTTTTACGGCTGGCGTTGTGGTAAACGCTCCAATGCGGCCAGAGGAAACGCTTTAAAGACACTCTGAAAATCTCACTGAAAGCTTTTGGTATTCATCTTGACACCTGGGAGACTGCTGCTAAAGACCGTAATTCGTGGAGTACATCATTACGCAAGGGTGCAGTCACTTGTGAAACAACCAGGACTGCAAGAGCTGTGAAGAAGACTGGACAGAAAAACCACTGCAGGAACCACTGTTCCTCCTGGAACGCCAAGCATTCTTTGTCCACATTGTAAAAGAACATTCCGAGCCAAAATAGGCCTTATCAGCCATCTTAGAACTCATGGCTCCATACTTTCAACCCACCTGAATGAAATGAATGATCATCATCATACTTGATGGACAAACAACACAGTATTGGGACTCTTCATTGGCTGTTTCTGATGAGGACGGAGCCCGTATGGGAATGTCCCGAGTTCTGGACTCACCTCGACTCTACCTAAGCTCCACATTAGCGATTCTGTCATACCATCTTAGTCATATTCTCCACAGTCACGAGTTAATGAACGTTTGTAGTCTATTTGTGATACCTGTAGTCGATCTCCATGTTCTGATCCATACTGAGTATGATTTAAATATTCTAAGTTTGATACTAGTGTTAATCTGATCTGCACATATTTTCTAAAGCTAAGAAAGAAACTGGTTCGGCTACCTAGTGAAAATTAACCCAATGTCGCAAGCAGTAAGAGCATACGACATAAAATGGAAACATCAAGAGGCAGGGGAAGACCACGAAATAGATGGATCGACGGAGTCATGAACATCTTAAAAACCCACATCTCAGTATACTAAGTGACCCAGCGAGAACCAGTTCTAAAACCAATCAAACAAGCCTGCAATGCCTGATGGCATAGAGCAGTCACTTACAAAAGAAAGAAGATGAAAGATCCTCTTACACTGTAAGGTAGTATACACAACTGAAACCAAACACAAAAATTAAAGATCCAGGGAAGAACCAAGAACAAAGTTATAAACTATATCATTCATTCATTCAGTAGCATGTCCTCTGCAGAACTTCGCTCCCATAACAACCTTCCAAAAAACTTCGTCACAAGCAAGATGTCCCGCGTCCGATACTCATCTGGAGATCATCCGCCACATCCTGCACCCATCTTCTCTTTGGCCTTCCTCGTCCTCTCTTCCCAGGCATATATTCCCCCCCCCCCCCCCCCCCATTATTGTTCTCTCAAAACTTTCATGTTTCAAGTGACCAAAATATTTAAATTTTCTTTGTTTTATCGTCTTTAGTAGGCATCCTTCTTCAATATTCAGATCTTGTATGGATTCATTTGTTCTTTTCTGTATCCAAGATATTCTTAGAACCCGTCGATAACATTTATATTCAAAGGCATTTATGTACTGTTCAGCTTGTTTAGTAAGTGCCAGGTCTCACAGGTGTATGTTGCAATGGGAAAGACACACTCTTAAAAATCTAATTTTTGTAGTTCTATCTGTCTCACTTCACAATTTATTCAGTTTTAGTTTTTGAAGAGCAATAGATATTCGTCTTTTAATTTCCTTCAATGTGTCACCATTGTTGGTAATTAATGACCCAAGATATTCGTAACAGTGATGCATCAATTTTCGTCGATAATCCGTCCGACAACAATCGGCGAAATCCAAAACCGAGGCAATTATTTCCAAATGAATCAACGTAAATCCAATCAATTCGTTCTAGACACTCCAAAATAATACCAAAAACACATTTTACAAATAAAGTGTTTAATAAGAAATTAATGTAAATTGAATATTAAAAAACTGATGTAAAGAAGAAATGAACATTTAACAATCATCCTCTTTAAGTACCCTAGGACTCGTCTCAGGTATTTAATAATGTTTAATAAGAAATTAATGTAAATTGAATATAAAACAACTGATGTAAAGAAGAAATGAACATTTAACAATCATCCTCTTTAAGTATACTAGGACTCGTCTCAGGTATTTAATAGTGTTTAATAAGAAATTAATGTAAATTGAATATAAAAAAAACTGATGTAAAGAAGAAATGAACATTTAACAATCATCCTTTTTAAGTACACTAGGACTCGTCTCAGGTATTTAATAAGAAATTAATGTAAATTGAAAATAAAAAAACTGATGTAAAGAAGAAATGAACATTTAACAATCATCCTCTTTAAGTACACTAGGACTCGTCTCAGGTATTTAATAAGAAATTAATGTAAATTGAAAATAAAAAAAACTGATGTAAAGAAGAAATGAACATTTAACAATCATCCTCTTTAAGTACACTAGGACTCGTCTCAGGTATTTAATAAGAAATTAATGTAAATTGAATATAAAAAAAACTGATGTAAAGAAGAAATGAACATTTAACAATCATCCTCTTTAAGTACACTAGGACTCGTCTCAGGTATTTAATAAGAAATTAATGTAAATTGAAAATAAAAAAACTGATGTAAAGAAGAAATGAACATTTAATAATCATCCTCTTTAAGTACACTAGGACTCGTCTCAGGTATTTAATAAGAAATTAATGTAAATTGAATATAAAAAAACTGATGTAAAGAAGAAATGAACATTTAACAATCATCCTCTTTAAGTACACTAGGACTCGTCTCAGGTATTTAATAAGAAATTAATGTAAATTGAAAATAAAAAAACTGATGTAAAGAAGAAATGAACATTTAACAATCATCCTCTTTAAGTACACTAGGACTCGTCTCAGATATTTTCTCAATGAAATCGGCATACAACAGTCTGGCCTTTTCACTTATGATTGCCATCTAACTGTTTTTGATTTATCAAAATTAATAATGACTGCTCGACATCTTCAGTTGTTTGTGATCTCTGTTTCATTAGCATATTCACTACATTAGCCTCCTTTATTGCTTTTCCTTTTTGCCACAATGGAACTTATCGTGGATGGCGACTTCCCAAACTTGCGGCCGATGTCAGCAATCTTCATGCCGCTCTTGTATTTTTCAATGATTTCCCTCTTCAACTCAATCATTGGGACAATGAGATTTGAGCACATGTGATTTTATCTTACGTGCGTTATTACATTTTGAAACTGAAAAATGCAAAATAAAAACATTACACAGAATCCTGTATATGCCGTAATCACATGTAGTATTAGCACTCGCAATCAATAAAAATAGCACAAAGCCACTGGAAAGCAGTCAAATTGTTTGGCTAGACACGCAAGGTGATGCTCACACAACGAGAAACAATGCCAAACTGAGCAGAAGAATGCCTGGGTGTCTTTGTTTTTGTAAAATTAGAGCTGACAAATTCCGAGGCAATCGAGGGAAAACAGACAAAATTTTTGCCAAAAACATTGACAACACCCAAAACCGACATCAATGAAAACAGAGGTATTACTGTATACTGTAAACTATATCAAAACAATAAACTGTATCTGACTGACTAGCACCTTGCCGTCTTGACAGATGATTGTAAAAGGGAGTTATACTTCTCCATAACACAGCCAGGGCTGAATTAAGAGACCATGTGTTGCCCATGCAGCATGATCCCTCTCGGCCTGCCTAGTTTACTCCAGAGGAAAGGTAACACAAATACGTCTGTAACAAGACAAGCTGCAGAAGCTGCCGTATCAGCAAAGCAATTCTCTGTCTGCCTGTCAGAGCTTCCATTCTAGACCAGTTGCCAACCAAGGTTTACGGCCTGGTCTGCCCTGATATGACATTTAGTCTTTAGGTTGCATTTCCTCGCACTAGGGTAAGGCTTGTACACTCCCAATTGCATACCTCTGCCCAAAGCTGTTGGCACAATGTGGGGTTTTGGGTTTGGTGAGCACCGCCCAACATTCGGTGCTAACAGAAAGCAGAAGCGCTCAACTATTGAGCGTAACCACAAAGTTTAAATCTAAATCTTAGGTCAGTGATTCTCAAATGGGTACAATGTGCCACAAAGGTTTTTAACTATATCACCCACAGCAATATATGAGTGTGCACTTATTTCTCCTCAGAATCACAACATGGTTCTTTCCTTTCTTGTGTTATTTGCTGTCTCTGATCGATCTGTGGTTGTCATGTTTTTTTTATTTAAGTGGTGGAAGCACATGTTTTTAATGGTGTGCGCTGCTGGATCGAAGAAGCCTATAAATGGTACCAGACATGTCTTGGGAAATAAAGGCAGCTGTGTGCTCCCGACCACATGACCCACTGACTGCCATTTTGTCTATAAATATGTGGGTCTAACATCATACGTCAATGTACCTTAACTCTATCAGACCGCCGTACCGATTTTTCGGCAATTTCCGAATCTGCCGCTATACCTAATTTTCAGTACTTTGCCTAGTAAGTGACAAAAATGCGGCACAAACTAAAAATAACCAACCAATCGTGGTCAAACCTCATGGTTAGCCATTGCAAATGTTTTCCCCCATGTGTTTGAATTGACTTTGTGTGGTTTAACGTGAAAAAATTCTGAAAATTCACAATGGCACGAGCGGCTGATGAACCAAGCACTTCAACAAGAAAGCGAAGTAGGTCTAGGCTTTTCACAGTCCAACAGGTGATCGATACTTTGGTTGATTCAGACTCTGAGGAGTCAGAATTCCATCAAGAAAGATGGAATAATGGTGCTAGATGAAAGGTAGACCTATTTTCTACAATGTCTCCAAGTTCCATCTTATTCTAACCACTTGTTTGCATGCAACTAACATTTTTCTATATCATGTTAGTTTTTTCTATTTAATGCTCAGGAGCCCAGGTAATAGGGGACAGTTAGGTTCAGGGCCTCAGGGCTGGTATGGTTAATCCTAGAACTACCCGGAATTTTTAATAACCCTAGTTACCAATGGGTCCATAAGAACCCCACCACTTAATCAATTTATTAGCAAGTTTTGGGGGAATATATTTCTAACAGTCATAAAATACCAAACATATTAAAGCAAATTTAAGACAGGCAGAGAAAGCAAAAGTTGACACTGTGGTCCACTTGAACCCCATGGTAGTTCTTGGGTGAAGGTGTGCAAAGTGAAACTTTACTTTACTTGTCTATTTTTACTGACTTCTAACAGTTTGTGATGTTTTCTCTCTGTATATCCCTCAGTAATGACATTCCTGTGTCTATGAGGTGTTTCTTAGCTTAGCCATGTGTCCACATCTCATATGCACACAAGAAACACAACAGGCTCACTCTCACACCGAAACCCTGTTTTCTAAGTCCTATCATCATCATATGCCATGCTGATAAGCATTGGCGGTCATGTTTTGCCATCTTACACGATCGCCAGAGTCGTGAATCACTTATGTTCTTGTCTTGACCACGCCATCCAGATATTTACTTCTGTTGACTTCCCCTTATTCTTTTCCCCTTAATATGGCCAGTTGTCACCAAGTTATCTAGTTTATGTCTTCTCATAATGTGTACAACAAACTGTGCCTGTATCGAATTTCTCTAATCACTTTACGGTTTTCATTTTCTTCTTGTAGGACTTACTCACTGGTGTGTCTGCCTGCCCATGGTATTCTTTGACTGTAAATCACAGCTTTTTTTATTGTATTATTTCCATGTTACAACAAAAAAAAAAAAAAACTCAGCTTAGGTGATACTTGCCCACATCCCTACAGCACACCTTCCTTCAAATATGAACATTTACATACAAAACCACACTGCACAATATTATCTCCCATACAAAACAACACTACACAATCTTATCTTCCATACAACATCACACTGCACAATGTTATCTTCCATACAACATCACACTGCACAATGTTATCTCCCATACAAACCCACACTGCATAATGTTATCTCCCATATAAAACCACACTGCACAATCTTATCTTCCATACAACATCACACTGCACAATGTTATCTTCCATACAACATCACACTGCACAATGTTATCTCCCATACAAACCCACACTGCATAATGTTATCTCCCATATAAAACCACACTGCACAATGTTATCTCCCATATAAAACCACACTGCACAATGTTATCTTCCATACAACATCACACTGAACAATGTTATCTCCCATACAAACCCACACTGCACAATGTTATCTCCCATATAAAACCACACTGTACAATGTTATCTCCCATACAACACCACACTGCACAATGTTATCTCCAATAATGGTTATTTACATACATTGCCAACATTATCTTGCCACGCGTTAACTATACTCACAGACAAGCAGACAGACACACACATAAACAAATGTCTCAAACTGATCTTATCTCATCATGTTTCTCATGTACCTTGCGGTGTCAAGGTGAAGTATAAACATCGTGAGAGTGCCCGATTAGGGGCTTCATATATCGATATTCCCATGGACTCTGCTATTCCCTCCGTCCAACGTTTACATGGTCGGCCTCTTCCTCTCAAACTGATCAACAAATGAAAATATTAGGCACCGGGTCTGATCATTAGTGCTTTTGGAAATCTGGTATGTCTTCCAACTGTGATGCATGTTTGCACATTTCACTATAACTATAATACTGAAAAATGTCTGCACAAACTTCACATTGATATCAATACATGTGATGCATGTTTGTACACTTCACTATAATATTGAAAAATGTTTGCACATACATCACATTGATATCAATATATGTGATGCATGTTTGCACACTTCACTATAATACTGGGGTGCAGAGGTGTTTCCAAGGCACCAGGGCTGGGTTCTATACTGGCCAAGACGCGTCCTCGCCAAGCGTCCTGGGCAACAGGTCCCTTCGGGGTCCTGGCTAAAGTCAGTAGGATCGTTGATTCCTCCGAAGTCAGAGAGTGTCTGTCTATACAGCGAGGAACTACCAGTCTGCACACCAATAAGCCAGACATGGGACAATGGATACTCACGCAAACCTCAGGTCCTGCATGACATCACACTGATGTTGGACAACAGGATGTCTTCATCTGACATACAGGACTTCGTGCTGGAGTTAACAGCCAGCAAACACAAGCAAGCACTATAATACTGAAAAATGTTTGCACAAACATCACATTGATATCAATACATGTGATGCATGTTTGCACACTTCACTATAATATTGAAAAATGTTTGCACAAACATCACATTGATATCAATACATGTGATGCATGTTTGCACACTTCACAATAAAATTGAAAAATCTTTGCACAAACTTCACTTTGATATTAACAAATGTGGTGCATGTCTGTACACACTCCACACTGATATAAATAAATGTCTCGAACTGATCAACAAATGGGCACTGAGTCTGATCGCAAGTGCTTAAGGAAATCTGGCATGACTTCCAACTGTGATGCATGTTTGCACAAACTTCACTTCTGTATTAAATATGATACATATGTGCACAAAGTTCACATCACTATTACATATTGTATGTGTGTGCACAAAGTTCATATTGGTATTAAATATGATATGTGTGTGCATAAACTTCACATCAACATTAACAAATGTCTCAAATGAACAAACAAAAGTATATACAGAGGAAATGGTCTTAATGTCAGTGCTTTCGGAAACCTTTCAAAATGGGATAAATGTTTTCGAAGGCTTCATCAATTTCTGATCTGGCTTTTGCACCTGCAAGAAAAAGAAAATTTAAGATTATGAAATGTGCTGAATAATATATTAGCAAGGAAAAATAATATGTGCATACACATGAGACGGGTGGCTCCCTCTCTCTCTCTCTCTCGCTCTCTCTCTGCCTATGTGAGAAAGCAAGAGAGAGAGAGAGAGAGAGAGAGAGAGAGAGAGAGAGAGAGAGAGAGAGAGAGAGAGAGAGAGAGAGAGAGAGAGAGAGAGAGAGAGAGAGAGAGAGAGAGAGAGAGAGAGAGAGAGAGAGAGAGAGAGAGAGAGAGAGAGAGAGAGAGAGAGAGAGAGAGAGAGAGAGAGAGAGAGAGAGAGAGAGACAGAGAGACAGACAGACAGACAGACAGACAGACAGAGTGAAAGTGTCAGATCTGCGAAAAAAGAAGCCTGATGGCATCAGTTACACTGTATTAAAAAGCATTACAACCATATTCCCATGAAATTGTGATCAATTTTGTTGTGTAAAACAGCATAACACTTGTATACAGAAACGACACAGTTTATGACTTGTAACTCAAGGCAGCAGATGCCAGCTCACATAAAGTGATAACAACTCTGCAGCGGAGCAGACATGGCAGGGGGCTTCTGATCATCAGAAGCTCCATCCACGTCCTCCCCCATATCCTTCAATCCTGACTCTTCTCTGTGTGGATTCAGGCATTTTTCTATTTCTATTCTCTGTGTGTGTTCTGGCATTTCTCTACTCCATGTGTGTTCAGACCTTTCTCTATTTCTCTTCTCCGTGTGTGTTCAGACATTTCTCTCTTTCTCTTCTCCATGTGTGTTCAGATCTTTCTCTATTTCTCTTCTCCGTGTGTGTTCAGACATTTCTCTCTTTCTCTTCTCCATGTGTGTTCAGACTTTTCTCTATTTCTCTTCTCCGTGTGTGTTCAGGCATTCCTCTATTTCTCTTCTCTGTGTGTGTTCAGGCATTTCTCTGTTTCTCTTCTCCGTGTGTGTTCAGACATTTCTCTATATTTTTCACCTGTGGATTCCAGACAGAGCCCCTTCTAGTTATACAGTTCTCAGGTTTTCCCAGTGTAAGTTCAGTCCAGGGCCAGCATATTTTCTTCACCTCTTGGTTCACCAGTTGTATTGAATGTTATCTCCCATTCGTCTAATGTTGTTATCTCCCATTTGTCTAATGTTGTACCAGTTGTCTAATGAATCAGAATATTAACACATACTTTGTTTCAATAAAATCTTCATCTTTGCCAACTGTAGCCTTCCCTCTGAGCGAGGGTAGTGCACCTGAGTACAGGGCTGTTTGGGGAGGCAAATTGCCACATGATAGCAGTTGCCAAATCATACAAATGTTGGCCTAAGTCCAACTTCCATACCAGGGAAGTCATGTTATGAAAGCCGCACTCAGCAACAAGCAAAGACCGAAGGGGTTGAGAATCTAGAGGAAGATCCGACTTCCTAGAGTTTGGCGCCGTGAACGGGTAGCGAAGAAGGAACATGGCAACGAAGACGATCAGAGGCGACAGAGGCAGGTGCTAGATGGTGTGAGGTAACCAAGCACCGGGTGTACAGGCTCTCCACCTTGATGGAGGGGAGGTTTGAGAGCAGACAGGCTCGCAGGTATGGGACAAGCGTGGAACAGCACAAGGACAACGTAAACGACTGAACGTCTCGCAAGGCAGCGGAAAGATGCCTGGAGTCATGACCTGAACGGGCTGCCCCTAAAGAATGTCAAGAAGGTAAAAGGACCAAAATATTCGGGGAAGCACTCCGATCGTCTTCGTTGCCATGTTCCTTCTTCGCTACCTGTTCACGGCGCCGCACTCTAGGATGTCGGATCTTCCTCTAGATTCCTCAACCCCTCTGTCGGTCTTTGCTTGCTGCTGAGTGCGGCTTTCATAACATGACTACCGCCCTGGTATGGAAGTTGGACTTCAGCCAACATTTGTATGATTTGGCAACTGCTATCGTGTGGCAATTTGCCTCACCAAACAGCCCCGTACTCAGGTGCACTACCCTCGCTCGGAGGGAAGGCTACAGTTGGCAAAGATGAAGATTTTATTGAAACAAAGTATGTGTTAATATTCTGATTCATTAAACAACAGGTTCAACATTAGACAAATGGGAGATAACAACATTAGACGAATGGGAGATAACAATAGACAAATGGGAGATAACATTCAATACAACTGGTGAACCAGGAGGTGAAGAAAATATGCTGGCTCTGGATTGAACTTACACTGCCGGGAAGGTTAACCTGGTCAACAAATGCCCGCAGAAGTCGGATGTGTCGGCCTAACAGCGCAAGAACGCAGCTCTGCTGTAAACAGGCACAACGCAATCACATCCGGAAAAAATAACTGGATGAACGCAGAAAAAGAAGAACTTACACTGTGAAAACTTGAGAACTGTATAACTAGAAGGGGCTCTGTCTGGAATCTACAGGTGAAAAATATAGAGAAATGTCTGAACACATACGGAGAAGAGAAATAGAGAAATGCCTGAACACACACGGAGAAGAGAAACAGAGAAAGACCTGAACACACACGGAGAAGAGAAACAGAGAAAGACCTGAACACACACGGAGAAGAGAAACAGAAAGACCTGAACACACACGGAGAAGAGAAACAGAGAAAGACCTGAACACACACGGAGAAGAGAAACAGAGAAAGACCTGAACACACACGGAGAAGAGAAATAGCGAAAGGTCTGAACACACACAGAAAAGAGAAATAGAGAAATGTCTGAACACACACAGAGTCAAGATTGAAAGATATGGGGAGGACATGGGTGGAGCTTCAAGAGACAGTTAATGTAAGGAGGGCTTGAGCTGAGTTGGTTGAGTCCATGTGTCCTTGTAGGCTTCCGGTTTCAAGATGGCGACGGACGGTCGTGTTGTTTTGTGTTCGTCAACTTTTTCGCGTAGGGGATGGATTTATTCATCTCTTGCGTGTTACTGGTGTGCCAGGATGTAAAACCAGGAGTTTCTACTCAAGATCTGCGCGGGTGCTACGGAGTTCGTGCATCGAGCGAAGCCATCCTTGAGTGAATTTTCAGCAGCGTGTGTGGTTCCAGTCTGTGTTTACGTTTTTTCAACATGGCGGAAGAACGTGTTCTTTCCGAGCGGTCAGCAGTCAACATAACGAAGCGGCATGGTAGCCGCGCAGGGACAAAGAAGCAAGGTAAGCGCGGTGGTTTGAGGCGTTTTAGACTCAAGTGTCACCGTCTAGGACTCAGGAATATCCGTATTCTATATTGGAACTGTGCCAGTGTAAAACAACGGGGCTCTATTTTAGAAACCCTAGTTTACAGGAACGACATTGTAGCACTCCAGGAGACGAGACTGGGCGATCAGCTACTCCTAATTGCCGGCTTCAAATGTTTCTACAACAGACGACATCTGGGAACGGCGATTCTCGTTCGCGACAGCATGGTGGCGTCAGAGCTAGACATGTCCAGTTGGGACAGTGACGATATACAAATACAGGCGTTGAGAGTTCATTCCAGTATACCATTCGTGTTGGTTAATGTTTATGCCCGCAATGCGAGTATGGACGCCCAGAAGTGGCAGTGCTTAAGTGGCATATTAGGCCACGAGAGAAATGTTATTTTCTGTGGTGACTTCAACGCTAAAGGCAGAGCATGGGGAAACACTTCCTCCAATACACAAGGGGAGGAGCTCGAGACTGCACTGGAAACCATCGACCTGGTTTGTATTAACAGTGGCTGTGTCACCAGGACAGCAAGCCGTCCAGGCGATGAGGACAGTGCTATTGATCTGGCGCTAGTTTCACCTTCACTCACTACAGTGTGTAGATGGGGTGTCCTAGGACACCATGGCAGCGACCACCACCCATGCAGCATATTGGTGGAGAAAGGCAGAACCAGGCAGCACAAGCTAAAGGTAAAGACGTTCCAGTATGACAGTACAGGGCAAGATGTGGTGAGTAAAATAAGACGTGACAAGCGCAGAACGTTTCAGGGCAGGAAAAAAAGCTGGGAGCAGCCACCGTGGTGGAGTTTCGAGGTGGAGAAGGCTTGGGTGGATAAGCGTAGTGCTGTAAGGAGATGGCAAAATGCCAAGAAGAACAGAGCTGGTCATCCTAGTCCCTGCTTGCACTTAGAAAGAGAGATGCACACAAAAGTAAGCTATTTCAAAAAACTGGTCAAGGTGGTTAAAAGCGAAAAATGGGCAGAGGTGTGTCAAAGAGTAAGCACAGACAAGTCACTGAAATTGTTCTGGCGACTACATAAAAGCATGAGTGGTGTAGTCAAGAATAAGAGCATTTCAGACTTCCAAGGTGCTGACCTCACCTGGCAGAGGACTGACGAGGACAAGGGCAAAGCCCTCTTTGAACGCTACCTTGAGCAGGGCAACCAGACAGACATGGGAGGCCGAAATCTGGCCAAGGAGGTCACCTCAGACAGATGCAAGGCCCAGAACACTTCGGAGGAAGACACAGTGACAGTGAAAGAAATCAAGGCTGTGCTTCGACGATCAAAAAACAGTGCTCCAGGTCCTGATGGCATAAGATACGACGACATAAATAGGTGTACCGACAATGAGCTAGAGAAACTAGCAGACATGTACAACAACAGTATAGGGAGTGCTAGCATCAAGGAGGAATGGTTACACAGCTATCTGATTCCCTTGCCGAAGCCTGACAAAGACCACACAAAAATTCAGGGATATCGAATTATAACCATGCAGAATACAATAGGCAAGCTGCTGGAGAAGGTAATTGCCAGGAAAATATCAAGCCAACTAGAGAGGCAAGGTGTTTTCCCACCTACCCTGGGTGGGTACCGTCCAAAGAGAGAAACCTGGACCAATGCAGCAGTCTTTGCCCATGATGTCTATGAAGGTTTCCACTCAGGCACTGAAACCGTCGCTGCAGCGATTGATCTTGAGGACGCATACAACAGAGTACCACTGGATTTTTTAATGTTTCAGCTTCTTGAACTAGACGTAAGTCCATTCCTCCTTAGTTGGATCGCTGCAGCCCTCTACCAACGGAAAGTAGTTTTTAGATGTGGCAGTTGGACTTCGGAACCAACAACAATATATCCTGGCCTACCACAGGGATCACCATTATCTCCGGTACTGTTCAACGCCTACACAGTGAGAATCACCAGTGAGCAGATCACTGGACCTGGCAGGACATTGTCGTATGCCGATGATGTTTTAGTGTATCGTCAGGGTAAGGATAGAGAGGAGGTTGCTGTGGAACTACAAACCGAACTCAATCGCATAAGTACTTGGTGTGATGAAGCTGGGGCAATGGTCAACCCAACAAAGGCAACAGTGACTTGGTTCTCGTTGAATAATCATATTGTCAACAATCCAACACCAACTGTAATGCTGTGTTCAGAGACGGTGGAAAGAACGCAGGCAATGAATTACCTGGGGATACGGTTTGATCGAAGCCTTGCTTATAATGTGCACATAGACCAGGTGATAACAAAGGCCAAGCGGGGTTTGGCAGCGATGCGGGTGATGGCGGCAGCAAACTGTGAGCAGCGCCATCTATGTCTACTGTACGAGGGGCTGGTCATGTCTGTTTTGGAGTATGCAATGGCAATCCTGACTCTCAGCCATAAGCAGATAGAAAGGATGGAAAGGATACAGAATGAAGCTATGCGCATTATTCTTGGATGTACAAGAGATACAGCATGCAGTGCGATGCGCTACCTTCTTGATTTTCCAACCATTGAAGAGAGAATACAAGTTTGCAGGGCACGCGCCTACCTCAGAATTAACGCAAACACACAACATCCACTGCATAGTGAAATTAGGAAGGTGAAGGGCAGCAGGTTAAAAAGAGGACGGTCGTGGATGGGTCAAGCCGAAGACATTCTTCAACAGGTGTGTTCACTTGAGGACTTAGAACCTGGCGAGGAGTGGGTGCAAGTGCCAACAGATTTCTGCACATCCTTTTCAGTTTGCATCCAACTAGATAGAAAATGCAGACAAGAAAATCCGGCTGCTGTTGAGGCTGAAGTACAAGCGTTGATTTTCGAGAATTCGCTAGACGGTGACGCGGTCATCTACACAGATGGGTCGGTCGTCCGACATGTGAGAAGCTCATGGGCCTTTACAGCTCGGGCCGGAGGGAGAATTGTGAAGGAGGACTCTGGTGCTTTCACTGAAACCACAAGTAGCCTGACCATGGAAGTCATGGCAGTAAGTAAAGCAATAACATGGCTCGAGACACAGACATTCACTAGGGCTTGTTTCCTTAGCGACTCAATGAACATGATCAAGAGGATAGAGGAGGGGTCGATCCGAAGAGAATGGTTGCTGCCTCTGAAGCGGTCTCGGCTGGCAAAGATTAGTTTCATCTTCGTGCCAGGTCATGCGGGAGTACAAGGAAATGAGCGGGCTGACAAGCTCGCAGGTGAGGCTACTGTGGAGGGCGGACGCGCCATGGACCAGGCTGACATTCTGAATGCTCTACGAGAAGTGAGACTTTTGCGAGAACCAAGTGATGACTGTGAATCTACAACAATGGCCAGACTGCGGGAGCAGCAAATTAAAAGAGGGGTGGCCAAACAAGAACACTACGCAGGAAGCCAAAGAAGATTGATAAACCAACACAGAACTGGGGTCGTTAGCCGCTACACGCTGCGGGATTTGCTGAGGAGGGGATCCGAGCACTTATGGACTGAATGGTTCGATGTGCAACGAGGATGATCTGTCGACTAACTAACTAACTAACTTGTAGGGGACAAGAGGTGGAAAGAAGAAGAAGGTAAAGGCTTTGAGTATTCTATATGATCATGGATACAGGAATACATTGGAAGGTTCACAACAAATCTGTTAAGTCAGGAGGTGCAGAAATCTTATCTCATATGATGACAACCACAGACAAGGTATATTGCCCCAGGCAAATGTTGTCCCCACTCTACAGGTTAAGTTCAAAGGTCTTCATTGCACCAGGTTTATCCCATCCGACTGGGTCTCTCTCTACAGAACTGCAAGCCACCTGTAATGAGCTTTGCACAAAGCATGAACCCCAGAAGCTCCAGCCATGACCCTCAGGGGTCTCCGGAATAATTGCACTCGTCTGAATGATCAACCACAACACTCATCTGAATGCTGCAGTCCAAAATCAACCAGAGCATGAATTGAGATGGAAAAGCATGATTCAGACGGAGGACAGTGACATCATGGAGATACCTTGTGTCCCAACTATACAGATGGGGTTCAAGCTAACGAGAAAGTTGCAAATCTAATGGCATCTGTCAAAGCACAGCACAACAAAACTAAATTTACCAGTCAACACAACTTTTCCATTGAAAAAAATGAGGAGGACAATTCTAGGCTTCACCATGCGGTAGATAAGTCCAGGAAACGTACTCGGGTGATATCTGAGAAAAGTCAATCACACATTATAATCACATCATTATATTTCATGTTATACACAACCGTCACGAAAATTACAACATTACAAAAGACAAGATGAACTTTCATAGCACTAGGAGATTCCTAAGTCAAAAGAAATTACAACTAGAATCAAGATTAGAATATTTAACTCTATCTTTAAATAGCTTATATACCAAAGGTAAACATATGGTAAGAACAAATGAAGGACAATCAGAACCCTTCACTATAAGATCCAGAGTACAACAAGGTTGGGGCCTGTTCCCCTTCTTGTTCATAACCTATATAGACAGCATATGGAAAGAAACTAGCAACACAGAGATTTCAAAAACACAGCACAAAGAACAGAACACAAGAAGAACCAACGGCAAATTACACCATTAAAGAACTAGTTGTGAATGATCAAGTACTAATAACAAAATCTAAAGCAGAATTACGTGACCACATAAATAGTCTAAACGAAGTTTCTAGGGAACATAACTTGACAATCAGCATCAGTAAAACAGAGATAATGATATAACCAAAAAGAAGAAAATACAACAAAGATCCATTTAAAAGAACCACTTGAAACAAGAAAATAGCTTCAAGTACTTAGGAAGTATAATATCATCATATGGCACCAATACTAAAGAACAAATACGTATCAGTAGATACTAAAAAGGCATTCTACAACACAATCTTCCTCTCAACTCTATGCTACCTATGCCAAACCTGGACAATAACATAAAAATAGAAAATAAAAATTACAACAGAAATTACATTCCTATGACGAATACTTAATGTATCAAGAAAAAAATCAAAAATTATGAAATCAGGACTAAAGTGAGGGTTATAGAAGCACTAGATTTCACTAGAAAACAGCAATTTAAATGGTTCGGCCACATAACTAGGCTACCAACTAACAATATACCACAACAAGCAATGATGTACAGACCAAATGGAAGCAGAAGAAGATGCCAACCATGTAAATGATGAACAGAGGGAATAACAGAGTCCATGGCAATCTCGATATATAAAGCCCATAAATGGGCCCTCTCCCGCTGTTTATACTTCACCTTGACACCGCAAGGTACAAGAGGAACATGATGAGATGAGATCGTTAGATCAGCAATGGTGGTCAGATAAACAGATGACTAAAGCAATTACCAACAAACTACAAACATTCATCAACAGATGGCTGCACAGAACACAAGGACTAAGATGGTGTGACTAATGTGCAGCTTAGAGAAAAGACTCAGCAGACTCAAAGTGGTGAGGAAAAGCCACTAAAGCTGGATAGAAACCTTAAATAGTATAAGCTGATGATAATATGTAAGTTTACCTGGAGAACTGACCATGCATTAAGTTCACCTGGAGAGTTGACTGTGTGTTAGGGAGAAACCTGAAACAGTATAAGCTGATAATCTGCAAGTTTACCTGGAGAAATGACTGTGTGTTAGGGAGAAACCTGAAATAGTATAAGCTGATGATAATCTGCAAGTTTACCTGAAGAATCGACCATGTGTTAGGGAGAAACCTGAAATAGTATCAGCTGATGATAATCTTAAGTTTACCTGGAGAATCGACCGTGTGTTAGGGAGAAACCTGAAGTATAAGCTGATGATAACATGTAAGTTTACCTGGAAAATTCACTGTGTCTTAGTTCCAGGCCTTCCAAGCGGATTGGAAACTTGACATCACAGCAACCAACCATGTTTTGTATCTTGAAGTCCAGAAACTTGGCCTGTTCAAGAATATTAGTATAAAATTTATCAGACTATAAAATGTACGTTCAGGTACCTAAATCTTCTTCTTCTGCTGCTGCGTTCGACTGAAATGTTGTCTTAGACATAATTGTGATGTGCCTGTTTACAGCAGAGCAGCAATATTTGAACCTTTCGGCCGATACATCCGAATTCTTCAGGCATTTGTTGGCCGGGTTGGGTTACCTTCCCGGAGTACCTGAATCTGAGAATAAGTTAGCTGAGAGATTATCCTCATTCCACATCAAATCATTCAGCCCATAAGTGATTATAACTTCTCCTCATAGTCAGCATGATAAGGGGTTTAATGCATTTACATATTCTCTGCTGATCTCGGTGTAGTGGGTTAATTTCACATGCCAGTCAGCTTTGACTCAAATGTTGCCTTCTTGGCCTTGATTTGAGGGACATAAATTACACAAGTCCAGAAGTTACAGAAGTCGAATCACTTGATGGCAAGGAAAGTTAACCCTCACACAAAAAACACACCATTGCATTCACTACTAGAAGCAACAGGAAATAAAAATAGTTAGGTATTTGTAACCTCTGTGAAAATGTGATAGATACTAAACCAGACAGTGTAATCTTACAACGAACTCCACTACGGCAAATGTATTACACAAGGATATTGGGAAATTCTCATGCAGACTTTCTCATTCTACTTGTGTAGTGGAGGTCGTTGAAAGCAATGTTCACTGTCTGTGTTTAGTATCTCTCACGTTTTTGCAGGTGTTACACAAACCTAACCATTTTTATTTCCTATTGTCATATCCTCCTGCATTTGTTACTTCTCTTCACTGCTAGAAGCAAGTGTCTGGACTATGCTCAAGTTTAAAGCCAGCGGAAAAACAAACAAGCATCTCCCTCAGTGTAGCAGCTGGTGACACAAGCTCTGTGTTGGTTTATTATTATTCTTTTCACCCTTTACACAGACAATTTGTCTGGCCTCACCCCTTTGACTTCTATAGTTTGGTCAAGGTTGCAGGCTCAGTCATCACATAATTTGTAATTTGTTTAATCATCTTACCTCTCTAAAAGGAATTCAGTTCACCACCCTGGGCCATTGCTTGTCCGCTTTCCACAGTAGCTGTGTTCCGCCTGCAACCTTGTTCAATCCCACTTACACCTGCATCACCTGACCAAAATGAAGCCGATTTTTGTCATGATTTACCTCAACAACTCCACTCAGTCTATAAGCCCAGCATATCTTGATCTTCCTGAGCACACTCATTAAGTCACTAAGGTAACAGTCAAGGTCTCCAGCCAGTCTACGGCTTCAGTAGTAGTACTTCTTTTGTTCGCTTGAAATATGTCTATAACTGCAATGTTTCTCTTGTATGAATTTAACTGTCTTTTTTAGTTCACACAGCGGTCCATAGAATTTATCTTCCACTGTCATCTCTCTAGGCCAGAAGGTTTGCCTAGATATGTTATATTTTGGGCAGTCTTGGAGTATGTGCTCGGCTGTCTGCGACACTAATCCACATGTGCACATGGCTGTTTCACCAGTCTTGAATTCTGTATACATTTTGTATATATTTTGTGCTGCATAATCTATTGTGTCCTACGGCTTCAGTTACTGCCATGACCTCCACAGCAGATATACACTCAGTAATTGTGTATGGTGCATAGTGTGGGCAACACAGAATTATAATATAAAATAGAGGTGGTAGAAATGTGGACGTGCAGATGAAGAACTTGCATTACATGAAAACAAATCAAACAAACAAAGGGATTAGAGAAGATGGAAATGACAAGAAATCATCAAAATCTGTTAAAGGATCTTGGGCAGTGTCAGACAGGGTTCTATTAGTAAAATTAATCAGCAAACCTTTTAACACAAACGTCATTCAAGTATATGCCCCAAAGGGAGAAGGCAGTGAAGATAGTGTAGAGGATTTTATGACATGGAGAATGTTTTGGAGAAATGTAAAATTCAGAAATAAACATCATAATGGGTGACTTCAATGCAAAAGTAGGAAATCAAGGTGATGGATGCACAGTATGTGAAAATGGTTTGGGAGAACGAAATGAGAGAGGATACAGACTTGTAGAGAGGGCAAAAGAACATGAACTGATTGTTGGAAACACCTGGTTTAAGCAACATCACAGAAGATTACGGACATGGAGAAGTCCTCCTGACAGCAGGATTAGAAACCAAATTTATTACATCCTGAATTACAGAAGGTTTTGAAAAGCGTTAACAGTCACAAAAAAGGTTCCAAATGCAGACTGTTACAGTGATCACAGATTGATTATAGGTAAAGTTAAAGAAAGTAATGTATACGCCAGGAAACACTAAATATGATTTGTGTGCATTAAAACATGACAAGAAAATACAAGACAATTTTAACATAGTAGTAAAGAACAGATTTGATGTATTGTCTGAATCAGAGATCTTATTTCAAGATGTGGATGATCAATGGGAAATGTTGAGGAATTCAATCAATTTTGCTGCAGAAACAACTATCCCAAAATTAAAGAAAGTAGGTAATAAGAAATGGATGACTGAAGAAATTTTAAGACTAATGGAAACAAGAAGACACAACAAAAATAATCCCGATAAATATGAAGAGATTCATAGGAAAGTCAGAAAATTATGTAAAGAAGCAAAAGAAGCATAGCTTCAAAATAATTGCACAGAAATTGAAAAACAACACAATAATAAAAATTCCAAATTAATGCACACAAGAATTCAGGAGCTTAAAAATAAAAGAATACCTACATCAACAGGCTGCCTGAAAACAAAAGATGGAAAATCATAATAGAAAAACATGAGATTTTACATATATGATCAAATTATGTGAAAAACCTTTAAGATGATACAAGAGAACTAGCTCCCACCCTCTTTGGAATATACTTTTCACTTCTACTGAAATATGCCTTTCGTGATCAGGACGCCGGTATATACATTCACTCACGTTCAGATGGTGGCCTCCCTGCACAGAGATTGAAGGCTAAGACCAAAATTAGGAGGGTACTGATCAGAGAGTTGCTTTTTGCAGACAATGCTACAATTACGACCCACTCTGAGGAAGAATTACAATGTCTACTATCTGCATTCTCCAACAATGCTTGCTCTGAATTTGGTTTAACAATTAGCAAACAGAAGACACAGATTATGTCACAAGGTGCACATGGGGTACCATCAATCTTTATTGACGACACCGAACAGGAGATAGTGAACCATTTCACATATCTAGGATCAGCGGTAAATAGCAAATTATCCTTAGATCAGGAAATGAACATCAGGATTGGTAAGGCAGCAACAACAATGAGCAGGTTAACAAAAAGAGTGGGAGAACAGGAAGCTTACTGCCAAGACAAAATTACTTGTCTATCAAGCCTGCGTCCTTAGTACTCTTCTTTATGGCAGTGAACCTGGTCAACTAACTCACACCAAGAGAAACGTTTAAACAGCTTTCATATGCGGTGTCTATGAAGAGTACTTGGTATTAAGTGGCAAGACAAAATCACAAATACTGAAGTATTGGAAAGATCAATTTGTGTGACGGTTTGTTCCATGCTCAGTCTTCGTAGACTTAGATGGATAGGACATGTTAGGAAGATGGATGATGGCAGAATACCAAAGGACATCTTTTTTGGTGAATTAAGATGGGTAAGATTTCTCAGGGTCGGCCTCTACTACGATACAAAGATGTGTGTAATTGGGATATGAGTGATACAGGCATTGATAAAGCACATTGGGAGCAAGTCGCCGCTGAACATGTTGCATGGAGGGCAAACATCAGAAATGGAATAAAGACAAAGGAGAAAATGACTGCAGATAAGTCACACACTAAGTGTATGAGGCGTAAGAGATGGTGAAAATGACCACGTGTTCACATGCATCCACTGTGGATGAACATTTACAGCGCGAATTGGTCTTATCAGTGACATTCGCTACTGCCACGGGTTGTAGTTATTATGCCTTTTTGAAGCACAATGTTACAAACTATCATCTGTCAAGATGGTAAGGTGCCAATGAATGAATGATACAAGAGAACAGCATGATATTCGGAGTAATAATAAAGAACCATAAATTCTGAAGATGGAAGTTCAGAATGCTCTCAACCATGTGAAATTTGGCAAGACCCCAGGTCCAGACATCTCAACAGAAATGATCAATGCCTTAGAAGAATAAGGAATAGATCAAGTTACCAGACTGCTGAACACAAAATATATTTTACTGGATATATACCTCCTGAATTATGTAATTCAATATTTTTTGCAATCCTGAAGAAATCAGGAGACTTGGAATGTGATCAACATAGAACAATTAGTATGAGTCACATCATGAAGATTTTTCTATGAATTATCATGCAAAGAGTGAGGAAGAAAATACAACCCAAAACAGAAGAAGAAGAATGTGAGTTTGTAGAAGGCAAGGAAGGGTACAGTAAATGCTATGAATATGCTGAGAACATTAATTGAATGTTCTGTAGAAGTAAATGAAGACTTACATCTTTGCTTTATTGACTACACAAAGGCTTTCGATAAAGTAAGACATGTCAACATGATGGAGATGCTTGTAGATCTGCAAATTAATGGGAAAGGCCTAAGACTAATAAACAAAACATATATTGGAAAAAAAGAATCTGCCATAAAGATTGATAATGAAGTAGGTTAATATCAGCCTATTAAGAGAGGTGTGAGACAGGGATGTGTAATGTCGTCAGATCTTTTTTCCCTGTACAGTGAAAGTATTTTTGGAAATGTTGACGAAATGAAAGGAATCAGCATTGGAGGACAATACATCAATAACATTAGATATGCAGATGATACAGTCTTGATTGCAGGCAATGAGCAGGATCTGCAACATTTAGTAGATGCGGTTGTTGTACACAGTGAGCAGCTGGGGTTGGAATTAAATTATAAGAAGACACAGGTTATGGTCGTCACTAGGAAGAACGAAATACCACAATGTAATATACAAGTAAATGGAAATATTCTTAAACAAGTGAATTGGTACAGTTATCTTGGAACAGTCATAACATCTGATGGGAGATGCCTTGAAGAGATTAGAACAAGAATCACTATGGAGAAGGCAGCTTTCTGCAAGATGAAAAAGATACTGACCAATAAAAAGATGTCATTCATAGCGAGAAAGAGAGTGTTGAGGTGCTACATAGAACCTGTGCTTTTGTATGGATGTGAAGCGTGGACAATGAGCAGACAAGCTGAAAAACATCTAACAGCTGTGGAAATGTGGTTTCTGAAAAGAATGCAAAGAATACCATCGACATACAGAAAAACCAATGACCAAGTCCTTTAAGAAACAAATGAAAACCGTAAACTGATTAGAGACATTAGACGTAGGCAGTCAACATTTTTTGGTCACGTTATGAGAAGAAATAAATTAGAGAACTTGATGACAACTGGCAAGATCGAGGTGAAAAGAGTAAGGGGAGGGCAGAGAAGTAAATACCTGGATGGCTTGGCCACATGGCATGGTTGAGACAAGAACACTGAGCTGATCCACGATTCTGGTAATCGAGTGAGATGGCAAAACATGACCGCTCACGCTAACCGGTATGGCACATGATGATGATGACAGCTCTGATGTCAACCCAGCCTCAAAAATGGGAACCAAGCAATTGTCTAAAATCTGTCTGGGAAGGAAAGATGACTGTGTACCTACCTAGTGTGTCATGACCTAGAATATATAAGGGCCAGACACACCCCAAGACCATTTATCTTCTATGGGATTACCTTTAATGTATTTATTTTATGTGGGTTGATCAACCCCACAGTTGTACTGGTCCAGGAAAAACACTGCTGCCAATGCTAGGAATTGAACCAATACAACTGTCGTGGCATACAAACACACTACCCACTAGTCTACCACAGCTTCATAAACATATAAGGTTACTAAATATGCTACTGTACTTACAGGGAATCCAAGCTTTTGTACAATTCTGGCATATTTTCTGGCGGCAAGCTTAGCAAGGTCCTCACTGTTGAACAATACAAAACTATTCAATTATCCCTTTATGAAAAAAATTTACCCACGTTGAAATATTCCTTTTGTTTTTTCATTTGCTCGCTTTAAACTCGCGTAGTCCACACTGGATTGATTTTTGCATGTGGATTAGCTTTCCCTCTTACCAGTGTCCCTCGCCATTAGGCGAACACACTCCGACTTCCGAGGCACTTGTAATTTCTGTCCCAAAGTCAACAACAAAAAGTCAACATTTTTAGTCCATCTGACCTGCGTAGGGGTAGAACTCGTTACTGCGCCATCAGCACACCAGAAGTTTAAGAGCAAGTGGTCTTATCCATTCAGCCTTGCTGACTTCCATTCAAATTCTTTATACAGACATTAACAAACAAAAGCACCAACTCAGACATAGAGAGAAAGAGCACACCAACTAAATCTATTAAGCATTTCCCTATCAAAGGAGAAGTAAGGTGCCTCCTTCCCTCTGCTAGTATACGGGACACTCATGGGCAGGGTGAAGTACCAGGTTGGTGGCAATGTCGAGACCAGAACACAGAGCTGATCGACGACTCTGGTGATTATGTGAGATGGTGAAACATGACCGTCCTTGCTTATCCGCATGGCACATGATGATGATGATGATGAAACACACTGGTCACATGCCTACACTGATCTAATTAAAGGAAATTGCATATGAAAGAACTTCATTTAAGAAAATTTTTATAGTACTAAAGTTTCAGATAAGTTAACAAGCATATGCAAATAATACTACAATGTCATCACACCTGCAACAGATATTTTATGGTTGTACTGTGGCTGTTGGAAAATTATTACTGAGCATGTATGGGAATGTCCTGAATGCTGTGATGTCTACCGAAGACAGCAAGGATAACAGCACAACACAACACGAGTGTTGGACATCATTGCAGAAAACCTTTATTGTAGAGATTGATTGATTGATTGATTGAAGGTTTTTTTTAGTGAGATTGAAGGTTTTGTAGTCAGATTGATTGATTAAAGATTTTGAAGGTCATCTATTCAATATTTCTTGCACATGTCTGTGCGCATGAAAAGAAGAAGACTAACCTTTTGGCACCCATGCACACCACTCTTCCAGAACGAAATATAAGTGCAGTGGTGCGCGGATCTCTGATCCTCATAATAACAGCAGCAACACGTTTGGGGTTGTACTCGGCATTTCTTGCTCGGAGAGCTATTGTCTTGAGATCCAGATTACAGCTGAGATTCACTGTACACACGATATTTCTGGGGAAAGAAATCAATCGAAGAGACATGTGAATGTTGTAGCTAGATACTTGTTAGCATGTATCAGTGCGTGATAAGGCAGGCCTTTTGGGATCCTGTCTAGAGTGCACAAGAACTTGTATCTAATTTTTTTTTTTTCTCTTTTGTCAAGCATCCCAATTATATTTTGTGTTCATTCATATTCTAAAAGACCCGTAGCTCTATAAATTATGTAGCAGTACTGATGAACACAATGTTGTCACTCGGTGACAAATGGCAAGATCAAGGGGAAAAGAACAAGGGGAAGGCAGAGAAGTAAATACATGGATGGCTTGGCCATGTGGTATGGTCAAGACAAGAGCACAGAGCTGATCCATGACTCTGGTGATCGTGTGAGATGGTGAAACATGACCACCCATGCTTATCAGCATGGCACATGATGATTATGGACGACGCACCAAGCAAGTGTGTTGGTGTAATGGCTAGGACCTTAGTGTTTGCAACGCGGGGGAAAGACTGACCACCTACTCATCAGTGCACTCAGGACAAAAAACAGTGGTGGCCCCAGCACTCCACATACCCACGGGAGGTTCCTGTTAGTCTCGGTTCCAACTTCACGGCAAAGGGTTGCCCCATAAAGCTCCATTTCTATGCCAGTGAATATCACACAAACTGCTCCTCACTGCCCCATGTGAAAAGTGAAACAGACAGGATTCTCGACAAACCAACAGCCTGCACAGATTATACTATGCATAATGCCACTGCCAGAATGCTACCACAAAAGTCCGCCATGAAAAATACAGTTCATCGTTGATGGAAGCGGCAGTCACTATAAAACCAGCAGCCCTGGATTTCTGCATAAGGCAACCAAGTTAGTTCAGCAATCAGCGGCCACTATTTTTCCAAACATGCAGTTCACGACTCAAACAACCATGGACAGATGTAAAGGCACTCCGCATGAAATCCAGAGTCACTCCATGCACTCCACTCAGTATCAGTGTGACAGAACCATGCGCTACCAGTCGAACACGAGGAAAATGCCTAACCAAACTGCAGCCACAAGCATAAACACTCCAGAGGCCTTAACAGCTAACTGGCTTAACCTCCTTGTTGGACCAGAAATCTAATCGGAATGTATTTTATAAAAGCAATAACCAACTTAACAGTTGCTGATAGCTTCATACAGTTCATTCTCAATTTGTGTGGTATTGGTCAAAATAATTGTCCCTATTCTGAACACATTAGGTACTCTTGCAGCAAATGTCTAGCTATCATTTTAGTTATTCCTTATATTCATCAGTATCTCCTTTCATTAGTTTCCACTGAACAAGTGGATTCAAATCTGACATTTTTAAGGCGATGTGAGGCAGAACAAATTAAATTCTATAATATTTAATTTCTATGTTCTGATATGGCGTAGGTTTTTTTGTTTGTTTGCGCTCACTCGCTTTGAACCCAAGCGTAGTCCATACACACAATTTATAGCAGTGATGGACTGAATTTTGCTAGTGGGTAAGTTTTTCTTATTGACAGTGTCCCTCGCCATCAGGCGAACCCACTCTGACTTCTTGTGCTTGTGCTTGTAATTAACATCACCAAGTCAAGGACGACAGGTCAACATTTTAGTCCAGCTGTCCGGTGTAGGGGTTGAATCGCTTACCTCGGCATCAGCACACTGGATGTTTAAGAACACGCGTTCTTATCCATTCGGCCATGCGCGCATAGGGTTTGATAATGATCTATAAAATACTGTCAAATTGACTTTGCACTTAATAGTTGCCATGGAAAACAAGATAAACAGCGGCCATACTGGATTTCTGAAGTGTGATCTAAAACAGTCATTTTTTTACAGACTCAATTTTTAATATATATATATGTACATAAATAGATCCTTTACATTCTGACAGAAGTTTTTAATGATATCGCTTGGCATGTTTTTTTCTTCATAATTTAAAAGATTGTTCAACATTTTCCTTTACAACTTTTGTGGGTTTTTTTACTACTGCTGCACACAAACTAAATCTTAATTTCAAAATATGATCTGTAAATAATGCACGCAATGCAACGAAGAATAATTGTGCACAACGTCATCATAATCTAACAAATAGTTTCTGAGAAACATGTACCCAAGTAAAAAAAAAACTGGCAAAATAAGAAAACAGGGAACAAATTATTTTCCTGTTTTTTTTTAATACTAAGAAAGTTATCTTAATGCTAAAACAAGTTATTTTACACAGGAAAAATAGTTTCTAACAGTATGTGACAATTAGAACAATCCTGCTGCATATGCATGACCTTCCTCCACTGCATTTGCAGAACCTTCCTCCAGGGCATGCAGCTCCCCTAGTCTCTTCAGTTTGGCCACTTGTACACCATCACATCTCTTAGTTTGCTTGATCTTCAAGCTATTTCTAACTCTTTTCTGCATCCTAGATGCTTCTAGTCTCTTCATATGCAGACCTGTATAAAATGCAAAACAAAAACTGGGCCGCGTCTTTAGTAGCAGCAGCTCCAAAGTTGAACTCTCTTGCATGAGGCAAAGTTGTCTGTAGTACAGGGAACCCAGATCAAGATGTGTAAACACTCATTTTAATTCTGAGTTCCTCCTGACAAACATCTACAAAGCAGATTAGTGTCAGATAAGCTGTCATAAATTAGCAAAAGATAGTTCTCTAGCTTGTCATGGTTGAGTCATGTGAGTAACATCTTGTCATGAGAAAGTATCTCCAGACCTTCTAACTTTGAATATAGTTTATTCACTTTGTTGCGAAATGTTTTGCAAAGACCTTGCAGGTTCATATTTTCACAAAAATTATTGAATGTTGCACCCATTCCACAAACTAATGCAGAATATACTGACTGGCTGTTGATGGCAAAAGATACAGATCCCCATCATTACTTCTTGCAGCTAGGTTTCTTCCACAAACTTCTTCTTCACAACAAGAGCAGTAAACCTCTGCATCTCATCTCATCTCATCATGTTCCTCTTGTACCTTGCGGTGTCGAGGTGAAGTATAAACAGCAGGAGAATGCCTGCTTTTGGGCTTCATGTATCGATATTCCCATGGACTCTGCTATTCCCTCCGTCCATCATTTACATGGTCGGCCTCTTCCTGTTTCCCTCTGATCTGTACATCATTGCTTGTTGTGGTATACTGTTAGTTGGTAACCTACTTGCATGACCAAACATTTGACTTGCTGCCTTCTAATAAAATCTAGTGCAGCTATAACCCCTACTTTAGTCCTGATTTCTTCATCTCTGATCTTCTCTTCTTGATACATTGAGTATTCTTCTCAGGAATCTCACTTCTGTTGTGAACCTCTGCATACACAGCTAATCCTTTGGCTTAAAAATAAGACTAGTATTTTTACATAATGGACAACATGTTTTGATGATTTCAACCATTTCTGAACAATCAACTACTGCTCTGTGTTCCAGTTTTTGGTATACGTTATCAATAGAAACATACTTGCTGCTAAAGGAGGTCATATATTCATATGTATCTCTTGGCTAAATTGGCTTCGGGTTGTTTCTGCAATAAAAGAGTCGCTTCCACAACTTTGAGAACATGATGGTACTGGTACTGAAACATTCCGATTCATTGTCAAAAAACCTGGAGATGGCATGCCTGTTTAGCTGGGTCGTAATCAGAAATTTCTGTAATGTTTACGATGTTCTGGTTGATTTTTCGGTGCTTACGAGCATTCGCCAGTTGTTGACTGTGTGATTTCTTACATTGAGCAGATGACTGGATGTTAAATTTCTTAGAATGAGGCATTTTCCAATTTGGAGTGTTAATCGGTCGCCAAGCGTAAACATAACAAAACTACCATCTTGGAAAACATTGGATACCTATGTGATCAGTTTCAGCCAACCCGAATCGCTCATTTCTTACGGTAATGTGTAGTGTTCCATGTATGGAAGTTTCCAGAAGATTGTTGAGGTGAAAGAACAGCTGTATATAGGAGAGTTAGCAATTACACGATCTCAAAACTTCACAAACAATTCACAGGAGAGAATGGCCATTAAAATGGTATACGACACATGTAGTTACCTCAATTTCGTAACAATTTTCAATAAGTAGACAATTTGAAACCTAGGGTAGGTTAATTAAAATATGAACATTACATTAAAATAACATTTTTCAAACAACAAGTACCGAATCTGATAGAAGACATGCTAAGGTGTGTAATAATGAACTATTCCAAAAATAGCCGACCTGACCCAAATCCGTTAATGTTTCTGCCACACATCGCCTTAAGGCCAGTGTCGAAGATGGTATCTCGGAATCACTCCCACTGGTGGTAAATAGTGCTATGCTAGTTATTTGTCAAGTTCACAAAATACAAATTTTTCACAAAACAAAATCTGAAACAGTACAATGTGGCAACTTACTGTAACTGGGGTATAATACCAGAGCCTTCTGAAGCTGATGAAGTTGATGAAGCTGGCGAGTACATGGTCATTGGACCCCCAGGGTTTGGGGTCGCTGGGTACAGGCTGGCAGCAGATGGAGGATACACTGGATTGAAACCCATGGCAGGTGATAGCAGTGGGGTCTGTGAAAATATAACCATTGGAATTAACAATAAGGTGATGAAGAATGGAACTGGCCACCCCACCTCATATATTATGGTCTTGAGTGTCTGATGGTCTAACACTTCATATGCCAATGGCAGCATCTGCTATGGGATGGGACCACCTTAACCTTATATAACTCATCATCACCCATCTCATCTCATCATGTTCCTCTTTTACTTTGCGGTGTCGAGGTGAAGTATAAACAGCGGGAGAGTGCCCGCTAATGGGCTTCATGTATTGATATTCCCATTGTCTCTGTTATTCCCTGCGTCCGTCATTTACGTGGTCGGTCTCTTCCTCTGCTTCCCTCTGGTCTGTACATCATTGCTTGTTGTGGTATGCTGTTGAATGGTAACCTACTTGCATGGCCAAACCATTTGACTTGCTGCTTTCTAATAAAATCTAGTGCTGCTATACGCCCCACTTTAGTCCTGATTTCTTCATTTCTGATCTTATCTCTTCTTGATTGAGTATTCTTCTCAGAAATCTCATTTCTGTTGTGATTTTTCTTTTCTCTTTTTCTGTCATTGTCCAGGTTTGGCATTGGTAACATAGAGCTGGTAGAAAGATTGTGTTGTAAAGTAATTTCTTAGTAGTTATTGATACATGTTTGTTCTTTAGTATTGGTGCCATTTGTCCAATGAGTTGGTTTGCCTTATTGCATCTATTTTCAATCTCGTCTTCTGATTTGCCATTTGATGATATTATACTTCCTAGGTACTTTAAACTCTTTACTTGTTTCAAGGGATGTTCTTTTAGGTGAAATATTGTTTCTTCTTCTTTAGTTATAGTCATTACCTCTGTTTTACTTGTGCTAATTTTCATATTATGTTCCATACATGTTTTGTTTAGACTATTCATGTAGTCTTGTTATTTAGCTTCTGATTTTGCTATTAGTGCTTGATCGTCCGCAAACAGGAGTTCTCTAATGGTGTAATTTACAGATGGTTCTTCTTCTGTGTTCTCGTCATGCTGTGTTCTTGTGGTCTCTTTTTGGCTGGTTTCTGTACATATGCAAATCACTCATCACTATTTAAGTCATTTACGATAAACTATTTTTGTCAGGCCCATGCATCAAATTTCAGCAGGTATTCATCAGGTCACCATTCAATCTCTTGACTATCCCCAGTCCCCCTGTAAAGCAGCATGTCTCCATTAGTCTGGCACCTTCCCTTGACCTGTCTGACATTGGAGGCCATACATACAGCTTTAGGAGACCTGTCATCAGTGTGCCTCATGAGGTTACCTGAATACATTAACCCCAATACCAATTCCAGGTGAGACAAAGGAGAGGAAAGACAACTTCTTATACTATTATTTAATTGCCCAGCTTTTTAAGCTTCCCACATACATCTCTCTCACTCTTTCTGCATGCATTATGTATATATCAGTAGAACATTTTACATATTTAGGATGAGAAGTAAAAAGCAAATTATCCCTAGATCAGGAAATCAACATCAGGATTGGTAAAGCAGCAACAACAATGACCAAGTTAACAAAAAGAGTCTGGTAGAACAGGAAGCTTACTGCCAAAACAAAAGTCCCTGTCTATCAAGCCTGTGTCCTTAGTACTCTTATTTATGGCAGTGAAGCCTGGACAACTTACATGTGTGTCTGTGAAGAATACTTGGTAATAAGTGGCTAGACAAAATCACACATACTGAAGTATTGGAAGATCAGATTGTGTGATGGTTTGTCCATGCTCTGGAGTCTCTGTGGCGAAGTGGTCAAACCGTTTGACTCGGGCTCCAAAGATTGTGAGTTTGATTCTGGGCCGCACCCTTCGGTTCATGAGTGAAATTTTTTTAAGGCTCCTGTGGATCAGTCGTTAGAGCTACGGAGTTCGTGCTTTGTGCGACGCTTTCCACACTGCAGAAAGAGACCGAGCCATATGGGATAAAACCTGGTGCAATGAAGTCAACCCTGTTGACTTTTAGACGACTTTTTTTTGTCCATGCTCAGTCTTCATAGACTTAGATGCATAAGACTCGTTAGGAGGATGGATGATGGTAGAATGCCAAAGGACATCTTTTTTGGTTAATTAAATAAGGGTAAGAGATTTCAGGGTCGGCCTCTACTACGATACAAAGATGTGTATAAGGGAGACATGATTGATACAGGCATTGATAATGCACATTGGGAGCAAGTTGCCACCAAATGTGTTGCATGGGGGGGGGGGGGGGGGCAAATATCAGAAATGGAACAAAGACAAAAGGAGAAAATTATTGCAGATAGGTCACACACTGAGCACCTGAGACTAAGATGGTGCATGATGGTGAAAATGATTACGTGTTCACATGCATCCATTGTTGATGAACATTTACAGTGTGAATTAGTCTGATCAGTCACATTCGCCAATGCCATGGGTTGTAGTTATTATGCCTTTCTGAAGCACAATTTAACAAACTATCCTCTGTCAAGACAGCAAGATGCCAATGAAATCCCCTCTCTCTCTCTGCACGTATTATTTATGTAGGTATGTAAACATCTCTCTCTCTTTATCTCTCTGTGTGGATGTGTGTGTGTGTGTGTCCATCTGTGTGTGTGTGGTTGGTGTGTGCGTGTGTGTGCATACGTACATGCGTGCGCGCTTGTCTGTATCAAAACATTGAAATATGAATTCTTTATGTTTCGTCTATGCTTACATATTCATATACAATGTTTGCTTCTTTTTTATTCTTTTTAAATGTTAATGTAACATTCATGATAGATAATTGGTATGCGAAAGATGAGTATATGGAAGGGCCAAATGTAAAACGGGCCTGCGTGCCCAATTTGTAATCCTTAGAATTCTTTCTGTAAATAAATGCAATAGACTACACAATACAACTAGGCTGCAGCTAACGGATAATGCTGAACAAGTCACCACACAATTTAATATCTTTGGCAATTCCAACAGCACAAAAACTTATAACTAACCTGCAACTGTGGTTGAGGAGTTACAGCACTCCCATAGGGAGGAAACTGGTGACTATCCATCTTGAAAAATTACGTCGATCCACAAGTCTCAAGTCAGTGGGAACTTAAGATTATCCTGGCCAGGGTGTACAGACTATACAAGTTTATATTTTTCAAGCACTTTAATAGTCAACTTACTGCTGGAAAACACATGAAGAATCATATTAGCAAATTATGTTTACAGAATGCTAATACAGTAATAGTAAAAACCACACAGCATCGAGCACAAAAGAAGACATTTATCAGAAGTCACCTCTTTAATGGACTCCACTGTTTGTGATGCCACTTGCATCATCATGACTCCTATTGTGACCAACTTATTTAAGAACACTTTCCAAACATAAGGTGCTCTTCAGTATGAATTGATTTTTTTTAAAGTTGCATATCCCTTACAACAGTGGTTCTCAACCGGTGGGGAATTCTCCCCCCCCCCCCCCCCCCTGGGGGGGGGGGGGGGGGGGGGGGGGGGGGGGGGGGAATTTTTAGGGTTTCCAGGGGGAAATGAAGATTGTGTTAATACAAGAACCGATTACTTGATGTTTTCCCCTTTATACTTTACGGTTCTGTACGTTTCATCCTTCTAAAATTCATTTTATAAAGTAAGTAGACCCACAAATCACGTTTTATGCGGATGTCTAGACTTGTTTTAGTATGTGCTTCCATTATTACTAGGGCTGTACCGGATTCAAATTTTTGAAATCGGGCCGGAGCCGGATTTGCCCGGATTTATGAAGTGAGATCCGGCTGGAGTCGGATTTGGCCGGATTTATGAAGTGAGATCCGGCCGGAGCCGGATTTACAAATAAAAGAAATAAAAATAACATAACGTACTACATCATTTGACTTCGGTGAGTGGAGTCACTCGACTGTTCATTACTGCAGTTCATTACTATAGACATGACAATGATGACATATACTCATATTAAATCATTTAAATGTAAAATAATTACATTTACATTAGAATAAGTAATTAAGTAATATTAAGTTCCATAAGTTCAAGATGAAACATAATACATAAGCACATAATGCTAATTTAGTAATTTTAATTTTTAGTTTTCAGTTTCAGTTTTTAGTTTTCACATTGTTTTCAGTTGGCAAATTGGCAGCTCAGTTACAACTCACAACAACAGTACATTGAACAGATTGAATTTATTGAAATACATTCATTCAGTGATTTCACTATTTCAGTCAGTCAGTCTTCATTATGGCTGTGAAGTTGAACTCTCAGAGTCAAGAAGGGACGAGTTGTATTTCAGGAAAATCAACGTCTCCGCATTTTGTGGATCCTGTGGACTGACTGTGTTTGCTGAATCAATAATGGAGTTAGCTGCTAACAGCAGATGGGCTCGTGCATCACTTCTACCACGTTCGGAGAAGCACAGCTTGAATCGAGGATCCAGTAGTGTGGCACAGGTGTAAATACTGTTGGATTCAATGTCCGCAAATCTGCTGCTAACAGCTTCAAGCAGGGCTGCTTTCATAGTTTTGATCCCAGCATCACTACCTTCTTTCTGGAGGAAAGCCATGAGTGTTTTCCTAGGCTGTACGGATTCAAATTTTTGAAATCCGGCCACAGCCGATAGGCCGGATTTATGAAGTGAGATCCGGCCGGAGCCGGAGCCGGATTTGTAAAAATGGCTGTATTCCGGATTTGCCGGAGCCGGAGCCGAAATCGGTACACCCCTAATTATTATGTATACTGTGTAGAAGCGAGCGTTTGTGGGGATGGGGTTAGGTAGGAATTACAAAGGGGAAGAATGACGTTATGAAATTATGGTGAAGGAAGGCACGGGCTAAAAAAGGTTGAGAACCACTGCTTTACAAGATGTTGTAGTCAACACCAGCATGTTTCAGCTGCTGTTGATGTTCTTGGCAAGATTACGCTCAGTAGTTTGCCACTGCTTTCTGAGCAACCGGCTCACATACCCCATAAGTACCTAACGTGGTGCGATTCGCTGCCGAATCTCACGCAGATGTGTTCCTCACGTGGATATACTGGATTACGGAGAAAGTCGTTAACCCCTTCACTAGGGAGACCAGCATGAATTAATTGGTCAGCATTTGTATGTGATTGCACAAATTGTGTTACTCATTCATTCATTCATTGGCACCTTGCCGTCTTGACAGACGATAGTTTGTGCTTCAAAAAGGCATAATAACTTTTACCCATGGCGGCAGCGAATGTGACTGATAAGGCCAATTCGCGCTTAAATGTTCGTTCACAGTGGGTGCATGTGAACACGTCATTTCCACCATCATGCACCATCTTACTTCTCACAAGCTCGGTGTGTGACTTATCTGCAATAATTTTCTCCTTTGTCTTTATTCCATTTCTGATAGTTTGCCCTCCATGCAACACGTTCAGCGGCGACTTGCTCCCAATGTGCATTATCAATGCCTGTATCAATCATGTCCCACTTACACACATCTTAGTATCGTAGTAGAGGCTGACCCTGAGATCTCTTACCCATCTGTAATTCACCAAAAAAGATGTCCTTTGGTATTCTACCATCATCCATCCTCCTAAGATGTCCTATCCATCTAAGTCTACGAAGACTGAGCATGGAATAAACCATCACACAACCTGATCTTTCCAATACTTCAGTATTTGTGATCTTGTCTTGCCACTTAATACCAAGAATTCTTCGCAGTACACCGCATATGAAAGCTGTTTAAATACTAGACTCATACTAGCACTAGACAGTGATGTGTGAAGTGCTGCATAGATCTGCCCTTCTGGCCCTAGCAAGGCTTTCCTCTGGGCACTGGGATAGTCTACTGCCTGTGAAGGAAACATCACCATCCGAGGCCTAATCCCAGTCCATATTTGCCATGTTGTATGATGGCCTGGCTACATGCTAATATGCCTCTCTGCAGATGTGAAGTTCCAGTACTGGTCTTGGAGAAGGGAAGGAGAGGTTTGCAAGAGTCTCTACGGAGGGGGTATTTTGGTACCGGGCTGTGAGAAGAGTCTTTACATCAACCTCACTCAGATCTATGCAAGCTCTTGGTAAAGGGAAGGAGAGTCTTGCAATACAGTCCCCCATGGAGGGGGTACTTTGGTACCGGGCTGGGACACATATTTTCTACATCAACCTCACTCAGATGTGCACAAGCTCTCAGAGAAGGGAAGGAGAGTTTAGCAATACATCCCCCATGGAGGGGTACTTTGGTACCGGGCTGGGAGAAGAATCTGCATCAACTTCCCTCAAATCTATGTATGCTCTTGGAGAAGGGAAGGTAGAGTCTTGCCATACAGTCCCCCATGGAGGTAGTACTTTGGTACTGGGCTGGGAGAAGAGTCTTTACATCAACCACACTCAGATGTGTGTAAATCCTTGTAGGGTTTCAGGTGAACTAAACGTCAATGTACAGGGCTTAAGAACTAAGTCTTCCTGAAGAATTACCAACCAAAGCTAGTGAGGCATTTTATAACCTGTGTCAGAAGTTAGTTCATATAGCAATAGTTGCATATCCTTTACAGGATGTAGGAGTCAACTCCAACATTTTTTGGCTGTTTCAGATTCCTGGGCAAGTTTACGTTCAGTAGTTTGCTATTGCTTTCTAAACGATCGGCACTCATACCACTGTATGAAAACCAATGCAAGGCGGTTTGCTTCCAAATCGCCCGCAGCTTTGTTTCAAACAGTATGGAGGATTACAAATTGCATTCGTAACCGCTTTGTCACAGAACCGGTATGCATTGTAATATAGATGGTATCATCACTGATGTCAGAATATTCATACAAGACTAACAATACTAACACATTGTTTTTGGCCATAAAAAGACTTCTTAATTATAACAATATTTCGTAAGTGTAAAAATATGTAAATTCCATCCAATGGTATGGTAAAAGGACATGTGTCCAGACCAGCTTAGTGTGACAGTGCAGGGGAAAATGAAACGGGTCTTTCTTTTATTCCCCCCCCCCCCCCCCCCCCCCAGTTAAGGCCAAAAATTCTAAGATTCATAAAGAAACAATGAAAGGTGAAAGAAAATATGAGAAGAAATTAAATACTATAACTTTACTGGCATGAAAAGGACATGTGGAAATAAGTTATGGCGCAGTGGGATGGGGGGTTTTTGTCAACATCCTATGTTAACTATGTAAGCACGGCATACATTTTTGTATTTATAAAAATAAAAGATCTTTTTCTTGTGTCTTTTGATAAGTTACTCAAGATGATGATGATGAACGTTGGTTGAACGTCGCCAGGCCCGCAACTGTTGCGACGTTCATCCGACGTTCATGATTCCGCGCAGCATACTTTATAATGAGTTTGGTTATTAATTACGGCAGTTGTTTTTTGTTTTTTTTTCATTTTGAAGTAGTAATCAACTCGTGTAATCACTGCTGCACAACATAACCTAACCTGTTTGTTATTGAATTTTTAAAATTATTCTCGGAATAACTAAACTAACACAATAATTTTTTTTCAATAAACTTCTGCAACTTTTCATGTCAAAGTGAAAGTAAGTGCGCTTACTAAAGTAAAGTTTAAGTAAATAAATCTAAAACTTGGCAAGAACTGGCGCTCTGCCGTATCTAATAAATCTGACAATCAGAGAACATCAAAACAAAATGTAACTGTTTACCAGCGTGACCAGCACACGTCCTCGGGATTCACGCATTTCATGAAATAACGGCCGAAAACTCGATTCTTATTTTTTCCCCCGTTCCAGTCTCGTCTGCCGGAACCAGAATTATGAAATGCGTGCGCACACTGTATCGTTTCTCCATCAAGAATGATGATGACCACTCATTTCATCCAGTGGGGCTGAAAGTATTTTAATTTAGCCGTGAATTCTAAGATGGCTGATAAGGCCTATTTGGGCTCGAAATGTTCTTTGACAATGTGGGCAAAGGTTGCTTGGCGTTCTAGTAGGAGGATCTCCTGCAGTGGTTTTTCTGTCCAGCCCCCCCCCCCCCCCCAGCTCTTGCCAGTCCTGGTTGCTTTTTCTCTTGGCAGCTTGTGATCCGGCACGCGAGTTAAGTGACCACCAGCGAATCTGATTCTTCATTAGTTCAGTGTGGATACTGGGCATGGACGCTCTGTCTATGACTTCAGTGTCTGGAATCTTGTCTTGCCATTTAATCTGCAATAGTTTCCTAAGGCAGACTGTGTGGAAGTTGTTTAATTTCCTGGCGTGTCGCTGGTAAACAGTCCAGGTTTCACAAGCATATAGCAGTGTGGATAATACAACTGCTTTGTAGACTTTTAGCTTTGTTTGCAGGCTTATTCCATTTCTGTCCGAAACGTTCTTGCACAGTCTGCCAAAGGCCGCTTTGGCCTTGGAGATTCTTGCACTCACTTCGTCATCAATTGTTGCAGATTGCGACACAGTGCTGCCAAGACAGGTGAATTTGTCCACAACAGTTAGTCAATGACCATTCCCTTTGATATTCAGCACAGTGTGATTAATCCATGGAGCTGGCTGGTACATAACTACAGTCTTCTCCAAGTTGATATTGAACCCGTAGTTGGCACAGGCACATGAGAAAGCTGAAACGTTGTGTTGCATAGTCTGCTTCTGAGTTGACATATAGAGCGCAATCATCAGCAAACAGCAGTTCTCTGGCGGTGTCGCTGTTCGTTTTGCTTTTAGCTTTCAGCCTTCTGAGATTGAATAACTTTCCATCCGCGCGATAGTTGATGTCTATTCTAATGTCCTTGTTCTCGAAGGCATTCATCAGCGTAGCTGAAAACATGAGGCTGAACAGTGTTGGTGCCAGAACACAACTTTGCTTCACTCCATTGGTTGCAGGAAAGGGCTCAGATAATTCGCCATTTTCCTGTAATCTTGCCTGCATACCATGATGAAATAGCCAGACTGTGGGTTCGTCCTTGAAATCGTGTGGCACGGTCTCGTTCGCCAATATGTTTGTAAAGATTTGGTGAAGCTGCTCTATTAGAACCGGTCCACTGGCTTTGTAGATCTCTGCCGGAATTGAAGTCAGGACCCGGGGCCTTACCGCTGGAAAGTTGATGGATAGCTTTGTTTTTGTCCACTATGGTTGGTAAGTCAGCAAGTGGGCACTTGAGATGGCAATTGATGGTTTCGTCATCGATGGAGGAGGTTGCATTTAAGATGTTAAAATGCTCTGCCCAGCGTTGGTGGATTTCTTTCTTATCAGCGACCAATGCCCCCCCCCCCCCAATCTGTACTCGGGGGGGGGGGGGGGGGCAGGATTTCAATAGCAGTGTTGTAAATGATGTCCTTTAGGGCTGTCCACCCTGTTTCCGCATCTTGTTTAGTGCGGGTCTGGGCTTGAGGCGGTCTTCTAGCATATTTTCACACGACAGCTGCATTTTGTTTTTACTGTTTAGCATGTGACATTTTTTATTTCTTTTGCTGTTTTTTTTTTTTTTTGCACTTTTATCCTTTGAGGACGCCGTGGTGGTTTGATGTACATGTTTATTTTTGAGACAATCAGACGATGGTCTGTCTAACATTCGGCACCACACGTGGATTTTGTCACCCAAACGTCTTGTCTGTCACGCCTCCTGACGATGACATTGTCAATGAGGTGTCAGTGTTTCGAGCGGGGTGCATCCACAATGTCCTATTTCTCATTGGAAGGCGGAAAATTGTGTTGGTAATCAGAAGATAGTGTTCGGCACAAGTCTGAAGGAGGAGTCCATCGCTGTTACATTTCCGACTCCGTGCTTTCCATAATGCCACTCCAAGAGGCGGTGTCCATACCTACTCTGGTATTGAAGTCATCAAGGAGTATAACTTTGTCTCCTTTGGGAACAGATGTTAAAACATTGTGCAGGTCCTCATAGAACTTGTTCTTGGCGTCATCTTCATTGGTCATGGTTGGTGCGTAGACCCTCAAGATGGTCGCATGCTTCTTTCCGTTTCGTTTATAGCTTTCGGAAATCCAGCTAGTTTGCCAACTAGACTTAATGGCAAATCCCACATCAGACACCCTTAACCTTATATAACTCATCACCCACCTCATCTCATCATGTTCCTCTTTTACTTTGCGGTGTCGAGGTGAAGTATAAACAGCGGAAGAGTGCCCGCTTATGGGCTTCATGTATCGATATTCCCATGGACTCTGTTATTCCCTGCGTCCATCGTTTACGTGGTCGGCCTCTTCCTCTGCTTCCCTCTGGTCTGTACATCATTGCTTGTTGTGGTATACTGTTAGTTGGTAACCTACTTGCATGGCCAAACCATTTGACTTGCTGCCTTCTAATAACATCTAGTGCCAGTCTTTCTTCACTTTTCCTTCCACTCCAGAATAATGTGTAGCCGGCACCTACTTCACAAATTTGGCCTTTTTCTGCATGCCATGTCTCACTCAAGGCTGCATTACCGATGGTTTACATGCCCAACTCTCTCCCAATTAGTACCTCTCCCTCTTTAGGCCCGACGCACCATCTCTATCATGTAATGTGCGTACATGCCAAGTTCCAGTGTTTAAAGGAATATGATTTTTTTTTCTGCTTTACCTGTTTTTAATTTGGTTGTATGTCGACCGCGGTTATAGGGTACCCACCAACCGCGGCTAGCAATTTAGGTAATGAGGAAGCAGACAATGTTTAGGGCACCTTTTCTAGACCCTGCACCTTGATATGGAGGTGAGCAGTGCTTTTCTGTAGAGGGCTGCTCAGGGGGCTGCCGAATCCCACTGCTGCTCCGGTCTGAAGAAGACGGCCATATGGCCTGAGCCGCCTGTGTGCAGGTCATGCGACTACGGCTGCCAGCGTGCCCACGCCTACCGCTTTGCCGCTCGCCCATCGACACAGGATTGAAGGTGATAGATGAAGTTGGATGAAGAATGATTTGCGCGATGAATCGGATTAAAGTGAGGAAGAGTTGCGCAATTCCTCGACCACACTTTCTCGCCTGAGTCCATCTGAATCCAGTAACAAGGACAAGTCAAGGACAAATGGAGACGAATACAGGAGCAGTGGATGACCAGGGCGCTCTACGTGCCTTGTCGTGCTCATTACGTTCCACGACGCTTTGCAGGTAAACGCAGTCTTGCCCGTTGAATCATCAATGATTTCTACCGCGCAGTCTACCAAATCCTGTCTTCACATGCTGAGTAGTCATACGCTAGTTCACAGATTGATTGACACCAAATCGGTTACTCCCGCTTGTCACAGTCGTTGTCCGGGGATTGTGGGGGGGGGTGGGGGGGGGGGGGGGGTGGGGGGGGGGGGGGGGGGGGGGGGGGGGGGGGGGGGCGGGGCTGTGGCCGTTTTCGCATACTGACAGCTACTTGGACCAGGAGGGAATGGGCCCTGAAAATGGCATACACACTATAATACCACTTACACAAACATTCATTCAGTATGCGCACGCATTTCATAAGTTCGGATCCTCATCGGAGAGGAATTTAAATATTGACCTTTGCTTTGCGTGGGCGATCTCGCTTCTCACATCTTGCAATTTGCAATAGTCAATATCATACATCAATTCGTGTGTTGACTCCTTTCCATGCCACGACACAAGACTATCAACAATCACCTCTAGCTGTCTTCCTTTATCTTTCTTTCCACAGATCTTTCCAATTGTTACAACATGTTCCAATTTTGTCGTCTCATAATGTGGACAATTTTTGTCTTCTCATAACGTGGACAATTTTTGCCTTCTCATAATGTGGACAATTTTTGCCTTCTCATAATGTGGACAATTTTTGTCTTTTCATAATGTGGACAGTTTTTGTCTTCTCATAATGTGGACAATTTTTGCCTTCTCATAATGTGGACAATTTTTGTCTTCTCATAATGTGGACAATTTTTTTCTTCTCATAATGTGGACAATTTGTGTCTTCTCGTAATGTGGACAATTTTTGTCTCCTCATAATGTGGACACTTTTTGTTTTCTCGTAATGTGGACAATTTTTGTCTTCTCGTAATGTGGACAATTTTTGTCTTCTCATAATGTGGACAATTTTCGTCTTCTCGTAATGTGGAAAATGTTTGTCTCCTTGTAATGTGGACAATTTTTGTCTTCTCATAATGTGGACAATTTTTGTCTTCTCGTAATGTGGACAATTTTTGTCTTCTCGTAATGTGGACAATTTTTGTCTTCTCGTAATGTGGACAATTTTTGTCTTCTCATAATGTGGACAATTTTTGACATCTCGTAATGTGGACAATTTTTGTCTTCTCATAATGTGGACAATTTTTGTCTTCTCGTAATGTGGACAATGTTTGTCTTCTCATAATGTGGACAATTTTTATCTTCTCATAATGTGGAAAATTTTTGTCTTCTCATAATGTGGACAATTTTTGTCTCCTTGTAATGTGGACAATTTTTGTCTTCTCATAATGTGGACAATTTTGTCTCCTCGTAATGTGGACAATTTTTGTCTTCTCATAATGTGGAAAATTTTTGTCTTCTCGTAATGTGGACAATTTTTGTCTTCTCATAATGTGGACAATTTGTGTCTGCTCATAATGTGGAAAATTTTTGTCTTCTCATAATGTGGACAATTTTTGTATCCTTGTAATGTGGACAATTTGTGTCTTCTCGTAATGTGGACAATTTGTGTCTTCTCATAATGTGGAAAATTTTTGTCTTCTCTTAATGTGGACAGTTTTTGTATCCTTGTAATGTGGACAATTTGTGTCTTCTCGTAATGTGGACAATTTTTGTCTTCTCATAATGTGGACAATTTTTGTCTTCTCATAATGTGGAAAATTTTTGTCTTCTCATAATGTGGACAATTTTTGTCTTCTCATAATGTGGACAATTTTTGTCTTCTCGTAATGTGGACAATTTTTGTCTTCTCGTAATGTGGACAGTTTTTGTCATCTCGTAATGTGGACAATTTTTGTCTTCTCGTAATGTGGACAATTTTTGTCTTCTCATAATGTGGACAATTTTTGTCTTCTCATAATGTGGACAATGTTTGTCTTCTCATAATGTGGACAATTTTTTATCTTCTCATAATGTGGAAAAGTTTTGTCTTCTCTTAATGTGGAAAATTTTTGTCTCCTTGTAATGTGGACAATTTTTGTCTTCTCATAATGTGGACAATTTTGTCTCCTCGTAATGTGGAAAATTTTTGTCTTCTCATAATGTGGACAATTTTTGTCTTCTCGTAATGTGGACAATTTTTAGTCTTATCATAATGTGGACAATTTGTGTCTTCTCATAATGTGGAAAATTTTTGTCTTCTCATAATGTGGACAATTTTTGTATCCTTGTAATGTGGACAATTTGTGTCTTCTCATAACGTGGAAAATTTTTGTCTTCTCATAATGTGGAAAATCTTTGTCTTCTCATAATGTGGAAAATTTTTGTCTTCTCATAATGTCGACAATTTTTGTCTCCTCATAATGTGGACAATTTTTGTCTTCTCATAATGTGGACAATTTTGTCTTCTCATAATGTGGAAAATTTTTGTCTTCTCATAATGTGGACAATTTTTGTCTTTTCATAATGTGGACAATTTTTGTCTTCTCATAATGTGGACAATTTTTGTCTTCTCATAATGTGGACAATTTGTGTCTTCTCATAATGTGGAAAATGTTTGTTTTCTCATAATGTTGACAATTTTTGTCTTCTCATAATGTGGACAATTTGTGTCTTCTCATAATGTGGACAATTTTTGTCTTCTCATAATGTGGACAATTTTTGTCTTCTCATAATGTGGACAATTTTTGTCTTCTCATAATGTGGACAAGAAATGAAGACTGTCATTTTTTTTTTGCGCTCTTTCACTTTCAACTTAAGCGAAGTCCATACAAACTACTTCTAGTAACACTGGACTTAATTTTGCATGTGGATTAGCTTTCCCTATTACCGATGTCCCTCGCCATCTAGTTAATCCACTCCGACTTCAGAGGTACTTGTAATTTGAGGAGGGGCTGAGTGGTCTCGAGATATGGTGTCCGCCTCGAGTGCTGGAGGTCCCGGGTTCAAGCCCTGTGAGGGCCGGGATTTTTTCACGCGGACTTCTAGTAATAAAATTTCCCCCGGTCTCTGGGTAGTGAGATCGGACACCCGTGTGTATTGTTGCGCACGTAAAAATCCCTTGGCAGCTGGAAATCAAAAAAGAGTAGCCTAACGGCGCTGCCCGAGTTAAAAAAATCTACCCAAAGTATTTCAGCATGCTCGTAGGTTCTACGGAGTTCGTGCACTGAGCTGAGTTTCTCCGGACTCAGGCTTGTGTTAGGAGTTGAACGGAGCACTTGTGGGTTACACCCGTGTGCCGTGATGTTGATCCGTCGACTAAACTAAACTAGGTACTTGTAATTTACATCCCCAAGTCAAGGACGAGAAGTCGATATTTTAATCCAACTAACCGGTATAGCCGTAATCCCATTTATCCACGTAGGGTAACGCAGCGCACGAGAATTGGAAGCGGTTCTCGCCGCGTTGGTAGCTTACGAGATAAGTGAACTAGCCCCTCAGAAATCAGTGGCAAACTACTGAGCGTAATCTTGTCAAGAAATCAACGACAGCGGTAAAATGCAGGTGTTGACAGCGCTGTCCTGTAAAGGATATGCGGGAAAAAAACCGGTGTAGGGGTTAAACCCTCTCCCTCAGCACACCGGAAGTTTAAGAACGAACGATCTTATCCATTTAGCCATACTTGCCTCTTTCTGATGTTTGTGACAGGTTGTCTTTGCGACTTGGAGACTTTCACTACCAGGAAAATATCCCGGGGAAAACAGACGGCCAGCGTGATACTGATACTGACCACAGCACACACCAAATGCATGTTGGTCTAATAACATACGTCACATGCGCAGTGAGGCGGGTTCTTGTTCACAACACTTTTTTTAAAATTCCATTTGTATCGATGTTAGCTGCCCTGTGGAGTAAACTAGGCAGGCCGATTGAGGGATCAAGCGGCATGGGCCAACTCATGGCCTCTACAATTCAGCCCAGACTTTGTGCTACCGGGGGGGGGGGGGGGGTATAACTCCATCCCTGGTCCCCGCCATGAGTTGTGCCGTTTTAGAAGCACAATGTAACAAACTATCGTTTGTTAATACGGCAGAATGCCAATGTACCAGATGTGAAAATGATCTTTATTGCACTTCTGTTTAATATAAATAAATTGTAAACTTATGAATGACGATAATGCACTGTAATTAGCCTCTGCTTCTTTTTTGTTCGTCCGAAATCTGTGTTTTGAACGTAAATTCGTTGTGCCTGTTTACAATAAAGCTGAGATATTTGCGCAATTCGGCCGACACATCCGACTTCTTCAGTCGTTTGTAACCACGTTAGCCTTCCCAGGGTTAATTAGTTTTAGATAAATAAATGAGAGAAGACTGCTTAAGCGGCCGTACAGAACAATTTATTCTGACACCGGAAAGCAAAGTTGCTAATAAATAGACAAAAGAATAGTCACTGTGAGCTGCTGAAGTTAAACAATCACCACTATTAATTTTGTTTAATCAGTTGAAGATCGAGTGCGCCAATAAATTCTCGTTGATAAGAAGTTTTTCAACTATAGTTAGTTGCATATCCTTTACAGGACGTCGCAGCCAACGCCAAAATTTGTTGCTGTTGAGATCTCTTGTTAATTCCCGTTCAGTAGTTTGCCATTGCTTTCTGAACGACCGGCACCCATACCATTTCGTAAAAAACCAACGTAAGAAGGTCTACTGCCAAATCGCTCAACATGTGGGTTTCGAGCGCGGGTATGCGAGATTACAAACTGCGTCCGTAACCTCCTCGCCACGGAGAAGTCTCTCAGTTATAAAGGGATTGATTTCGTCTGATAACTTAGAGAGAGTGCTCTTGGCGAATCAATGAATAGTTAATAAACAGAAAAAGATAAACAAAACATTAAAAATGAGAATATCCACATGTCTGCGTCTCATTTTGTGTGGCGCCACAGCAGCATAGTCATTAGAGGGCTCTTGGTTATTAAGATCAGTAATAGGAGTGTGTCTAGGAGTTGTTTTTCAGCTTAGCCATTTGTCCATATATCTGCATACAAGAAAAAGTAAGCCTCTATCTTGTTCTGAAACTATCTGTTCTCTAAGTCACTGTAATTGACAGCTTTCTGTTTGCATGTTTTTCATCTTACAAAGGGTCGTGAGTGCGGAGAATGGGCAGCGGGCCGCAATGAGTTTGAAGTGCAACAGCTGATCCAGAGCAACATACATCAAGGTGACATAGTCATCTATACTGATGGGTCAGTGGTAAGAAACAGACGTAGTGACTGGGGCTTTATTGCAAAGGCTAATAGGCGAGTCTTGAAAAAGGAGAGTCTGGCATATGAGACTACGACCTCCAGCGTGAGAATGGAGGTGGAGGCAGAAACAGCGGCATTCCGGTGGCTTGAGGAGACTACTGCAACACACGTTGTATTCATTACGGATTCAAAGAGTATGCTTAGCAAGGTGGAGAAAGGAATCTTTCGTGTGGAATGGCTCTCGTGGCTCCAGAGGTCACAGATCGTGAGAATTGTTTGGATATTTTGCCCTGGCCATGCGGGTGTATGAGGGAATGAACAGGCTGATAGGCTAGCAGGGAAGGCACCTCTTGGTGGAATTGTGCCTATGGACAAGGGGGGTGTGGTCGTGCACTTGAGAAGGCGGAGGAACAGATTGAGAACCCATATATGGAAAGAATGAGATTGCGGGGGATCGGCAGGGGTTCTGGAAGAATCTCAAAACTTAGAGGGAAGACCAGGAGAACTTTTAATCAGATAGCGGTGGGTACGATTAGTAGTATGACTCTTCACTGGCTGTTGAACGAGGGTACGGAGCACATATGGGTAAGTCCTGAGTGCAGTGATGTCGGTTCTTGACTCATCTTACAAAATACAACTTAGCCAAGGTGATTCTTGTAGACATCCATATACACCATCTTCCTTTCAATATAAACATGTAAATAGAAAACCACATTGCACAATATTATCTCCCATACAACACCACACTGCACAATGTTGTCTCCCATACAACATCACACTACACAAGGGTGTCTTCTATACAGCACCACACTACACAATGTTGTCTCCCATACAACACCACACTGCACAATGTTGTCTCCCATACAACACCACACTGCACAATGGTGTCTCCCATACAACACCATACTGCACAATGTTGTCTCCCATACAACACCACACTGCACAATGTTGTCTCCCATACAACACCATGCTGCACAATGTTGTCTCCCATACAACACCATGCTGCACAATGTTGTCTCCCATACAACACCATGCTGCACAATGTTGTCTCCCATACAACACCATGCTGCACAATGTTGTCTCCCATACACCACCACACTACACAATGCTGTCTCCCATACAACACCACACTACACAATGTTGTCTCCCATACAACACCACACTGCACAATGCTGTCTCCCATACAACACCACACTGCACAATGTTGTCTCCCATACACACTACACTGCACAATATTATCTCCCATACAACACAAAGTTATCTCCTATACAACACCACACTACACAATGTTGTCTCCCATACAACACCACACTGCACAATGTTATCTCCCTTACAAAACACAATGTCTCCCAACCAACAAAACAATACAATTTCCAATGTTTATTTTCAATCCTTGTAACACGCCATGCTTCAACTATACACACAGACAAGTACACATACACTCATGAGGTAGCAAGTGCAAGACCATTCATCAGGTTCTACCTCACTCAGACTCCATGATTTTTGTGTCTCTAATTCCCCCCTCCCCCCCAACTCACGTCGAGCCCTTGCCATCTCCCGCAGTTCCCCACATATTAATCATTTGTCTGCATTTTTTATTTCAAGTCTCATGCTATTAAATCTTGCCCTGTGACCCCAGAGAAGGAAGTTTCTAATTATACAATTAAAAGGCTCAAGAGATGGCTCAAGTGTCTGTAATGCCATGTACCTATTGCTGTGGTTTTTGTCCCCGGACTCTACGTCCAGGGACCACACCTCCCAGAACTGTTCTCTCCTAGCCACTGTCACGTTCAAGATGGCCAAAGTGTTTCAGTTCCTGAGACATAACACCGTTTATCAACCAGTTGTCTTCAATGCTCAGATCCTGAAGAATGTCAGTATCTTCCCATTTTCTTGGTCTATGATATTCTAAGAACTTTTCTGTAACATCTGTAAGCTTTGATTGTTTTCTCAATGACTGTCTCATGGTCCATGGTTCATATCCATACACTGCTGCAGGCCAGATGCATGTTCTCAAGAATGCTACTTCTGTTTGCTGGTGTTGTATGTAACATTGGTTCTGCTGCCAGCACAGACAGTTATTGAACCAAAATCTGGTGGTGCCTTATTATTACTAAACAAAAAAGCAGTATTACAATGCTTGATGCAGTGTTTGGGCACTAAGTTGCTAAGTCACATACATCATAAAATTGTCAATTTGACAAAATAGAGACAATGAATTTTAAAAAATAAACTCTCAACAACTACATAAACACTTGATCTCAAACCAGCAGAAAGTTACTCCATTCACACGCGTGTGTGTGTGTGGTTTTAATTATAAGAGAATTAAAAGAGAATGCAGCTGACACTTTACAGAAAAGAATGCAATTAAATAATAGAAGAGCATCAAAATCTCTGCATTTCTCAAAAAACTGTGTGCAGAACACAATGCAACAACAGACGAGAACCAAAACCCCTACACTACTAACACTGTATGGAGAACACAATGCAACAATAGAAGAGAGCAAGATCTCCGCATTAATAACACTATCGAGAACACAAGGCAATAACAAAAATAACAATTGTTGCCTATATAGCTCCTTCACAGAACGCTTTCTTCATCACGACCTGCCGGAAAGGCTTGATCTTTTTCCAGCTTCCCTTCCTGAAGCACCTTCATTCCCAAGGTCTCTAACATGGCAGTTAGGCAATGAACCGTTAAGGCTTGTGGCATGTATATGCTTGTAGCTATGGTTTGCAATCGCATTTTCCTCATCCTTGACTGGTAGTACATGGTTCGTCGCTCTGCTACTGAGTGAGTGTGTGGGCAACACTGAGCTGTGAGATTCGTGTGGAATGCTTTTACATCTGTCCTGTAGGGTGACCTGCATGTTCGGAACAATGGCTACTGGCTGTTGCTGAATTGACTGTTTTGCCTTTTCAGTTCAAAAGTGCATTTTTCAGGAGTCTCCTTGGAGTCGGCGCTGAAGCTGCGGAGTTCGTGCTTTAAGCAACACTTTCGGCGGGTCGCCCTGTGGTAAAAGACCGAGCCATGTGAGAAAACCCGGGTCAATGAGGTCTTTCTGGTGACTGCTGAGTCCATTGACGATGAACTGCGGTTTTCGTGGAAGACTTTTGTGTTGGCATTCTGGTGGCGGCACTATGCACAGTGTGCCTGTGCGGGCTGTTGGCTTGCCGAGACTCCAGTCTATTCCACTTTTCACATTGGGCAGTGAGGAGCATTTTGTGTGATATTCACTGGCATAGGAAGGGAGCATAATGGGGACGACCTGTTGCCGTGAAGTTGGAACCTCAACTAACTACCTACCTTACTAGCTAACTAAACTAAACTAACTACCTTACTATCCAATGTCCTGTGTTGGTCGACCCTGAAGCCATGCTTTCATTACTGTTCTTCCCAAGCCACTGAGGCATTTGAATATGGCCAAAAGTTTACAAAGCTTCTGAAGCATGTTGCTGTTTAAGAGCCAGAGTGCAGTAATACTTGACACAGGAATCAACAAGATACAACTGATTATGTTGTATAATAAACTGTCTGAAGTTTAACGTACTTCAACTTTCTCTTCTACCTGCATATTGGGCTAATTCCACATGCCAGCCTGTTGGACTTAAATGGTTGACTTCACATCTTTGACTGGGACATAAATTACAAGTACCTCAGAAATTGGAGTGGGTTTACCTGATGGCAAAGGACACTGGTAACAGGGAAAGCTAACCCTCAGGCAAAAATCAGCCCAGTGCACTCAGTGGTAGTAGCTGTAAATATGTGGAGTATGCTCGAGTTCAGAGTGGCTTAACACAAAAGACACAGAAAAGAGAAACATACAAGTTGCCACCAGCTTCAATAAATACTGATTCTCTATTGATGACATGGAAAGGGAACATCTTGTATGAAAGTAGAAATGTCTAGACTAAAATGTCTGCAAATCTGACAATAAAAGATACATTCTAGAATAAACTCAATGTTGGCAGCGCAATCATGGATGCTGGTTATGTAATAGTTAAACTGTCTCTTGGTCACTGATTATTTCATTCTAGAATAAACTCGATGTTGGCAGCGCAATCATGGATGCTGGTTGTTGTAATAGTTAAACTGTCTCTTGGTCACTGATTATTTCATTCTAGAATAAACTCAATGTTGGCAGCGCAATCATGGATGCTGGTTGTTGTAATAGTTAAACTGTCTCTTGGTCACTGATTATTTCATTCTAGTATAAACTCAATGTTGGCAGCGCAATCATGGATGCTGGTTGTTGTAATAGTTAAACTGTCTCTTGGTCACTGATTATTTCATTCTAGTATAAACTCAATGTTGGCAGCGCAATCATGGATGCTGGTTGTTGTAATAGTTAAACTGTCTCTTGGTCACTGATTATTTCATTCTAGTATAAACTCAATGTTGGCAGCGCAATCATGGATGCTGGTTGTTGTAATAGTTAAACTGTCTCTTGGTCACTGATTATTTCATTCTAGAATAAACTCAATGTTGACAGCCCAATCAAAATTCTGGGTGCAATGTTGTAATAGTTAAACTGTCTCTTGGTCACTTGTTATTTCAAGCAACAATATATCTGTCATTGATTACATGTCTCACGACAAGGAATGTCATCACGTATCCTTTTTTCCTGTCTCATAATAAAAAAACAAGGTTTTCATTACACTTTTATGTCTTTTGACAAGGAAGAATGTTGTCATGTCACTTCCTCTGAGAAGAAACAAAGCTTTTCTGTCACTTCTTGTCAGAAGCAGCAATGCAAACTTGTGCATGCTCTGATTAAGCAGAAGAGTCACATCAATCCCTCGTAATGATGATGATAAATGATCAACACAGAGTCTTGTGCACATCGCTGAGACCTCAGACTCAGCATGAGTGTTTCGGCCATCTACAGATCCGCAAGCCATACAAGGGTGAAAATTTGGAATCCTTGAGGTTATACAATGACAACATGCCTGAATGTACATCGATACCATTAACAAACGTCTTGTACTGATCAACAAAACAACATTCTGGGCATCAGTGCTTTTGGAAATCTGGCACATTTTCCAAATGCAATGCATGTTTGCACAAATTTAACATCAATGTTCTTCTTCTTTGTCTTCCCTCATTCATCCGGAGTTTTTTCAGATGTAATTGTGGTGTGCACGTTATGCGCCCTTAGGCCAACACATCCAACTTTAGCGGGCATATTTTATTGGGTTTGCCTTCCCAGGAGACTCTCACTGTTGTGGTTCCGTCCACAACCCAGCTGGTCAAGTTAGAATGGTCTAAGACTTCACAGTCAGCCCTCAAGGGAAGGCAGGGGCAGTCCATGGGCATTATCCGCTATCCAAGGAGGCTTCCATAATTGCAGAGCCGACACATAGCGCTCTGGTTCCGACATCAGTATTAAATATGATGCTTGTATGCACAAATTTATTCACATAGGTATTGAATATGATATGTATGTGCACAAAGTTCACATCTGCATTAAATATGATATGTATGTGCATAAACTTCACATTAACATATGTCTGAAATGAACAAACAAAAGTATATACAGAGGAACTGGGTCCTGATGTCAGTGCTTTCGGAAACCTTTCAAAATGGGATAAATGTTTTCGAAGGCTTCATAAATGTCTGATCTGACTTTTGCACCTGAAAGAAGAAGAAAACAATTTAAGATTATGAAATGTGCTGAAGAATATGTGTTAGCAAGGAAAAATATGTGCATGCACATGAGACGACGGCTGGCTGGCTGGCTCTCTCTCTCTCTGTGCGTACCTATGTGAGATAGCAAGAGAGAGATAAGAGAACCCCACAGAGACAAATATAGTGTGAGACAGAAATAAAAAGTGAGGAACTGACCTAGCAAACGAAAGAGAGACATTTAGAGACAGACAAACACAGAGATAGAAAGAGAGAGATTGGGTCTTGTGGACAGTATGAGGCACAGAGAAAAAGATACACAGAGGTAGAAAGAGATCCATTGTCATAAAGATAGAATGAGGTACAGAGAAAAAGAGAGAGAGACAGACAGAGGAAGCGACAGATCTGCGTAAAAAGCCTGGTCGTTTAACTTACACTGTATAAAAACAAAGCATTAAAACCATGTTCACATGAAATTGTGATAGATTTTGTTGTGTAAAATATTACAATATATACAAAAATGACACCATTGCACCCAGTTTATCCCATCCGACTGGGTCTCTCTCCACAGAACTGCAAGCCACCTGTCACGAGCATTGCACAAAGCATGAACCTCAGAAGTTCCAGCCATGACCCCAAGGGTCTCCGGAATAATTGCACCCATCCGAATGTTAAAAAACAACCAGAGCATGAGTCAGGCGGAAGAACATAAGTCAGGCGGAAGAACATAAGTCAGATGGAAGAACATGAGTCAGATGGAAGAACGTAAGTCAGATGGAAGAACACCATAAGTCAGACAGAAGAACATCATCAGTCAGATGAAAGAACATGGGTCAGATGAAGGAACATGAGTCAGACGGAGGAACATTGAGTCAGATGGAGGAACATGAGTCAGACAGAAGAACATCATGAGTCAGATGGAAGAACATCATGAGTCAGATGGAAGAACATCATGAGTCAGATGGAAGAACATCATAAATCAGACAGAAGAACATCATGAGTCAGATGAAAGAACATGGGTCAGATGAAGAAAGATGAGTCAGATGGAGGAACATGAGTCAGACAGAGGAACATTGAGTCAGATGGAGGAACATGAGTCAGACAGAAGAACATAAGTCAGATGGAAGAACATCATGAGTCAGATGGAAGAACCTTATGAGTCAGACAGAAGAACATCATAGGTCAGACAGAAGAACATCATGAGTCAGATGGGGGAACATGAGTCAGATGGGGGAACATGAGTCAGGTGGAGGAACATGAGTCAGACAGAAGAACATGAGTCAGACAGAAGAACATGAGTCAGATGGGGGAACATGAGTCAGATGGGGGAACATGAGTCAGGTGGAGGACAGTGATACTATGGAGATACCCTATGTCCCAACACAAATTAGATGAGGTTCAAGCTATCGAGAAAGCTGCAAATCCAATGGCATCTGTCAAAGCACAGCACAACAAACTAAATTTACCTGTCAACACAACTTTTCCAGATTCAAAAATGAGAAGGACAATTCTAGGCTTCACCATGCGGTAGACAAGTCCAGGAAACAGCTCAGGCTCATAGCTGAGAACAGACAAATGTTCACAAGTTATAATCACAGTGTTATAATTTTATGTTATACACAACCGTCACTAAAATTATAACGTTACAAAAGGCAAGATGAGCTTTCATAGCACTAGGAGATTCCTATAGTCAAAACAGGGCCTCAGACAGGGGGCATGCAACAGGACTGTCAAAACTCTTTTGCATCCCCCATGGTGGACCCCAGAAGTAGACCATGCTTGGAAAGCAAAGAGAGCTGCAGTGAAGCAGCTAAGGAAAGTGTGACAGACACTTCGAAGCTCACGAGAGGAAGTGGACACAGCAGAAAATGTCAAGAAAGGCAAGGTGGAGGTTTTCAAGTGCTGTGCTGCAGAGGCCAAAAAGGCAAAATGGGAATGTTTCATGAAGGAGATTGGAGGTGATAAAACACTGCGAAAATTCTGGAAACTGCACAGACAAATGCAAAGAAAAGATCGGCCTATGACAGTGGGAACAATTGATAGAGATGATGGTGTGCGCGTGACAACAGACAAAGAGAAAGGGGAGGCATTTCTCCAGAGATTTTTAGAGCAGATCAATCATGATGATGTGGGCATAAGGGATGCAGTTAGAGAAGAGTTATCTGGCACCATAAAGAATATGCATTATGAAGACATCATACAGGTTGAAGATGTTAAACATATTTTGAAAAAGGCAAAAGACACGGCACCAGGGCCTGATGGTGTCAGGTATGGCCACTTGAAAGCTTTGAGCGATATAGACCTGAAGGAGATGACTGACTGCTTCAACCAGAGCATTAGGACAGCATCAGTACCGCAGGATTGGATACACAGCTATCTCATCCCTCTCCCAAAACCATTCAAGGATCATTCAAAGCTTAGCGGCTTTAGGATCATCACCCTTCAAAATACATTTGGGACGGTTTTAGAGAAGTGCTTGATCTCAAGGGTGCGTATAATAGAGTTCGATATGATGTTTTGATGACCGCACTGATGAAGAAGGGGTTGGTGAACTGGATAGCGGCTGTCCTGCATTCTCGTCAGGTTGCTCTCCGTCTGGGGCATGGGCCTCAGAGCCACACATTTTAACGCCGGGAATGCCACAGGGATTCACAATCTCACAGGTGCTCTTTAACATGTATACGAGCAAGATTGTATACCTAGAAGCACCAGGGGTTGGAAGGATTCTAACATTTGCAGATGATATCCTTGCATATAGGCAGGGGAGAGATAGGAAGCAAACAGCCCAGGAGCTACAGGCGACTGTAGACAAAGTGACTGACTGGTGCACTGAAATGAGTGCTGTCATCCACCCGGAAAAGGCAGCTATTTTGTGGTGCTCTCTGGACAACAGGATTGTGAGAGCTGATGTGCCAAACCTCACGATAGATGGTAGAAGCGTCAACAGCGAGAACAAACTGAAGTATGTGGGAATCACATTTGACAGGAGTCTGTCCTTCAAGGACCATGTGGAGACGGTTGTGACAAGATCTCAAAAGGGACTCAATGCACTTAAAACTATGGCTGCAATGGACATAGAGCAGAGAATGCTCTTCACACTATACCAGCACTTGATCCTCTCAGTGACTGATTATGGACTAGGACTGCTCACTGTCTGAAAGAGTCAGCTGGTGAGATTGGAGCGCATGCAGAACGAAGCTATGCGGGTCATTCTGGGATGCACCAGAGACACCCCAGTAGTGTGTATGCGTTACATCCTTGGTCTGCCGACTGTTGCTGGTAGGCTCAAGGTGATGCAGGCGAAGGCATACCTCGGAGTAGCTGCAGACACAGACCACCCACTGCATGAGGCGCTGGATGCAGTTACGAGTCAGTGACTGATGAGAGGGAAATCATGGATGGCTCAGGCGGAGGATACGATCAGACAGTTGTGCATCTTGGAGAACATTGGGCATGGAGAGGAGTGGGTCAGAGTGCCTGCGGAGCAATCAGACTTGTGCAGATATATAATCACATTGAGCCAGGAGTGCAGGGAGTGGCCAGCAGGGGCCACGGAAGTGGAAATCCAGCAACTAATTCAGGATAATGCTCGCCTGGGTGATGTGATTATCTACACAGATGATTCGGTGTTGAGAGGTAGGAGAAGTGCCTGGGGGTTCTTGGCAAAGGCAAATGGTCGACGTTTGGTGCAGGAGATCTTGGCATATGACACCACAACATCTAGCTTAAGAATGGAGGTGGAGGCGGTCAGTGCAGCTTTCCGCTGGATGGAGAATACGATACACACACACATCGTGATTGTAACTGACTCAGAAAGCATGCTGAGTAGGGTGAGGACAGGCAATCTTCGTGCCGAGTGGCTTGCTTCGCTTCGGAAGTCACGGGTGGCAAGCATCGTCTGGATCTTTTCTCCGGGGCATGCTGGTATGCTGGGGAATGAACAGGTGGACAGATTGGCTGGCTCTGCGAAACTTGGTGGAGTATTGATGCATGATAAGGCAGACGTGGCTGCGGCCTTGTGGGAGCACGTATACACCTTGGAGGAGCAAATGGATCACCATGGTCTAGCAAGAATGCGACAGCGAGGAGTGACGAGGGGATCTGGCCAACGCTCGACGATAAGAGGAAAGGCGAGATGGACATATAATCAGATTGCTACTGGTACTATTGGTGTTCGGAACTCTTCGCTGGCTGCTGAGGGTGGGGACGGAGCACTTATGGGAATGCCCCGAATGCTGTGATGTTGGTTCCTAAATCAATCAATCAATCATATAGTCAAAAGAAATTACAACTAGTATTACAATTAGAACATTTAAGTCTATCGTTATATAACTTATATAACAACAGTGAATGCATAATAAGAAGAAACGGATGACACTCAGAACCCTTCACTATAAGATCCAGAGCCAGGAAGGTTAACCCGGTCAACTAATGCCTGCAGAAGTCGTATGTGTCTTCCTAATAGCGCAAGAACGCAGCTCTGCTGTAAACAAACACAACGCAATCATGTCTGAAAGAAACTCTCCGGATGAACGGAGAAGAAGAAGATCCGGAGTATGACAAGGTTGTGTCTTGTCCCCCTCTTGTTCATAACTTATATAGACAGCATATGTAATGAAACCAGCAACACAGAGATTTAAAAATACACTGCACGAAGAACAGAACACAGAAGAAGAACCAATGGCAAATTACAACATTCAATAACTATTTTCCGACGATCAAGCACTAATAACAAAATCTAAAGCAGAATTACAAGACCATATAGTCTAAACAAAGTTCCTAAGGAACATAACTTGAAAATCAGCATCAGAAAAACAGAGGTAATGACCATAACCAAAGAAGAAAAAAAACTACAAAGATTAATTTAAAAGAACTCCCTGAAACAAGAAAAGAGCTTCAAGTACTTAGGAAGTATAATATCATCAAATGGCACCAATATTGAAGAACAAATACGTATCAGTAGATACTAAAAACACAATCTTCCTCCTAAATCTATGCAACCTATGCCAAACCTGAACAATAACAAAATAGAAAATAAAAATTACAAAAACAGAAATGTTATTCCTAAGACGAATACTCAATGTATCAAGAAAAATATCAAAAATGATGAAATCAGGACTAAAGTGGGGGTTATAGCAGCACATGATTTCAAGGAAGAAGCAATGGTGTTCAGATCAAATGGAATCAGAAGAAGAGGCTGACCATGTAAATGATGGATAGAAGGAATAACACAGTCCGTTGGAATCTTGATACATGAAACCCATAAGCAGGCACTCTCCCGCTGTTTATACTTCACCTTGAAACCGCAAGGTACATAAGGAACAAGATAAGATGAGATCGTAAAATCAGTACAGGTGGTCAGAAAAACAGATGACAAACAATTACCAACAAACTGCAAACATTCATCTACTGATGACTGCACAGAATAGAAGGACTAAAATTGTGTGACTAATGTGGAGTTTAGGGGAACAAACTCAGCAAAGTGAATCCATTGGTGAGGAAAAGTCAATAAGGCCAGATAGGACATACAGTGAAAAACCTGAAATAATATAAGCTGATGATAGTATGTAAATTTACCTGGCGAATTTACCGTGCATTAGTTGCAGGAATTCCAGCCGGATTCTAAACTTGACATCACAGCTACCAACCATGTTTTGTATCTTGAAGTCCAGAAATCTGGCCTGTTCAAGAATGTTACATTTCAGGCTTTATAAAATGTACATTGAGGTACCTGAATCTGAGAATTAGTTAGCTGACCAATTATCCTCATTTCACATCAAATCATTCAGCCCATAAGTGATAACCTCTCCTCATAGTCAGCACTTACACATTTTCTGCTGATCACGGTGTAGTGAGTTAATTTCACATGCCAGTCAGTTTGGCCTCAAATGTTGCCTTCTTGGCCTTGATTTGGGGGACATAAATTACACAAGTCCAGAAGTTACAGAAGTCAAATTGCTTGACAACGAGGAAACTAACCCCCATGCAAAAATCAATCCATAGCATTCACTACTAGAAGCAATAGGAAATAAAAACAGTTAGGTTTTTGTAACATTTGTGAAAATGTGAGATATTCTAAACCCAGACACACTGTAATATCTTACAACAAACTCCACTACGGTAAACATATTACGCAAGGATATGGAGAAATTCTCATGCAGACATTCTCATTCTACTTCTTGAGCAATCTATCGGTAGTGGAGGTCGTTGAAAGCAATGTACACTGTGTCTGTGTTTAGCATCTCTCACGTTTTTGCAGAGTTACACAAACCTGTTTTTATTTCCTATTGTCATATCCTCCTGCAGCCATTACTTCTCTTCACTACTAGAAGCAAGTGTCTGGACTATGCTCAAGTTTAAAGCAAGCAGAACAACAAACAAACAAGCATCTCCCTCGGTGTAGCAGCTGGTGACACAAGCTCTGTGTTGGTTTATTATAATTCTGTTCACCCTCTACACAGACATCTTGTCTGGCCTCACCCCTTTGACTTGATTTTCTTATGGTTTGGTCAAGGTTGCAGGTTCAGTCATCACATAATTTGTTTAATCATCTTGCCTCTCTAAAGGAATTTAGTACACCACCCTGGGCTATTGCTTGTCCGCTTTCCACAGTAGCCGTGCTCCGCCTGCAAGCCTATCACCTTGTTCAATCCCACTTACACCTGCATCACCTGATCAAAATGACGCCAATTGTTGTCATGATTTACCTCCTCAAAAACTCCACCCACTGACTACAAGCCCAGCCCATCTTGATCTTCTTGAGCAGACTCATCGAGTCACTAAGACAGCATACCTGGGTGAAAGTAAATGTCTCCAGCCAGGCTATGGCATCAGTTACTGCCATGACCTCCACAACAGGTACACACTCAGAATTGTAATATAAAATGACTGACTGTCACCTTGCCAACTTAACAGATGACAGTTTGTAAAATGGGGGCATACTTCTCCATAGCACAAAGCCTGTGCTGAATTTAGAGACCATTTGCCCATGCAGCATAATCCCTCTCTGTCTGCCTAGTTTACTCCAGAGGACAGGTAACACCAATACGTCTGGAACAAGACAAGCTGCAGAAGCTCCTGGATCAGCAAAGCAATGCTCAAACTCTCCGCCTGTCAGAACTTCCATCCTAGACCAGTTGCCAACCAAGGTTTAAGGCCTGGTCTGCCCTGCCATGACATTTAGTCTTTAGGTTGCATGTCCTCGCACTAGGTTAAAGCTTGTACCCTCCCAACTGCACTCCTTCACCCAGATCCGTTGGCACAATATGGGTGTGTCGGGTTTGGTGAATGCCACCCAACTTTCGGTGTTAACAGAAAGCAGGTAGTACTGTCTAATGCGATACTGTAGCTCAGTCATATCTGACCAAGACTTGATACACAATACAAAATAGAGGTGGTAGAAATGTGGATGTGAAGATGATGAACCTGCATTCCAAGGAAATAAAAGTATGGTGCAAAGAATGGCAATAAACACAGAATTGAAATATAAAATAGAGGTTGTAGAAATGTGGATGTGCTGATGAAGAACTTGCATTACATGGAAACAAAATCAAACAAACGAATTAGAGAAACTGGAAATGACAAAAATCACAATGAAAGAAATAAAACAGAAGAATCATTAATTTTGGATAGATTAAAATAGATGGCATTTCTACATCATTTTATCGCTTTGTCAGCCTTTGCTTGCACTCTTTATCATGCTTGATCTTTCTCATTCCCATCTCTATCTCTCTCTCACATGCACTCCATATTTCTCTTTCCTTTCCCTCGCATTCCACGGAAACAAAAGGAAACAAAGGAATTAGAGAAGCTGGAAATGACAAGGGTCATAATTAAAGAAATTAAACCGAACAATCATCAATTATGGATTAATTAAAACAAATGACATTTCACGACTATCTTTCTCATTCTCCTTGCTCACTCTCATACATACACTCCTTGCTCTCCCCTCTCCCTATAATTCCTCCCTCCATTCATCCATCACCTTGTGACCGTCTTCATCCCTCAAAATCTGGTACCTGTAAAGATTTGTGGTGGCATATTGGCTAGTGTGCTTATCCACCAAGACACTAGTCTGGGTTCAATCCCCAGCAGAAGCAGGATTATTGTTTCCGACTAGCACATCTCTGACGTGGACCCAGCCTCATTAAAAATGGGTACCACACAATTTTATAAAATCTGTCAAGGAAGGAAAGATGACTGTGTACCTACCTCATGTGACATGACCTAGAATATACAAGGGCCAGACACACCCCAACACCATTTATCTTCTATGGGATTACCTTTAATGTACCCATTTTATGAGGCTTGATCAACCCCACAGTTGTACTGGTCGAGGAAAACACTGCTGCCAATGCTGGGAACAGAACCAATACCTCTGCTGTGGCATACAAACACACTAATCTGTCTACCACAGCTTCATAAACATATAAGGCTACTAAACATGCTAATGTACTTACAGGGAATCCAAGCTTTTGTACAATTCTGGCATGTTTTCTGATGGCAATCTTAGCAAGGTCCTCACTGTAGAACAATACAAAACAACTCAATTATCCCTTTATGAACACGAAATTTACCCACATTGAAATATTCTTTTCTTTCTCTCTTTGCTCACTTTTAACCCAAACATAGTCCGCACTGGATTGTTTTGTGCGTGAGCTTTTCCTATTACCAGTGTCCCTTCTGAGGCACTTGTAATTTATGTCCTCAAGTCAACAACTGAATACTGAAGAAGGCTGGCTATTAAAGATGATATAGCAAAGAAAATTGAAATATTTTGGTCACTAGAAATGTCATGAAAGTTTGGAGAGAACAATAATGGAGGGGTACATGCTTGGGAAGAGAGGAAGAGGAAGGCTAAAGAGAAGATGGGTGCAGGATGTGGCAGATGATCTCCAGATGGGTGTATCGGATGCGGGACATCTTGATTATGATTGAGAAGTTTTCCAGAAGGCTGTTATGGGAGCGAGGTTCTGCAAAGGACATGCTACTGAATGAATGAATGAATGAATGAATGAAGTCAACATTTTTAGTCCACCTGACCAGTGTAGTGGTGGAACTTGCTGCCGCGCCATCAGCACACCGGAAGTTTAAGAGCAAGCTCTCTTATCCATTCGGCCATGCAGACTTCAATTCAAATTCTTTATACAGACATTAACAAACAAAAGCACCTGGTCAGACATACAGAGAAAGTACACACCAACTAAATCTATTAAGCCTTTCCCTATCAGAAGTTAGGCACCTCCTTCCCTCCACTCGCCTATGGGACACCCATGGGCAAGGCGGAGTACCCATTTAGCCTTCCGATCAGGGTTATGTGAAGCTATGCGTGCAGATAGTGAATGAAGTTGAAGAGCAGCCAAAAGATAGTTGTAGGTTACAGTCTCAAATTTTTAGATGGTAGGCAGAGGATGTCTTGGGAGAAGGGGGGGGGGGGGAGAAGAGAAGAGAAGAACAATGGCTATAGTCATTGACCAGTAAAGTCACTGCTATGAAGAAAATCAATGGCAAACTACCTTCTCTACATGTGCCTAGCAAATCATGTTTCATCCTACAAGAATTTAGACATGTTATGAGAAGAAATAGATTGGAGACCTTAGTGAAAACTGGCAAGATTGAGGGAAAAAGAACAAGGGGAAGCCAGAGAGGTAAATACCTGGATGGCTTGTCCACATGGTGATCATATGAGATGGCAAAACATGACCGCTCAAGCTTATTGGCATGGCACATGAGGAGGATGATGAAACAATTAGAAAATGCATTCGAAAGAGCTTCATTTAACCCTTTATAGGGCAAAACGTCCATTTGCGGCTGATCGCTTAAATGAGCAGATAGGCCGTTTGCATCCGATGCTATTATGCATTGTAAAAACGCAATCTCTCGGCTTTCCGACACTTCCGACGGCTACTTTCGCTTTTGCCGATAGCTTGAAAACATGGCCACTATTTGTAAGCGCCTACTATGAATTACAGCTTGAAAACATGCCCGCTATTTGTAAGCGCCTACTATGAATTTGAACGGACTTTTACGGACTTTTTTTGATAGTTTTCGGGAATTTTACGCTTAGTTTTTCCAAATGGATTTCGGTGATTCTTCAAGTGATAGCCGAGATTTCGCTAGGTTCAATTTAAATGACATTAAAGGGCACGAAGTTGACTATTAATCGCAGCTAGATATCAGTGCAAAGCGTTACTTTGCATTAGCAGTCGTGTGTCGGACTTTAAAGAAAGTGATTATGATTCTGAAAATGTGTTTGTAAATTGCCGTATAGATGACGGAAAATCACAAACAATATGTTGTATTTCGTAAACATTTGTGTTCATATATGGATTACCGACAACAATCACGTGAGTGACATATTCTGCATGCTTTTCCCTTCATTGTTTTGTTTATTTAACTAAAATCGGTTGACTAACACCTTATTTGTGATGTTTTTACTAACGCAACCCGAAATTTTACCGAACCTGAAAAAATATTGCCCATTCAGGGCTAAAAAATGGACAAGCGTCTGCCTTGTAAAGGGTTAAGCTATCTTTTATAGTACTAAAGTCTCAGATAAGTTGACAAGCATATGCAAATAATACTACAATGTCATCACACCTGCAACAGATATTTTAGGGATGTACTGTGATAACGATATAAAAATGTACTGTGATAACGATATAAAAATACAATCTATAAATTACAAAAAGGGAAAGTGAAAATGGTAAGTTTTGCAAGAATACAACTGCAGGGTAACAAATGGATAAGCAACTACAAAGCTTTCATCATTAAACAAGAACAGATGTGGTTGGGACCCTTTGAAATCGTGTATAGTGCAGAAGAATAGATAGGTCATCACAGCTTGGAGAGTATAGAGCTGCAGGGAGTGGACTGAGGATCTCTCTGACTCCGAGGAAAGATCAGATGGACACCTAATCAGACTGCTACCATTAGTATTGAACCTTTCTGCTGGCTCTTGCAGTTGAGGACGGAGCATGTATGGGAGTGTCCTGATGTCAGAATCTCACTCGCCCGCGCCTGGTTGGCGACAAACCAGGATGAATGTGAACTCAACTAGCAGCAACTGCGCAGTGGCCAGTGGTCAGCTGTGGCGCACGAAGCACACGAGAACCCAAAGCCGGGCCAACACGAAACCCTGGCTGGGAGCTCAGGCTGCGGACGACTATGAGACTGGACAGACGTGGGAGAAAGTGGCTTGTATTTAATGTATTATTCCATGCTTGATGTATGAAAGCTTATACGCTCTGTGGAGACTGAAAAGTATGCTATTGTATGCATTGATGATATTGTAGATTTGTACATACGGAATTGTAAATGAGAATGCCGCTAGTTTGTGAGCGCTGCATTATCTGAAGAATTTGATTAAATTGTTTTCAGTTATGTTACCGTGTGTTTCATACAATCATTCGTAGTGTATGATTGGCTTCACTCCCTGTCACAAAACATGAGCCAGTATTAAGTTAGAAGTAAGATCATGACACCTGAGTGCTGTGATGTTGGTTCTTAACTCACCTCAACAATAATAAATAATGTGCACTGATGCAACTAGATTTATTTGATCAACTGACTGTATTGTAATATTTGTAACAAATTTAGTTCTATTAGTGTCTCCTTGTCATTGCTTCTATTTGCTGAAGCGAGAGATATAACCTTATGGTGAGTGGCAGTTACATTCTAAGGAATAATGCATGATTCTATTTTCCCCCCATCTCTTTACTTTGCTACCATGTACGGCTACACAAATACTGCTTGTGTACAGCAATGGTCACACCACAAGCAAGTCTTGTCTGACTGGCCAAACTACAAGTGTGAAATAGGAATAATATCATATGAAGCAACAGGGAACATCCATCCCTAATGCACAAAAGAATAGGATGGTAAACAAGATGGAAGAACACATACAGATCCATGGCTTGTAAAGCAAAACAGCAGAGAGTGTGGCTCACATGAGACATGTTCAGGACATGACAGGGAACACAGGTGACCATCACTGAAGATATTGGAACCTCAACATGTCATCTACTGAAGACAGCAAGGATAACAGCACAACATAAGACGAGTGTTGGACATCATTGCAGCCAACCTTTATTGTGGAGATGACACTTAATTGATTGATTGAAGGCTTTGTAGTCACATCATCTATTCCATCATATTTGCATAAGTCCGTGCACATTAAAAGAAGAAGACTAACCTTTTAGCACCAGTGCACACCATTTTTCCAGAGCTAAATATAAGTGCAGTGGTGCGCGGATCTCTGATCCTCATAATAACAGCAGCAAAACGTTTGGGGTTGTACTCTGCATTTCTTGCTCGCAGAGCTATTGTCTTGAGATTCAGCTTACAGCAAAGATTCACTGTACACACAATATTCCTGGGGAAAGATATCAATCAAAGATGCATGTGAACGATGTAGCTTGATACTTGTTAATATGTATTGGTGTATGATGGTCAGGGCCCTTTAGAATCATGTGTACAGTGCAGAGGAACAGATAGATCAGTGGTTCTCAACCGGTGGGAATCCTCCCCCCCCCCCACCCCCAAGGGAAGAATTTTTAGACTATTTTAGTATGAGTTATTAAATTTAACTTCCATTTTTACATATACTGTGTAGAGGCAGGGTGGAATTTATAGGGAGGAAATATGAAAATACGAAATGACATTCTGAACATATGGTGAAGGAGTGCATGGGCCAAAAAAGGTTGAGAACCACTGAGATAGATCATCACGGCCTGGAGAGAATGGTGCTGCAGGAAGGGATCAGAGGATCTGGCCGACACTGAGGACTCTGAGTAATGGCCAGAGGACACATAATCAAGCTGCTGCTGGTAGCATTAGTTTTGGGGCTCTTTGCTGGCTGTTGAAGATGAGGCAGGAGCACTATGGGAAAGGCCTGCGTGCTGTAATGCCAATTCATGAGTTGACTCAATTCATCTTCTTACCAATGCTTGTCATGTATGAAGCAAAAAACATTTTCACTAGCAACAAGAAATGGAAATGTATCTGCACATTATATAAAATAGTGCAGCAAGAGTTGTAGAAAGGCAGAACTGTCCAATTGGCAACTCTCTCCTGAAGAAGAAAATAAACACAGAAGGTTTGCCTAGATATGTTGTATTTTGGGCAGCCTTGGAGAATGATCTGTTATCTGTGGCACCAACCCACATGTGCACATGGTTGATTCGCCAATCTTGAATTTTGTATACATGTGGTTGTGTTACCTATTGTGTCATGTGCTGAGGGCAGAATAATGATTTGTTCTGGTCTGTCCATTACATGGTAATCTGTCTTAAGCTAGTTTTTGTGGCTTTCTAATTGATTTAATCATTCTTTTCTTTTGGTTCAGGTTGTTGTTCTATTGCTCCTTCCTTAGCTAGTTGATCAGCTCTCTATTTCCAGGTACTCCACAGTGAGATGTATCCACAGTTTGGTGACCTTACATCAGGTTGCCTAGTTCATAAAGTAGTATCCTTATTACTGGCAATGTCCCAGACTGGAGTGCCTCAAACACTGATTCTGCATCTGTCAACAGCACTACAGGCTGTGTACCAAGGTTGGTAATCATTGAGTTTCCGTGATTGTGATATATCAGTTTCCATGAGTGTATACTTCAGTTTCTGCGATTGTGATACTTCAGTTTCTGTGATTGTGATGCATCAGTTTCTGTGATTCTGATAAACCAGTTTCCGTAATTGTGATACATCAGTTTCTGTGATATATTAGTTTCCATGGGTGTGATACTTGTTTCTGTGATTGTGAAACTTCAGTTTCTGTGATTGTGATACTTCAGCTTCTGAGACTGATACATCAGTTCCCAAGAGTGTGATACGTTAGTTTCTGTGATTGTGATGCATCAGTTTCCATGAGCGTGATACTTCAGTCTCTATGCATTATCATTTTTATTCTTTTTTTCGTTGACCAAGACTGATCAAAACATTTGCTTGTATCCGTTTTTAGTTGTTCCCTTTTGTCAAGCATCCCAATTACATTTTGTGTTCATTCAGGTTCTAACAGACCCTTAGCCCTGTAAATTATGTAGCAGTGCTGATGAACACAATGTTGTCACTTGGTGACAAATGGCAAGATTGAGGGCAAAAGAATAAAGAGAAGGTAGAGAAGTAATACCTATATGCCTTGGCCACGTGGTATGGTCGAGACAAGAAAAAGAGCTGATCCACAACTCCGGTGATCAGGTGAGATGGACAAACATGACCACCCATGCTTATCGGCATGGCACACAATGATTATGAACGACGCACCCAGCATGAGTGTTGGTGTAATGGCTAGGACCTTAGGCTGACAATAGCAGAAGCACAGTTGGGCGAGGTGTTGATGCACTCAGGACAAAACACACTGGTGGCCCCAGCACTTCCCTTACCCACAGCAAGTTCCTGTTAAAAAGGGAGCCACAGTAGTCTAGTGATGAGATGTTCTCATAAGAATCTGGGTGGATTCGAGTTGTTTAAATTGTCCTCATCTCGCAGGTCAACCCCGTCTAAAATGGGTACAGGTAACGTCTCATAAGCAAATATGGCCACATCACCCACCGAGTGATGAATGATCTATAAAAATATGAATTTGGCACCACATGCCCAACCAATGCTGTGATGTCAGTTCTTAACCCAGCTCAACTCTTACACCTTCAGATGTCAGTCCGAATGTATTTAAAGAAAGCAATTGTCAACTTGAAGTTGCCTGCATCTTCATAGCTCATTCTCAACTTGTGTGGTGTTGGTCAAAATAATTGTCTCTGTACCGCATATGTTATGTTTCACTCTTGCACGTTAGGTACTTGTGCAGCAAATGTCTAGCCATTATTTTAGCAATTCCAGTTATATTCATCAGTATCTCCTATCTTTAGTTTACTGAACAAGTGGATTCAAATCTGACATTTTTAAACCCAGAGTCAAAGATGGTATCTCTGAATCACTCCAAATGATGGTAAATCATACTGTTCTAGTTCTTTGTCAAGTTCACAAAATACAGATTTTTTCACAGAAGCAAATCTCAAACAGTACAATGTGACAACTTACTGTAACACGGGTATAATACCAGAGGCATCTAAAGCTGGTGTAGCTGATGAGTACGGGGTCATTGGACCCCCAGGGTTTGGGGTCGCTGGGTACATGCTGGCAGCAGATGGTGGATGCACCGGATTGATACCCAATGGCAGGTGATAGTGGGGTCTGTGAAAATAGAAAAAGTTGAATTAACAATAAGGTGATGAAGAATGGAACTGGCCACCCCACCTCATACTGTTATGGCCTTGAGTGTGTGATGGTCTAACACTTCATATGCTAATGGCAGCATCTGGGACCACCTTAACCTTATATAACTCATCATCACCCATCACTATTAAGCTCATTTATGATAAACTATTGTTGTGAGGCCTGGTGCATCAAATTTCAGCAGGTATTCATCAGGTGTCACCATTCAGTCTTTTGACTACCCCCAACGCCCCTGTAAAGCAGCATGTTGATGTCTCCGTTAGTCTGGTACCTTCTCATTGACCTGTCTGACTTTGGAGACCATGCATGCAGCTTTGGGAGATCTGTTATCAGTGTGCCTCATGAGGTACCTGGATACATTAACCCCTATACCAATTGCAGGTGAGACAAAGGAGAGGAAAGACAATACTTATTATTTGTTGATGAGCTGTTTAAGCTTTCCACATACATCTCTCTCTCTCTCTATCTCTCTGCATGTACAATGTGTATAGGTGTGTGAACATCTCTCTCTCTTTCTCTGTGGGGGTGTGTGTGCGTCTCCCTATGTCTGTGCATATGTGTGTGTGTGTGTCTGTATCATAACATTGAAATATGAGTTCTTTGTTTTGTGTATGTTGACAGTATTCATTTACAATGTTTGCTTATTTTTAAAAATCTTTTTAAATGTAAATGTAACATTCAGTGATAGATAATTTGTATGGGAAAGATGAGTGTATGGAATGACGAAATGTAAGATGGTCCTGCGTACCCAATTTGTGATCCTTAGGATCCTTTCTGTAAATAAGTGTAATACACAACATAATACAACTAGGCAGCAGCTAATGGATAATGCTGATAAAGTCTTCATAACAATGTAATATCTTTAACAATTCCAACTGCACAAAACATATCTAACCTGCAATTGTGGTTGAGGAGTTAGAGCACTCCCAAAGGAAGAAAACTGGTTACTATCCATCTTGAAAAATTAAGTCGATCCACAAGTCTCAAGTCAGTGGGAACTTAAGAGTATCCTGGCCAGGGTATACAGGTTATACAAGTTTATATTTCTCAAGCACTTTAATGGTCACCTTACTGCTGGAAAACACATGAAAAAACATATTAGCCATTTGTTTACAAAACGCTAATAATAGTAAACGCCACAGATCAACAAGCACAAAAGTAGACTTCTATTTATTGGAAGTCACCTCTTTAATGGATGCTTTGGACTGCACTGTTTGTGATGCCACTTGCATCATCATGACTCTCAAGCATTATTCTCCTATTGTGACCCACTTATATAAGAAACTTTTCAAAACATAAGGTGCTCTTCAGTATGAATTTCATTGGCACCTTTCCGTCTTGACAGACGATAGTTTGGTACATTGTGCTTCAAAAAGGCTTAATAACTACGACCCATGGTGGTCGGTTAAGACCAGGGATGGAGTTATTGCCTCTCCATAGTACAAAGCCTGGGCTAAAATAAAGAAACCATGTGTTGTCCATGCAGCATGATCCCTCTCTCGGCCTGCCTAGTTTACTCCAGAGGAAAGTTAACACCTATACATCTGGAACAAGACAAGCTGCAGAAGCTGCCAGATCAGCAAAGCAATGCTCTAACTGTCCGCCTGTCGGAGCTTCGATCCTAGACCAGCTGCCAACCAAGGCTTAGGGCTTGGTCTGCCCTGCCATGACTATTTTGTCTTTGGGTTGCATTTCCTCGCACCAGGATAAGGCTTGTACCCTCCCAATTGCACTCTTCCGCCCAAAGTCGTTGGCACAATATAGGCTTTCTTCAAATGTAGGTTCTTCAATTTGTGGTTCACATGTTAGAACCTCTTCCTGTGGGAAAGTGTTACTTGGAGCTTCACAATTTAGTAATTCAACAAAATATTCTTTCGTATGAATTTATTGGTCAGCATTTTAACGTGATTGCACAAATTCTGTTACTAGACTGATTAGTGAAATGCTGCATAGACCTACTCTTCTGGGCCTAGTAAGATTTTCTTCTGGGCACTGGGATAGTCTGTTGACAATGAGATACTTAAAACCTGTGAAAGAGACTTTACCAGCCAAGGTATAATTCCAGCCGAGGCCTAATTCCAGGAAAAGCCTAATCCCAGTCAGTCCATATTTGCCATGTTGTATGATGACCCGGCTACACGCTGATATGCCTCTCTATGGATGTGAAGTTAAAGTACTGGTCTTGGAGAAGAAAAGTAGAGTTTTGCAAATAGTCTCTGTGGAGGTGGTACTTTGGGACCGGCTTGGAGAAGAATCTTTACATCAACCTCCACAGATCTATGTATGCTCTTGGAAAGGGAAGGAGAGTTTTGCAATACAGACCCCATGGAGGTGGTACTTTGGTACCGGGCTGGGAGAAGGGTCTCCACATCAACCACACTCAGATGTGTGTAAGTCCTTGTAGGGGTTCAGGTGAACTTAACACCAATGCACAGGACTTTAGAGCTACATCTCAGTCTTCCTGAAGAATTACCAACCAAAGCTAGTGAGGCATTTTATACGTGTTACAAGTTAGTTGCATATCCTTCACAGTAAGTGGGGGTCAAGTCCAGCATTTTTTGTCTGTCTGTGATTCCTAGGCAAGTTTACGATCAGTAGTTTGCCATTGCTTTCTGAACGACCAGCACTCATTCCATTGTATGGAAACAAACACAAGGTGATTTGCTTTCAGCTGTGTTTTGAGCGCTGTATTATGAAATGCATTTGTAACCCGTTACCTCCACCTGTGTCATAAACAACTAAATTTCATGTAGTTGTATTCGTTTCCCCCCTCTATTATCATCATCAAGTATTTCAGCAACTTGGCCCGTTATGAAGATTCCTGATCATTTCAGATCCTAGGTGTTTGTCTTGTCCCTCTCTTTAATTCCATGTAAGCCTTCATTGATACTTCTGTGTGAATCTGATTTATAATGCTTTCATTTGTCTGCTCCTCCTCCCTTTTAAAGTATTCTGCCTTCTGGTACTCATAGTGTTTCTTCATTTATTAGAATGTGGCCAAGTTGTACAAATGTTAATTTTGCTGCATTACATTTTATATAACTTACTATTTGTACATTGTTCAACCCCAGTGCTTCATGTCATTCTTTGCTAATTTCCTGAATTCCCCCATGTGCTTTTCATCTGTTATCAGTGGACTATGTTTTGGATGGATGAAGAGAAATGAGGCTGAGATAGTGGCTTGGAGTAATGTCATAACAGAGTTGATCCAGATCAAGATCTGCCGAGAGACATGAATGCCTACACCAGCTGGCAGGGCACAAGATGAGGTTTCAGAACCCTAAAATGTGACAGACCAGATGTGCATGCTGAACTCTTTTCTTTATTCAAGTTGTATATTCTTTCTTGTTGGGATTTTGTAGCTTTTCTTTATTCAAGTTGTATATTCTTTCTTGTTGGGATTTTGTAGCTTTTCTTTATTCAAGTTGTACATTCTTTCTTGTTGGGATTTTGTAGCTTTTCTTTATTCAAGTTGTACATTCTTTCTTGTTGGGATTTTGTAGCTTTTCTTTATTCAAGTTGTATATTCTTTCTTGTTGGGATTATTTAGCTTTTCTTTATTCAAGTCGTATATTCTTTCTTGTTGGGATTATTTAGCTTTTCTTTATTCAAGTCGTATATTCTTTCTTGTTGGGATTATTTAGCTTTTCTTTATTCAAGTCGTATATTCTTTCTTGTTGGGATTATTTAGCTTTTCTTTATTCAAGTCGTATATTCTTTCTTGTTGGGATTATTTAGCTTTTCTTTATTCAAGTTGTATATTCTTTCTTGTTGGGATTATTTAGCTTTTCTTTATTCAAGTCGTATATTCTTTCTTGTTGGGATTATTTAGCTTTTCTTTATTCAAGTCGTATATTCTTTCTTGTTGGGATTATTTAGCTTTTCTTTATTCAAGTTGTATATTCTTTCTTGTTGGGATTTTGTAGCTTTTCTTTATTCAAGTTGTATATTCTTTCTTGTTGGGATTTTGTAGCTTTTCTTTATTCAAGTTGTATATTCTTTCTTGTTGGGATTTTGTAGCTTTTCTTTATTCAAGTTGTACATTCTTTCTTGTTGGGATTTTGTAGCTTTTCTTTATTCAAGTTGTATATTCTTTCTTGTTGGGATTTTGTAGCTTTTCTTTATTCAAGTTGTATATTCTTTCTTGTTGGGATTTTGTAGCTTTTCTTTATTCAAGTTGTATATTCTTTCTTGTTGGGATTTTGTAGCTTTTCTTTATTCAAGTTGTACATTCTTTCTTGTTGGGATTTTGTAGCTTTTCTTTATTCAAGTTGTATATTCTTTCTTGTTGGGATTTTGTAGCTTTTCTTTATTCAAGTTGTATATTCTTTCTTGTTGGGATTTTGTAGCTTTTCTTTATTCAAGTTGTATATTCTTTCTTACTGGGATTATTTAGCTTTTCTTTATTCAAGTTGTATATTCTTTCTTGTTGGGATTATTTAGCTTTTCTTTATTCAAGTTGTATATTCTTTCTTACTGGGATTATTTAGCTTTTCTTTATTCAAGTTGTATATTCTTTCTTACTGGGATTATTTAGCTTTTCTTTATTCAAGTTGTATATTCTTTCTTGTTGGGATTATTTAGCTTTTCTTTATTCAAGTTGTATATTATTTCTTATTCAGATTTTGTAGCTTTTCTTTATTCAAGTTGTATATTCTTTCTTATTCAGATTTTGTAGCTTTTCTTTATTCAAGTTGTATATTATTTCTTGTTGGGTTTCTTTATTCAAGTTGTATATTCTTTCTTGTTGGGATTATTTAGCTTTTCTTTATTCAAGTTGTATATTCTTTCTTATTCAGATTTTGTAGCTTTTCTTTATTCAAGTTGTATATTCTTTCTTGTTGGGATTATTTAGCTTTTCTTTATTCAAATTGTATATTCTTTCTTGTTGGAATTATTTAGCTTTTCTATAAATGTCTTCATTGCCATCACAATTCTAAACTTAATTTCTGACACATATCTTCCATTAGTTTGACAGACTACATTTATTCATCATTATATTCCACTTTTGCCATCAAGCGTTGTGGGAAGAAGAGTTGGTGTTCCAGTATCCGATGAGTGGTACTGGATAGTGTCATTACATGTGATTGTACAATGTCTTTGATGTCATCAATCCATTTTCTTCTGAGACATCCTGTTAGTCTTATTTTTTGTAGGGCCACTGCTGGCAGCTGATGTGCTGCATTCTAACGAGATGGCCAAACCATTTGATCTTCTGTCTTTCAGTATATTAACTAGCTGAAATCAGTGTAGCACACTTCAATTTTAAGCTGTGGTTCTTGAAGGGTCCTGGCTAGTTAATGTTTGCCAACTCTGCATTTATTTTAATACATACTCTGTTTTATTTATTTTCTTTACTGTAGTACTGTTCTATATCTATTATTGTGTCCAATCATCTGCAAATGCTATTGTAATAATGCACTTCCTGCTAACTTTAACTTTTAGCTCCCAATTTACATCCTTCAGTTGCTTTTAACATCATTTCTTCAGAGGAATTTTTAATAGATTCAGTGCCAAACAACTGTAGGTTCGGACCAAGCAAATATGGATGGCAAGAAATGGAAAGTATGGTGTGTCCCAGTTATAACTGTGACACACCCTACTTCTTATTTCTCACCATATGTTGAAATGGTAGCAGACATGTTGTATTATATATCAAAATTAAAGGGGGTTGTATAAGGACATCAACGTATCAAGAAGAGATAAGATCAGAAATAAAGAAATTAGAACTAAAGTGGGGGTTATAGCAGCACTAGATTTTATTAGAAAGCAGCAAGTCAAATGGTTTGGCCATGCAAGTAGGTTACCATCCAACAGCATACCACAACAAGCAATGATGTACAGACCAGATGGAAACAGAGGAAGAGGCCGACCACGTAAACGTTGGACGGAGGGAATAGCAGAGTCCATGGGAATATCGATACATGAGGCCCATAATCGGGCACTCTCACGATGTTTATACTTCACCTCGACACCGAAGGTATAAGAGGAACATGATAAGATGAGATGAGATGTATAAGGACAACTACTGTAAATAACCCCATGGCAAATATGGGAAGTCACTTAAGACAATAATTATGCCATGGCAATTAACCAGTTAAAGCTCTGGAGTTAGCAAAATACCCTGAGTTACTCTTCTGACTAGTCCTGGTTCCCTCTACAACTGTAATGTTACAATATATATTTATTTAGTCAGTAACAGTGTGATGAGTGTGTGGCACAAGGGATAAGATTTTGCTTACAAACTTTAATATAAAATTCACACAAAAAGATAACACACATCCATTTAGACTTTATGCAGACGTTTGAATGAGGTCATTGACAGAATCCAAGTGACCACATGTCAGTTTTGATCATGCAGCATGCGTGCAGCGAGATCGCATGCACTGACTTAAAAGGGTCACTCGAGCTGTGACTGTTACATGAACAGGACGGACTGAAAGCCGAGTTGGCAATGGCAAGAGATTGCCACCAGGGTGAATGTTGTGATAGAATATTTTAGAATACTATTTTAGGAGTTAATTGCATTCCTGATTTGATCAATAATTATAGGATGTGAAACGTTTCTGTTTCCTGTCAAGTATTTTCGTAAATCAGTGTGTTGTTGGTGGTTTCAGAATGTGGAGGAAGAAGTCTAAGGCTCGTACGACATTTAGGCAGCATTATAACAATTTACAATAATGACATGCAGAAAATACCCTGGTCAACATCAAATAAATAAATATGGAAAGTACCCTGCAGGTAGGAGGATTGTATCTCCAGGGGTTAGATGGCAGATCAGCAAAGCTAACGAGTGATCCTACCAACCTCTGACATGATACTAAGAATAAACAACAATCGTGTACCACTAACCAGTAATCATGTGCTAACGAAATGACATCAAGCTTAATAATAATAAGATCTAAACCAATCCCAGACAGTCATGCTAGATTTCTTTTATCAGATGTATCCATCATAAGTTAGTTAATCATCCTTTACCACATTATGTTATCTACAACATGTGGAAATAAATTATAGTGCAGTACTATTGACAGTAGGGTAGGGTGGGGGTTGTCTTGTCAACATATGTAAGCATGGCATACATTTTTGTTTTTAAATTTATGAAAACAAAATCTCTTTTTGTTTCTTTTGAAAAGTTCAGTTACTCAAGCAGTACTGGCCTGGCGACGTTCATCATTCGATGCACCATACTTTGTAATGAGTTTGAAGTTTGTTTATTAATTACGGCAGAGTTTTTTTTTAGTCACTTTAAACTTTAAAGTAAGTTAAAGTAGTAATCAACTCAAGTATAATTATTCCTGCTGCACAACAAATCCATTATTGAATTTTTAAAATCAATTTCAGAAATAACACAATATAAAACGTCTGCGACTTCTCATGCCAATCAAGTGTGCTTGCCAAAGTTTAAGTAAATTAAAATAAATCTAAAACACCCGCAAGAACAGGTGCGCTGCCGTACCCAATAAATCTACAGCGAACATCAAAACAAAGATATATAACTGTTTACCAGCGTGATCATCCCACGTCCTCGAGGTTCACGCAGGCAATGAAAACAAAACAAAATATTTCTTACTCAACGATCTTCCTGCCCGGGTCCAGTCCCGTCTTGTGGGGCAGGCTGGACCCGGGGCCTGGCCAGTGTTGATATGGTTTATATACCTGAGCATTCGTCTGCGGGAACCGGAACCATGACATGCGTGCGCACACGGTACATAATAGTATTATTAATACCGCTTACACCAACATTCGCCGGTCTCTCTGGCCGAGGGGTTACACCACTTTCTCCGTAATCCCGTTTATCACGCAGAGTCTCGTAGCGGGCGAGAACTGGGAGCGGTTCTACCCCCGCTGGTGACTTGCGGGATAACTGAGCCGGCCACTCAGAAAGCAATGGCAAACTACTGAGCGTAATCTTGCCAAGAAATCAACATACAGCTGAAAGATGCTGCTGTTGACAGCGATGTCCTGTAAAAGGATATGCGAATAAAAAAAATGTTTTTTAAAAACCAACATTCATTCAGTGAACGCACGCATTTCATAAGTTCTGATCCTCAATTTCAATTTCAATTCTTGAGAAGAATGGCTCTATTCAACCGTCGACTTATCGCTTGGCTATTTTTTTTTTTTTTTTTTTGCATATCCTTTACAGGACATCGCTGTCAACAGCAGCATCTTTCAGATGTCTGTTGATTTGTTGGCAAGATTACGCTCAGTAGTTCGCTTGGCTATAGTTGGGGGATTTATGGTGTATCTTGTATTTCTTCTTTCGTAGATAGGGCTGATTTGCAAAGAATACCAAAGACAGACAGAAAACACAATGAACAAGTCTTTCAAGAAGCAAGTGAAGACCGTAAACTGATTAGAGACATGAGATGTGGACAGTCACAATTGTTTGGGCATGTTATGAAAAGAAATGAATTGGAGAACTTGGTGACAACTGGTAAGATCGAAGGGAAGAGACCAAGGGGAGAGCAGAGAAGTAAATACCTGGATGGCTTGGCCACGTGGCATGGTTGAGACAGAAACACGGAGCTGATCCGCGACTCTGTTGATCGAGTGAAATGGCGAGTCATGACCGCCCACGCTTTCCGGCATGGCACATGATTGATTGACTTTCTTGTTGTGGTTTTACATGTCTGGACAGTTGCACACGTGCTAAGGCCCGGGGTAATTGTGTACCAGCCCCGTCTTGCGATGTTTTTGTGGTGTCCTCATCGGAGAGGACTTTGTAAACTGACCTTCGCTTTGCGTGGGCGATCTCGCTTCTCCACATCTTGCAATCTGCAACAGCATGGATCAATTCGTGTGTTGACTCCCTTTCATGCCACGACCCAAGATTGTCAACAATCATTTCTAGCTGTCTTCCTCTATCTTTCTTTCCACAAATCTTTCCAGTTGTCACGTGTTCCAGTTTTTTGTCTTCTCATAATGTGGACAAGAAGGGGAAGAAGTAACAAACGATCGTCTGTCAAGACGGCAAGGTTCCAGTAGATGTTTAAAGACCCCTTTTCCCGCCATTATGCTCTTTGGGTTTAATAATCAAGCGATCTCTGGCGACTATACTACTGTGGCGCCACACAAAAAGAGACACGAACAGACGGACAGACATGTGACGATTCTCATTTTTAATGTCATGTTTATCTGTCCCTTTTATTAACTATTCATTTATGCGCCAAGAGCACCCTCTCGAAGTTATCAGTTGAATTCAATTCCCTCTATATTAGAGAAACTTCTTCCCCTCCAAATGGTTCACACTAATCTTGGTAGGCATTCGAAGAGTTGGTCCAAATAACCAATGTTATTTTAAACGCTATCAAAAGACTGCTAACCCTCAGGAATTTCTCCTGAGCAGTTAGTCTCTAATGTGCATCGGCACCATGCATGACGAATCTAATTGTCTATCCTGCGTGTGCATAGGCTGCACACTCAAGTGGCTTGGATAATGTTGGGTGTCACCAAACTATCACGTACAACAATAGGCTTATGAATGTTGGGTGTCTCCAAATTATCATGTACAACAATTTTTTTTTTTGGGGGGGGGGGGGGGGGGGGGGGGTTCGCATTTCTTTTACAGGACATCGCTGTCAACATCAGCATCTTTCAGCTGATTGTTTTATTTTTTGGCAAGATTACGTTGGGTAGTGAGCGACCTGCTCCCCGTAAGTTACCGACGCGGCGAAAACCGCCACCAATTGTCGTGTACGTCACGTTAATCACGAGAGTATACGGGATTACGGAGAAAGTCGCTAACGCCTAGGCCAGGGAGACCTGCTAGGTACAACAATAGGCTTGGATAATGTTGGGTGTCTCCAAATTATCACGGACAATAATGGGAAAAGACAGTTTTCACAATGACACCGTAAAGACCAGAGCTGAAACAATAAGTAACAAGAATATCCACAAGCTTGAAGTTTGGAAGAGTACACAAAAAGAGAAAATATAGCAGGCCATCAGAATAAGAGACCATCCATCCATCATGTGCCATGCCGATAAGCGTGGGCGGTCATGTTTTGCCATCTCACTCGATCACCAGGGTCGTGGATCAGCTCCGTGTTCCTGTCTCGAACATATACTAAGAAAAAGAGACAGGTGATAATAATTATCTTGGTATAAGCTGAGATATGACTGAACTGCCGTATGACAGAGGTACTACCTGCTTTCTGTTAGCTAGTAGGGAATGCACCTCTTGGTGGTATCTTGCCTATGGACAAGGGGGAGGTGGTCGTGCGCTTGTGGTACCAGGTGGAGAAGGCGGAGGAACAGATTGAAAACCCATATGTGGAAAGAATGAGATTGCGGGGGATCGGCAGGGGTTCTGGAAGAATCTCAAAACTGAGAGGGAAGACCAGGAGAACTTTTAATCAGATAACGGTGGGAACGATTAGAAGTATGACTCTTCGCTGGCTGTTGAACGAGGGGACTGAGCACGTATGGGAATGTCCTGAGTGCAGTGATGTCGGTTATTAACTCAACTCAACTCAACTGTTAGCGCCGAATGTTTGGCGGCGCTCACCAAACCTGACAACCCCTATTGTGCCAACGGTTTCGGGCAGAGGAGTGAAACTGGGAGGGTACAAGCCGTACCCTAATGCGAGGAAATCTATAGACTAATTGTCATGGCAGGGCAGACCAGATCCTAAGCCTTGATTGGCAACTCGTCTAGGTTTGAAGCTCCGACAGGCGGACAGTTAGAGTATTTCTTTGCTGATCCTGCAGCTTCTGCAGCTTGTCTTGTTCCAGACGTATTGGTGTTACCTTTCCTCTGGAGTACACTAGACAGGCCGAGAGATGGACCATGCTGCATGGGCAACACATGGTCTCTAAATTCAGCTCAGGTATTGTGTTATGGAGAGGTATAACTCCATTTTACGAACTACCGTCTGTAAAGACGCCAAGGTGCCAGTCTGTCGTTTTTTTTTTTTGCGCTCTCTTGCTTTGAACTCAAGCGTAGTCCATCCCATACTCACTATTTATAGTAGCGATGGACTGAATTTTGCGTGTGGATTAGCTTTCCTTATTAACAGTGCCCCTCGCCATCAGACGAACCCACTCCGCCTTCAGAGGTACTTGTAATTAACGTCCCCAAGTCACGGACGACAGGTCAACATTTTAGTCCAACTGTCCGGTATAGGGGTTGAACCGCTAACCTCGGCATCAGCACACTGGATGTTTAAGAATATGTGTTCTTATCCATTCGGCCATGTGGACCTGCGTTACCTGAATTTACAGCTAGGGAATTCTGCCACAAGACTTCTTACTGAAGTCGGACATAACAAAAGGGTAATATCTCACATGTAAGGCTTCCCGGGTATGATATCTGTGCTTGAGTGTGAGTTTTGTTGGCAATGTCCGTAGTTAGTTTACATTCTGTGTTTGTCCATGACACAATTTTCGTTTTCTCTCCTCCCCTTTTCACTTTATTTTTCTTTATCTTTCTTCATATCTGTGTTTGGCAAAAATGTGTCAGGGCTGCTACCGCCGTTGTTTAGTTTGCATGTGTGTCCGGCTGACCATCTTATCTCAGTCTGGGTTTAATGCCGAAAAAGTGGTAGGTTTTGGCATTTTATCAAGCAGGAATATCACACCTCTACGGTCCCCTTTTCTCTGCGGTGTCTGGACTTCAGGTGTTAATGCGTGGGCTTCTGAATGTTATCAAGCAGAAATTTAACACCTCTGCAGCCATCTTTCCTCTTTTGTAGAGTGAGAGTTTACCCTTTTAATAGAAAGCATAATTCGCTTTGTGCGTTGGCGCGAAATTTTGCGTCATAGAAATGTAAACGCCTAGCGGCGTGGGGAAGATTTTCATTTTCTATCTTTTCATTCTTTTTTTTTTTTTAGTTTTCATTATTTTCATTATATGCTTCCCGTGGAATGGCTCACCTCGCTTCAGAAGTCACAGATTGTGAGAATTATATGGATTTTTGCCCTGGCCATGCGGGAGTGCGGGGGAATGAACAAGCAGATAGGCTGGCAGAGAATGCATCTCTTGGTGGCAGATTCCTATGGACAAGGGAGAGGTGGCCGTGCGCCTGTGGGTCTAGCTGGAGAAGGTAGGGGAGCAGTTTGAGAATCCATATGGGGAAAGAATGAGATTGCGGATGACCGGCAGAGAGTTCTAGAAGAATATCAAAACTGAGAGGGAACACCAGGAGAACTTTCAATCAGAAAGCGATGAGAATGATTTGTACTGTGACTCTTCGCTGGCTGTTTAACAAGGGGACGGAGCGTGTAGGAATGTCCTGAGTGCAGTTATATCGGTTCTTAGCTTAACTAAACTCACCATTATCTTCTTGTGGAATTAGAGATACATTGGGTTCCAAATGTTGCTGTATGTAGCCGAGGCGCGGTGTTGGGGTGAGCGCCCAACATTGCTTAAATACCTCAATGGCTCGTGAATACATAACCTATGCAGCAAAAGTCCAACTCCTGGCCTTCACGCGGCGGACCTGTTTAAACTAACAGGAGAAGGGGCGACGGCGAATCTCTGGCGCCGGAAAATAACCAGTATGCTCTAGATGTGTATGCACGTACATGCATGCGCAGACAGGTGTGTGCGCGTGTACACATCTACACTCGAGTGAGACCACAGTCTGCTCTAGCAAAGAAAGGTGCTGAAGTCGGAGGCAACCAGCCAAGAGGCGCACCACAGAAATCAGGATGCCACGCAATCACGCAAAATGAAATATGTCGACTACTGCTAATCGTTATGGTGCTCGCCCTGCTTTGGACCCCCAGGCAGGTGCAGTGCCGGGCCCTATGTCTCGAAAGGGTCCAATCCCAACGACTGGAGGTCCTTCTCAGATGTCCTGTGGAGCCAGGGGACATGAGAATAGGATGACTGGCCTTACCAAACGAAGACTTAAAATAATGCACTGGAATGCGGAGGGAGTCAGCAACAAAAAAATAGAATTAGAAAAAATCTTGGACCAAGAAAAAGTAAGCATATGTTGCTTGCAAGAAACTCACCTCAATGAAAATATAGCCTTCAAAATCAGAGGCTACCAGTGTTACCGATCTGACCGAAAGGACAGGCGAAAAGGTGGGATACTGACCCTTGTAAGAAATAACATCATGGCTTCCCAAATCAAAGTCTACATGGAAGGGGCTGAGTATCAGACACTTAAACTTAAGACAGGTAATACAGATCTACATCTGATCAATTACTACTGTCCAAGTGACCGCCCACAGGCACTGGACACACTACCACTAAAAGAAAAAATGATTGTGTGTGGCGACTTCAACAGCCACTCGCAGAGCTGGGGCTATGACCACATGGACCAGAGAGGAGAGAGACTGGAAGACTGGCAGGATGAGAATAGATTCATGTTGATTAACAAGCCGTCCGACCCACATACTTTCTACTCGAGATCATGGCACTCTACAACTACACCTGACCTGGCTTTTCATTCACCAGACCTGGAGTGGAACATTACACGAATTGTTGGGAAACAACTTGGTGGCAGTGACCATCGGCCAGTCTTTCTAACCGTAGAAAATGAGCTTGTAAGTGAAAGCAGCACCCTCTCGAGGTGGAACTACAAGAAAGCAGACTGGGCAATCTACAAGCATCGCACCAGCATATTGGTTAGAAACCTGAACACTGAGAAAGACATAAATAAAGTAGTTGAAGAGTTTGGGAAATGCATACTACAGGCAGCGCGAGAAACAGTACCAAGAGGAGCCCGTAAACAATATAAACCCTACTGGAGTAGTGAACTGGAACAGTTGCATAATGATGTTGAAGTGTGTAGAAAGCAAGCAGAGGCCACACCCAGCCAAGAGCACCACAATAAATTCCAGCATGCAAAAGCCAAATTTCAAAGGGCCAAGCTGCAGGCTAGACGGAAAAGCTGGCAGGAGAAAACGGAGTCTCTGAACTTTGAAAGAGACACAAGGAAATTGTGGAAGCTAATAAAACAGCTTAATGACGAGGGCACAGGGAGAAACTCAAAAATTGCGCTACATAAAGATGGAAAAATCTTAACAAGAAAGCAAGCAGCTGACCATTTTGCGGACTCATTCGCACAAGATAGCAATATCAAAATTAGTCCAGAGAAACAACAAGAGATTCGAGAGAAACGACAACATACAGGACAGAAGGAAATAGTACATGAGGTTCTGGAGGCACCCATCACAATCAGCGAACTGGAGCTAGCCATATCAAAACTGAAAATGAGAAAGTCACCAGGAGCTGATGGTATCTCCAATGAAATGATCAGGAACCTAGGAACAGAGGCCAAAACAAAGCTGTTGCAGATCTTCAATAACAGCTGGACCTTAGGCAGTGTTCCACAAGCCTGGAGAGAAGCAATCATGATACCCCTCCTAAAATCAGGGAAAGATGGTTCCATTGCCTCTAGCTACAGACCAATTAGCCTCACCAGCTGTCTCTGCAAAACACTGGAGCGCATCATCAATCACAGACTGCAGTGGTACATTGAAAGTAAAAACATCCTTGTGCCACAGCAGGCTGGCTTTAGGCAGTGCTACTCTACGGAAGATCAGACAACCTACCTCTCTCAAGAAATTGAGGATGCATTCCAAGAGAAGAAGCTGGTGCTTGCGGCATGGATAGATCTGAAGAAAGCCTTTGACAAAGTCTGGAAAGAAGGTCTGATGAAGAAACTGAGAAACTGCAAAGTCAATGGAAGAATGTACAAATGGGTGAAAGCATACTTGCACAACAGAAGAGCCCGAGTACAGATAGACGGACTCAAGAGCAAGAAAGTACTACTGCGTCACGGTGTCCCCCAGGGCGGAGTCTTGTCCCCCACACTTTTTCTAATCTTCATCAATGATCTTGTTGCTCACCTACCGCATGGAATTAAAGCGGCAATGTACGCCGATGACCTGGTTCTATGGAGCACAAATGAATATGCATCAGTGGCCACCAGATTGCTACAAAGAGCTGTAGATACATTTGCTGCATGGGCAAATAGATGGTGTGTCAGCATAAACACTGACAAGTGCAGCACCACCCTATTTACCCTCTCTCCAAAACAAAAGGCAGGGATCATCCAGATAAATGGAACTCCCCTAAGAGAAGATAAAGAATCAACATACCTTGGAGTAACATTTGATGGCAAGCTGACATGGAGAAAGCACATCAACAAAGCAGTAGCAAAAGCCAGAAGGAAAATAGCCATCCTGAGAAAGCTAAGTGGAATCACATGGGGAGCCAGTACGAAAATACTTAGCAAAGTTTACCAACAGAGCATACGACCACACCTGGAATATGGGTCAACTGCGTGGTGTTCAGCATCAAATACCACACTACAAGAGCTGGACAAGGTGCAAAATCAAGCACTTAGAGTCACCACAGGAGGGATGAGATCAACCCCTATAGTGGAAATGGAGAAGATGGGGAGGACACAGGCACTGAGTGAGCGCAGAGATACGAAAACGCTAATACAAGCAGAAAAGTTCCTCAGCTTGCCAGGCCACCCTATGAAGAACAGATTTGAAAACCTAGCTATGGGGCGGTTGAAAAGAAGTAGTTTTATCCACCAGGCCAAACGACTCTGCAGAGAAACCACTGATCTGCCCACAGTTGGTATCCCCCTAACAACTATTCCAGAGCGAACTCCATGGAAAGATGAGCATAGACTATCGTTACAAATCCAGACAAAAGTGAGAGGAATATTTGACAAGGAAGAACAGAACAGTGTGCAGCGCAGAACAGCCACTCTCAGCTTCCTTGATGAAGAATACCCACAGGATCTCTGGATCCGAGTCTACACAGATGGGTCAGCACAAAATGCTGTTCGAAATGGAGGAGCGGGAGTGTACATAGAATACCCAAATAATACTAGGGACACAGCCAGAGTACCGACAGGAAAGTACTGCCATAACTATGATGCCGAAATTGAGGCAATCAAGATAGCAACAGAGAAATTACTAAATAACAGCAATGGTACACAACCTGTGGTGCTACTAACAGATGCAAAATCAGTACTCGAGGCGCTCCTCTCTGGGAAATTGCCAGTACTAAGGACACTACTTTCTGAACTTAGCAGTCAGCATAAAGTCACCATACAGTGGATACCATCCCACTGTGGAGTACCCGGAAACGACAGAGCTGATCAATTGGCTAAGGAAGGAGCCAAAGAAGAACAGCCTGATGTGCCCGTTACATACCACCAAAAGAAAAGAATGATCAAATCAGTCAGAAAGCCACCAAAACCTGCTCAAGATGACTACCACGTTATGGACAGACCAGAACAAGTCATTATTCTGCGCCTCAGAACAGGACACAATAGATTACGCAACCACATGTATACAAAATTCAAGATTGGTGAAACAGCCATGTGCACATGTGGATTGGCGTCGCAGACAGCAGAGCACATACTCCAAGACTGCCCAAAATATAACATATCTAGGCAAACCTTCTGGCCTAGAGAGACGACAGTGGAAGATAAACTCTATGGACCACTGTGTGAACTGAAAAAAACAGTTCAATTCATGCAAGAGACGACATTGCAGATATAGACATATTTCAAGCGAACGAAAGAAGAAGAAGAGATACATTCTGCTGTTGCCTATGCGTTTGGTCACACCAGGCTATGTTGATGTATTCATTCTTCTACACCATACGCTAGACCCCAAATGAACTTTATTAAATCTGCCTTATCGTGCTCCAATACCTCACCCAGCAGTGCAAATCCGGCCAGTTTGTCGGCCTGCTCGTCTCCCAACACACCAGCGTGCCCTAAGGAAAAGATTCAACTGATGCTCCCTATCTTGGATTCTTTAATTGAAGCATCCCACTCTGCACGAAGCATACCTATCTTCACCCTTCTCACCATGCTACCGTTTTCCTCCGAAAATAAGACCGGGTATTATGTTAATTTTTGCTTCACAAATTCACTAGGGATAATTTTCGGGGGATGTCTTTTTTTGTTTTTAAATTATTTTCAGATATAGAAATCTACATTTATGTATGTACACAATTCTACATTTATTCAAATACAGTCATGTCATCTTCTGAAACATCGTCCATCCATCCATCATGTGCCATGCCGATAAGCGTGGGCGGTCATGTTTTGCCATCTCACTCGATCACCAGAGTCGAGAATCAGCTCTGTGTTCCTGTCTCGCCCATGCCACGTGGCCAAGCCATCCATGTATTTACTTCTCGGTCTTCCCCTTGGTCTCCTCCCTTGATCTTGCCAGTTGTCACCAAGTTCTCCAATTCATTTCTTCCCATAACATGACGAAACAATTTTGACTGTCTACGTCTTATGTTTCTAATCAGCTTACGATCTTAATTTGCTTCTTGAAGGACTTGTTCATTGGTTTTTCTGTCTATCCATGGTATTCTTTGCATTTTCCTCAGAACCCTGCATTTCCACGACCATCAGATGTTTTTCAGCTTGTTTGCTCATTGTCCACGCTTCACATCCATACCAAAGTAAAGGTTCTATGTAGCACTTCAACACTCTTTTTCTTGTTTCAATTGATATCTTTTTATTGGTTAGTATGTTTTTCATCTTTCAAAAGGCTACCTTCGCAATGGAACCCCGCTCGTGACTTGCGGGATACTGAGCCGGCCGCTCAGAAAGCAATGGCAAACTACTGAGCGTAATCTTGCTAAGAGATCAACATACAGCTAAAAGATGCTGGTGTTGACAGCTAAGTCCTGTAAAGGATATGCTTAAAAAAAAAAAAAATCTCCTGAAGGCATCTTCCATCAGATGTTATGACTGTTCCAAGATAACTGTACCGACTCCCTTGCTTAAGAATATGTCCATTTACTCGTATATCACATTGTGGTATTTCCTTCTTCCCAGTGACGACCATAATCTGTGTCTTCTTACAATTTAATTCTAACCATGGTTGTTCACTGTGTGCAACAACCGCATCCACTAAATGTTGCAGGTCCTGTTCATTGTCTGCAATCAAGACTGTACCGTCATAACTCTCCAAATCCCGAATTCTGACCTGGATTTCTTTAGACTCCAATTCCGATAGAACCATTGGCCCCAGTCTCTCATGTCCAGCAATAAAATCTCTCTCTCTCTCTCTCTCTCTCTCTCTCTCTCTCTCTCTCTCTCTCTCTCTCTCTCTCTATATATATATATATATATATATATATATATATATATATATATATATAAATACAATGTCTGTCTGTCTGTATGTATGCTATTTATGCGTTCGCGAACGGTCCATCCGATTGAGATGGAATTTTCTACACGTATTCTTCTCATTCCCGTGCTGCCAACTGGCAAAGTCTGTTAGTTTACAAACAGTTATTTACGTAATAAAATTTTATTTTGTGTTTGTCTGAATGCGTTTGTGAGATTGTGTGTATCGATGATGTTTAGTAGTGTGTCTAGTTGATGCAAGCTGTCCTTGCCGGATCTTCTCAGCTGTGTTCTTACTTCACCTCCTACCACATCCATTCCTTCAAGAACACAGTTGAAATCACCGGCAAGCATAATATTTTGTCCCCTGTATGTCTGTGTTAATAAGTCGTCTAACTGTTCATAAAATAGAGGTTGATAATTGTAGTTTGGTGGTGCATATATGTTAACTATAGCGTACGTGTGTGCCTCGTTTTTTACCTCAACTGTACAAATTCTACCATGTGGGTCTCTGTGTGTCCTAAAAATAGTCCATGTGTCGGAAGTCTGCAAGATCGCTGTCCCTGACCCCGTGTTGTTTTCCGCCAAACTGAATGACGCATTTTTTAATCCTAGCCATGTTACTAATTCTGCTGCTTCAAAGTATGTTCGTATATTTTTTTTTTGTAATAAAAAAAACATTTGGCTTGTGTTTGTGTATGAGTGTGACTGTGTTTTAATTTCATTTCATATCACGAATATTTAAGCTAATTAAACATAAATTGTCAGTCATTTTATAATTAATTTAAAAAAAAATAAATAATGAGTAGGTTTGAAGTTAGTACCTTTTGCTGTCTTGTCTTCAGTTTTGGATTTTATCTCCCTCTGTGGTGTTTCTTTCGTGATTGTCGTCCTCCTCTTGGTCTCCGTCGTCGGTGTCAGAATCTGTGTTGCATCGCTGTTTTCGCTCTGTTTGTCTTGTGTTTTTGAAGATTTCTTGTTTCGTTGAAAGGGGACGTTCCCTTCCTCCTCTTCTTTCAAGTCTTTGCTGGGTGACGAGTTTCTTCTCTCCCCCCATTGTCGTTTTCTGCCGTGGTTGACGATTTGAAAACCATCATCTTCGTTTTCTTGTGTTGTTTTTGTCGCTGTTACTGAGTCCTCGTCTGGCTTCATTTTGGTCGGCTGTCTTGGCGACATCTTATTTTTTTTTTTAAATCGAATTTGGTTGGGCTTTTTGCCCGAGTGCGGGGAACTCTTCTTGTGATCTTTCAGTGGTTTGTTTGAGATTTTCTTTCTTTTGTCTCCGGCTCGGGCATTTGTTGGCCCAGTGTGAGTCCAAGCCACATGTAGGACATTCGGTGCGGCGACCCACCATTGTAAACATGATACGGTGATCTCCTATGATTTTCCCAGAAGCCGTGATCTTGGCATAATGTGGTATTGGTTTTGTCGGGGTACACAGGACTCCCCACTTTCCGCCACCGTACTGAATGCGGAATACTTCCGCATTTTCGTCACCAATTATCTGTTTCACAATGAACTTGACTCCCTCTGGAGGAATCGTGTTGGGAAGCCAATGAATCGTCATACGTTCTCGTTCTTTTTCACAATGTTCAATCGACACCTCTAGTCCCTCCGTCGGCAGTTTTATCTTCTTGCCATGCAGGCCTTTGTAAACTGCCACATGGGCAGGTTGAGTCAGATTTGCAAACCACCGTGTGGGTGTTTCGTATCGGTAAATGTCCGCTACTCCGCCAGCAGGCACCCCGCATGGGCCGAGCAACGTGCTTGCAATTAAAAGGGGCGTGCCTTTGGCCGCCGCGCCAGGTCCGGTAATAGTAAGAACTAACGTACCTTTCTTGTGAAGCGGTGTCCCCTCGAGAAAACGGTCGATGTTCACAGATTCCATGCTGTCAACTGGTGCCATGGCTGCTGTTGAAGAAGTTCCGGAAATATCACCACAATGAAAATCTAAAATACGAAAGATTTATTCGTTTGTGAAGACGAAGGTGAATGTTGTCCACAATGGATAATGGACACCGGTGGATCCGCAAAGTAGGACCGTGGATACTACTCTTTGATCTGAGCCAAAAAGACCCAAAACATTGAGTCAGGCTATTCGCTGTCGAGGTAGGCGCAAGAGGTCAAATCTCCCCCTCCGTGAATTAATTAGGGAGTGTTCGTGGCGAAGTGGTCAAGTCGTCTGCCTCGTGCTCCGAATGTTATGGGTTCGATTCCAGGCTACGTCTTTCGGTTCACGAGTGAATTTTTCTCGGAGACGCCTGGGGGTCGTCGCTGAAAGCTACAGGGTTCGTTCTTTCTGCGATACATTCGGCAGTACGCCTGCGTAAAGAGACCGAGCCATATGGGATTAAACACGGGGCAATGAAGTCGATCTCTTGACTTTAAAGACTAAAAAAAATTGATTTCCTCAAGCAGATAGGCACCAAAGGACAGACATGAACCCGGGCAGAGAAACAACTTGATGACGCAGCCGTAAAGGCATCGTACTGGTTGTGGAGGAATGTGAACCTTGAATTGGACAAGTCACGGCAGTAATGTGGTTCACACTTCTGTCTGCAAATTGCATTTCAACCAAGCTTACTTGCTTGCTTGTGTTCGCTGGATGTGAACTCCAGCGTGAAGTCCTGTATGTCGGATGAAGACATCCTGTTGTCCAACATCAATGTGATGTCATACCGGACTGAGGTTTGCGTGAGTATCCGTTGTCCCATGTCTGGCTTATTGGTGTGCAGACTGGTGGTTCCTCGCCGTACAGGCAGATACTCTCTGACTTCGGAAGAATCAGCGACCCTACTGCGTTAGCCAGTACCCCGAAGGGACGTGTTGCTCAGGACGCACGACTAGGACGTGTTAGTAGGTCTTGGCCAGTATAGAACCTGGCCCTGGTGCCTTGGAAACACCTCTGCGTCCCAATTACAACCAAGCGACATCGAAATCAACCATTCTCTCAGCTAAGATCTAGAACTTGTACTGTCTTGTGTCGACTCTGTAGCCATCTCTTCAAACGATGACAGTGCATTGGAAATAGGGACTCTGCAATGTGGTCGTAACACCGCGTTGTAGCAGTAGCCGGAATGACTGAAATGTCGGCCGACATCCAACCTCCAGCCGTCGGTAATGTCAGTAGTCTTGCAAGGACAGCATGTCACAGTACAGACGGGGTGAGGGTCGAAAATCCCAGCTCATAAACAAATAGCTCAGAGGAAGCGCCGGCTTCCTGGTGATGAACAGCATGCTGGAGCGGCGGAGTGGGTCATGAACGGGGTACAAAGATAACAACATGGCAGCAGAGACTATAACAGTGCTTGGCAGACCGCTGGCGTGTAGGCGATGGAGTTAATCAGGCAGGGAAGAAGCTGGCTTCCTTTGGCCAAATGTGATAGGACATGTGTGAGGACACAGAGCACCGAGTGCACGCTGCTCTCCTCCCCGGGGGAGGGGTGGCTTGGGAGTAGGCGCAGTTCGCAGTTATGGGGCAAGCACGAAGACAACGCAACGTCTCAAAACATGGTTTGAACATACGGCAGGAGACACCTGCAGTCATGGCACGGGTGGGCTCCCCCCCCCCCCTTTCCCCCCGAGAGTGTTATGATACAATACAGTACTTAGTGTATCTGTGTGAGCTGTTGTTTGTCGAGACTCCTGTGTTTTCCACTTTTCACATTTGGCAGCGTTTTGTGTGATATTCACTGGCACAGGAACGGAGCATAATGGGGATGAACCGTTTCTGTGAAGTTGGAACCGCGACTAACTAACTTAGTGCTTCCTGTTGTTGGTCCAGTACATACTTACTTCGATGGAAGAAGAACAAGAGGAAGACAGAGAAGTAAATACCAGATCGCTTGACCACGTGGTATGGTCGAGACAAGAACACTGAGATGATCTACGACTCTGGTGATCGAGTGAGATGGCGAGACATGACCGCCCATGCTTACCGACATTGCACATGATGATGACGATGATGAAATACACACGGTTTTGTATGAAAGACAATTTTAGAAAATATTACCGATTTGAGTTCCCTAACCCGGTGGGTGAGAGAACGGAATCCCAACCGTTTTCTTTAATGTTGTATATCCCTTGCAGGACTTTCCAGTCAACACCAGCATTTTTCAGCTGCTGTTGATGTACTAGGCAAGTGTTACGTTCAGTAGTTTGCCATTGTTTCTAACGACCAGAAATCTTATGTGGACATTAAGAAACAAAGCATTATACAATTACAGAACAATCAACAAAGAAATTGTCCAACAACTTTATCAACAAAAAGTTGCAAACATTCTAATCTTAGCCCCACAAGCGCAAATCTCGTAAAAGATTTGGCTGAAGACAGCACATATTACAGAAGAAGCAAATAACTTGTTTTAAACAAAGGATAATACAACTGTAAATGTGTTTATTGACGGTATAAATACTCTTACAATTATATTATTATTATTAATACTATTATTTTTACTCCTACTATTATTATTAATTTTCCCATTATTATATTTGAATGTGCAACATGAAATATACTGTGGATGTGTGTCTGTGCCGTTGGCAGTAACATATGTATGCGTCTGTGTGTGAATGGAGGTGTGTGAGCGTGTGTGTGTATGCGGTGCATGTATTTGCACGCGTATGTGTGAGTGTTTGTGTATGTGTTTGTGTGTGTGTGTATGTGTGCGTGCGTGCGTGCGCGTGTGCGTGTAGCAGCCTTTAAACCAAGGCGATATCTCAAGTATTACAATGATGTTATATGGTAATGATATGTTTCAAAAGAAAAAAATATTCACCACCATGTATAAACAAATTGAATGAGCCCTTTAAGTACCCAGTAAGATAAGGTGGCTTTTAGTGATCAGGTTTTAAGTCCTTCCCATTGTATATGAAACCCAGACACTATCACAACTTTGGACTAATTATCTCCCTGGTGACAGGCCATAGATTCTAATTGCTAGTAGTAAATCCCTGATCCTTGTCCCCCAAAACAAAAGGTATCATGGACTAGAGCGTCACCCTGTAATTTCTCATCAGGCAACAACACCAACGACCTTCACCTCGGCAGCTAAGTGACCCAGAAATTACAAAGAAGCCACATTTTAATGAGAATGATAGTTTAAAGTTTATTGTCCAAGCGCGGGGCATTTAATGTACTGCGGTCTCCAGAAAGCACGAGATTGTGTGTGTATGTGTGTGTGTGTGTGAGAGAGAGAGAGAGAGAGAGAGAGAGAGAGAGAGAGAGAGAGAGAGAGAGAGAGAGAGAGAGAGAGAGAGAGAGAGAGAGAGAGAGAGAGAGGAAGGAGAGGTGGACAGTAGAATAATATATATCTAAAACTACAACTGGCGTTTGAGTCGACTACTGTTTGAGTTCACTCCTGTTCAAGTTTACTGCTATGATGTTGTGTGGCGTTCGTAGTGAGTTCAGTAATGTGTGGAGGTTTAAAGAATCACTATCAGCTAAGTTATATGTAGAGAAAATTACCTTGATGCGGACTGGGAAAAAGAAGAAGTAGTCATATTCCTTGTTGGACACGAGCAGCAAGAAAGAAGAAGTGTTTACAAAAGCTGCCAGTAAATCGGCCACCCGTAGCCCAGTAGCATCATGGCAATTACACTCAACAGCAAACAGGGACATCACAAAAGAGAATCATTCAGTTGACAGGCAGGGAGTATTACACTCAACACCACAAGAGAGAATCATTCAGCTGATAGGCAGGGAATATTACACTCAACAGCATACAGGGACATCACTAGCGGGACTATTACACTCAACAGCATACAGGGACATCACAAGAGAGAATCATTCACCTGACAAGCGGGGAATATTGCACTCAACAGCATACAGGGACATTACAAGAGATAATCATTCACCTTACAGGCAGGGAATATTACACTCAAAGCATTCAAGGACATCACAAGAAAGAATCTTTCAGATGACAGGCAGGGAATATTATACGCAACAGCATACACAGATATCACAAGAGAAAACAAATCACTGTTAAGTCTACCAAAGCTGGGAATATTACACCCAGTATCACATGGAGACAAGATAAATTACTCACATTTAGGTCTGCCTCAAAGCTGGGGATATTACACTCATCAATATACAAAGACATTACAAGACAAATTATTCACTTTTAAGACTTCCCCCAAAAGCTAGGGATATTACACCCAGAAACACAAGAAAACATCACAGAAGCTATTCCTAGCTTTGAGACAGACCTAAATGTGAATGATCTCTTGTGTGATGTCTTCATGTTTTACTGGATATAATATCTCCAGCTTTTGGAGCAAACTTAAAGTGAACAATTGCTCTTGCAATATTTTCTTATGTTTCTGGACGTAATATTCCTAACTTTTGTGATGATATCTTGTGTTTCTGGGTGTAATATCCCTAGCTTTTGTGATGTTTTCTTGTGTTTCTAGGTGTAATATCCCTAATATTACACCCACAAACACGTGAAAACATCACAAAAGTTAGGGATATTACACACAAGATTGATCATTCACTTTTAAGTCTGGCCTAAAGCTGGGGTTATTACACCCAGTAATACAAGTAGACACCACAAGATTGATCACTGACTTTAAGAAGACACCACAAGATTGATCATTGACTTTACGAAGACACCAAAGACATCACAAGATTGATCATTGACTTTAAGAAGACATCACAAGATTGATCATTGACTTTAAGAAGAAATCACAAGATTGATCATTGACTTTACGAAGACATCACAAGATTGATCATTGACTTTAAGAAGACATCACAAGATTGCTCATTGACATTAAGAAGACATCACACGTTTAATCATTCACTTTAAGAAGACATCACAAGATTGATAATTCACTTTAAGAAGACATCACATGATTGATAATTCACTTTAAGAAGACATCACAAGATTAATCATTGACATTAAGAAGACATCACAAGATTGATCATTGACATTACGAAGACAACACAAGATTGATCATTGACCTTAAAAAGACATCACAAGATTGATCAATCACTTTAAGAAGACATCACAAGATTGATCATTCACTTTAAGAAGACGGCACAAGATTGATCATTCACTTTAAGAAGACATCACAAGATTGATCATTGATATGAAGAAGACATCACAAGATGGATTATTGACTTTAAGAAGTCATCACAAGATTGATCATTCACTTTAAGAAGACATCACAAGATTGATCATTCACTTTAAGAAGACATCACAAGATTGATCATTCACTTTAAGAAGACATCACAATATTGATCATTGACATGAAGAAGACATCACAAGATGGATTATTGACTTTAAGAAGTCATCACAAGATTGATCATTCACTTTAAGAAGACATCACAGGATTGATAATTCACTTTAAGAAGACATTTTTTTTTTTAAGATGCCAGTAAAAAAATGTTGTTTCCACACAGAAGGGTAATTTAATCAACAGCTTAAGAAGACATTAGTTAGTTAGTCGCGGTTCCAACCTCACAGCAATGGGTCGTCCTCATTTTGCTCCGTTCCTGTGCCAGTTAATATCACACAAAACGCCTCCCACTGCCCAATGTGAAAAGTGGAAAAGACAGGAGTCTCGACAAACAGCCGCACAGATACATTGTGCATAATGCCGCCGCCAGAATGTCAACACAATAGTCCCCCACGAAACATCCAGTTCATCTCTGATGGAATCGGCAGTCTAGATGTTTCCTAGATGTTCACCCACACAGTTCCAAAAAAAAAAAAAAAATACAGTCGATGGCAGTGGCAGTCAACCAGAATCCCATTTCTGCATAAGGCAAAAACCGGTCAACTCTGGGACATAGCCACCTGCCATCGCTCCGAACATGCAGTCACGTTACAAAAAACCTCAGGCAGATTCAGAAGCATTTCACACGAAACTATCAGCAATACTTAGAAACATAGAATATGCAGTATAAAATATTTTTTTTTTTTTTTTTTTCAGAATGAAAACAATTTTAATGCAGCCAAACTAGTTGAAGCAGCACAAAACATTGCATCACTAAATTGTTAGCAACCAAACTCCAGAATTTAAGAGATTACATCTTGAGCTTAGTACGTCTCCAGTGACGCCTCTTGGCATTGTATCTGATTGTGTTTCCTGTCTTCATACGAACCCATTGAGGGATAGGTCTGTTCTGCTTCATCTTGCGAGCAAGCTTGCTTTTTATCAGAAATGTTTTGTGTGCGCCCATTTTTCACTCCCTCCTGATCTGCAGATCCAAAGAAAAAGCTAATCTGCAGTATAAAATTTTTTTTTTTTTTTTAAAACTTTTATTGAGTGTTAAGAAACATTTGCATTTGTATTGTTCGTGTTGTTACAGAGCGTTACATGTGGAAGTGTAGGTGACATATGCGCAAATTTTTACAACATTTATTTCAACATTTTTACATTTGATATGGGGGGTAACGAAAAACGAGTACAAACAACAACAAGGCGATAGTATACCATTATTTTCCCTCTGCCACCCTTTCACCTGTCAGCTCCAACTCCACCAATACCGTCATCACCACTTGGTAATGAGGAAAATGGCAGTAAAAACCTGTTAGAGCCGACCGGTGAAGGCAGCAGCAGCAGCATCAAAACCAACAGTATCGAAAACGTGGGGGGAAAGGGGGGGGGGGGGGGGGTTGTCGAGGAGTATCCTAGTTTACAATGCAGGAATGGTAGTTGTTGCATTTGTATTGTTTGTGTTGTTACATGCGTACTGTGTGTTCAGTATTTGTGTGCGTGTTTTTACAGAGCGTTGCATGTGTGCGTGTAGGTGACATATGCGCAAAAATTACAAATATTTTATACATTTAAACATTTCTCCATTGACATTGTTGTAAGGAAATATTTTAAATCAAAAGCGTGATGGTAGCGGGCTGTTATTTATTTTTTTTCCCTGCCGCCCCGCTCTCCTGTCAGCTCCAAAAAACTCCTACCAAGTACCATCACCCTCGGTGATGATAAACATGGCGGTGCAGAACTGAAGCAAAACGGTGAGGGTGGCAGCAGAGACAACAATCACAGTATCAAAAGGGTGGGAAAGGGGGATGTGATAGTATATGCGTTATCAAAGCCATATATATTAATAGTGATTACAATGATAATAATGCAAAGTAACAACCAAATACATAAATAAATATCATAGTGACAAGGAATAAACAGTGCTGAGACTAGTGATAGACTCAATCAATGATAATAAATAAATAATAGTTTTAACATGTGATTTTATGTGCTAAATTGATTACCTTAGGAATGGTGTTTACATGAAATACATCTTATAATAATAATGACAAGGAATAAAAACTACTAAGGGTGATGACAGCAATGCTAATATTAATAAACACAATGGTAGGATTTGTTTTGATAAGGATCACATTTTCCAAACATGTGATTCCATTTGCTAAAATGGTTTTCTTAGAAATGGTGTTAAAATATTGCTGGTGCATACAATAACAATTGCATCCTGCTCTGTTTAATAATATAGTAGGTGTAAAAAGGAGTTGGTTATCTTTTTTTTTCCTCCTTGCTTATTTTTTTGTTTTTACATATACTTGCAACATGCAATGTTCAGTAATAGCAGAAGTAAAAGGAGTTGGTTATCTTTTTCTCCTTGTTTATTTTTATTTTTTTTTTTCCTTTGGTCTTATGTGTAAGGGTTTATTCATTTTTTCCCTTCATCTTTTTTTAAAAAACTTATTGTAGAAAGTAAACAAGCATCAATATTAGCACAAATTGTTACAATCTTTACATTTTGTTTCCCTTGCCACCCTCTCACCAATTTGGTTCCACTCCACCAATGCCACTACTCCCCTCTCTGGGCACTGATGGTAAAGGCAGGATAAATATTGGAACCAAACCGGTGTGGGTATCAGCAAAGGCAGCAACAATCCATGAGCAAGGGGAGGGGGGCGCATTGGAAAGGGGTTTTGGTTTATTACTAATGATGATAATAATAATAATGACAGGAGGAGACATACATCTGCAGTATAAAATTTTTTTTTTTTATTTGGGTTTGGCGGTCATCCCAGACTAGCTGGTTCCCCGCCTCCCCTGTTTTTGGCGTGGACCCTTAGTCCCACTGTGAGCTATTGCCCACAGTGGTCCACCGGGCCCACATTTAAAGTGATGCTTATGTGAGGTTTTTTTTCTTTTTGGATCACCCGGCCCCCGACCAGACCAGGCGCACTACTGGAAGGATGCAGCAAATGCGTCTGATCTTAGCCAAGGGACCGAGAATGATCATCCCGGCCTCCGACCAGACCAAGCGCACTACTGTCGGGGGGCCAGCAAATACACTTGATCTTAGCCAAAAGGCCGAGAAGCGATAAGTATAAAATCTGCAGTATAAAAAGGCGAAGTATGTATACGTTGTGAAGAGAAACCAGAGTGACAATGTCTGGGCGTCAGTTGGGTTGTATAAGTGAAAATTGTGCAAGTAGATTGCAGTGTTGTAACATTGTATATATCATGGTAGAAAATATGTTTTATACACCTTTGTGTAATTAACTCATTTTTAACCTTAGATGGGCAAATTATTTAGTTAATTTTGATGGATTAGCTTCTTTATCTTAGACATTTAATAAATATTTTATCTAATTGATTTATTAGATAAAACTTGGTGAGTTATTTCCCCTTATAACAATAACATGGTATTATGTTCCCATGATTTTACAGGTACGTAACTTGTGAACTCTTCATACATTTGTATGTTGTTTTCCATCAGATCTAGTTGTTCTCTTGCATATGACTTTAAGAACTGGGGATTGGTGATAAAGAACTGGGGATTGGTGATAAAGAACTGAGGACTGGTGATGAAAGACTGGGGACTGGTGATGAAGGGCTGGGGACTGGTGATGAAGGATTGGTTATGGAGAACTGGGAATTAGTGATGAAGAACTGGGGATTGATGATGAAGAACTGGGAATTAGTAATTGGAATTGGTAACAAAGAACTGAATTAATGATAATATAATGATTTCCATGGGAATATCGATACATGAAGCCCATAAACCGGCACTGTTCCGTTGTTTATACTTTACCTAGACACCGCAAGATACAAGAGGAACTAGATGAGATGAGATGATATAGTGATGTTGATTGCCCATGCAACAAACTCATTGTGAAGACTTCTACAGTATTGCACCGGCTGCCTTGACTTCCCATTGTATTTCCTGGCGCTCTTCTTAGACTGGGTCAGAACCTGGGAACCCCGGTCAAACTGCTCATCTACTGCCTATATAGTACCTTGCATTGTATGGCAGGGGGGTCTTGAGCCTGAGGAATTAAGGCCGCCTGGCTAGTGCAGTCGCCACCAACTATTCAGGTTAGGGTTTTCTTTTTGCCCCCGACAGAAAAACATCCATACCTTACCAAGGATTTGAACCCGGTTCTCCCGAAGGTGAATCTGGCATTCTAGCCACTTGTCCAGCCTGGTAAGTTGTAAAAATATGCTTCATTGGGGTTTTGAACTCATGGTTGCCAGGCAAGTGTGCTAGCCATGACCCTACTGTGGCTCCCATAATTTCATGTATGATGTGGATTATTTATCTTTAGTCCATCCCTAATGTCTCAACAATTGCTCATTTCCATAGATGATGGACCAAGAAGGCGAGGAAAAGATTGAGGAGGCCTTGAGAGCTGCAACAGGCACAGGTCAGCCTACGGCAGAACCCAAGCAGCCACAGAAAGACAGCTACTGGGTGTAATTGTCCCAGGTTTGGGGATAGCTGATAACTTGACCAATTTTCAAATGACAAATTTCTCTTGTGATGTCTACATGTGTCACTGGGTGTAATATCTCCAGCTTTGGGCCAGACTTAAAATTGAATCATCTCTCTGGTGATGTCTTCTTAAAGTCTCTGAGCAATATTGTGATGTCTACATGTGTTACTGGGTGTAATGTCTCCAGCTTTGGGCCAGACTTAAAAGTGAATCATCTCTCTTGTTATGTCTTCTTAAAGTCTGTGATCAATCTTGTGGTTACTGGGTGTAATGTCTCCAGTTTTGGGCCAGACTTAAAAGTGAATCATCTCTCTTGTTATGTCTTCTTAAAGTCTGTGATCAATCTTGTGATGTCTTCTTGAAGTCGGTGATCAATCTTGTGATGTCTTCTTAAAGTCTGTGATCAATCTTGTGATGTCTTCTTGAAGTCGGTGATGAATCTTGTGATGTCTTCTTGAAGCCAGTGATCAATCTTGTGATGTCTTCTTAAAGTCAGTGATCAATCTTATGGTGTCTACTTGTATTACTGGGTGTAATATCCCCAGCTTTGTGCCAGACTTAAAAGTGAATAATCAATCTTGTGATATCTTCTTGAGGTGAATGATCAATCTTATGATGTCTTCTTAATGTCAGTGATCAATATTGTGATGTTTTCTTAAAGTAAATGATCAATTTTGTGATGTGTACTTAAAGTAAATGATCAATCTTGTGATGTCTTCTTAAAGTCAGTGATCAATCTTGAGAGATCAATCTTGTAATGTCTATTTGTGCTACTGGGTGCAATATCCCCAGCTTTGGGCCAGACTTAAAAGTGAATATTCAATCTTGTGATGTCTTCATAAGGTCAGCGATCAATCTTGTGATGTCTTCTTAAAGTCAATGATTAATCTTGTGATGTTTTCTTAAAGTGAATGATCAGTCTTGTGATGTCTTCTTAAAGTGAATGATCAGTCTTGTGATGTCTTCTTAAAGTGATTGATCAATATTGTGATGTCTTTGTAAGGTCAATGATCAATCTTGTGTTGTCTTCGTAATGTCAATGATCAAACTTGAGATGTCTTCTTAATGTCAATGATTAATCTTGTGATGTCTTCTTAAAGTGAATTATCAATCTTGTGATGTCTTCTTAAAGTGAATGATTAAACGTATGATGTATAACAGTGGCAGGTTAAGGCGAACAAGCAATAAACATCACTCCAAGGCTGTTCTTTCTTCAAGTTACTTTAATCGGATTCACATGGAGACAGGTTATAACAAACCACAACTCAAATCCAGATGTTCCCCAGCTCTATCGTACGTCCTTCTTAGATGGTGGGTCGTTCACAACTGACCTTGTTTCTACGATCCTCGTCATAGGACGACCCCCTAGCTACCTAGCAGTTCTTAGCTACCCCCCTACTATGGTGCTTGCCCGTGCACTGTTTCATTATTGAATATGCACACCTCACTGCCCCTTCTTCCTATTACTAACTCTGTTATATTCCTCTCTTTCCTCCACCAAGACTTTTCCCCGAAATGTCTTAAACCCAAAACCCTACCCTAATTTCCAGCAAAAAAATCTAAGTAATATAACCTGGAACTTTTTTTTATAAGGCCCTACTATCACCAGAATCTTTTTGACTCTTATTACTACCCCATCATTACTTTAAGTTCTCTTGAGATCTATAGCCATCCGCTACTACCCCCCACAACACAACTTTACTCAACCTCTCATGGGTTGCCTATAACTATCTGCCATCACTCCTCCAATATTACTTAAGCCTCAAAACTGAGTAAGTTACAACCCCGCATGAAACTTAGCTATCCGCCCTTTCATTATACAACACTTCTTCTTCTATATACATCAATGCTACTTCTTCTCATCTACAGGGTCACAAGCTATCCGCTTAAACCCTTTTTAATTTTACTTCTCATCATGTACATACATATCAATATCTGATCTTGACCATAAAAATTCAAAACGCATACTCTTCAAAAACACACGATAGAAAAACAGAGATGGTGCGCACCAAGGAAAGAAAGATAGCAAAGGAAACTATATCATTTATCCTCCCTATCACACACGAAACTTTATAAAATAAGGTTTCTCAAATACAAATCTAAAAATGATATGTTTATATCTTCAACATTAGTATGTACGATCTGAAAGCTCTAACCATCCCCCAAAGTAAAATATTTTCTAAAATAGCTCATCTAATCTCTGACTAGTACACGTTCAGCTGCTATTCACAGCTAGTAGAATTACTAACAATGACCCTTACAATCAACCTTTATCTCCTGCTTTCACTTCCTGTTTACTGTAACCACAGTACCCTAAAAAAATATTTTATGAACATATGTATAATTATCCAAAATAATATCACCGTTCTCTTACCGTGAACATAACTCCTATTCTTAGGCATTCAAGCTATAGTTATCCCGGCCCATGCTGCAACCAAAGCACGCAAAATATCATTCATAGTTCACATATTATGAACTTGCCTACTTAATCCACCCCCCCCCCCATATGGTGCTCAGTCCGTGTTTATTCTGGTCATTGCTGACAACCGCAGTGATTTTCAATGGCTTTATCTGTTATCTACAGGAACCATACCAGTACTGACCTTATGTCTGTAAATGTCTCCCTTGTCCAACCCTTTTGTAATAGCTAATTTCTAAAACCCTGCAACATTATCTAGCAATTTATCTATCCCCATGGCAGTTATAGGATATCTATAACATCATGGCACTCAATCCATGTTCACCCCAGGTCTGTAAAAAAATCGACCCCATCAAGACCCTATCCCAAGGTTGCCCCATATCGTAATTCTAAACGTAAATCTGCATCTAGAACTCCCAGGGACCCTATTAACATGTCTCCTTAATATGGAGCAATTTCCATTTTATAACTCCACACATAAAAAACTATTTACTCAAAACTAATTGTAAATATGGTCAACGCCAACTCAAGTATGAATACCAAAACTCATTACATTTTTTGTAAGTGAAAATAACTAAACAAAGTAATATGCTAATATTTAACCAAGGCAACCTAAATCAAACCAGAATTCATGAATAACTGGAGACAAGACAAATCAAAACAGAACAATATCATACCCCCTAAATTGACATACCTCATTTTATCCCCAACGAAATAAGATAAATATACATAATAAAACAAGCATCAATTTAAATCAAGACAAATTTACTTAGTGTCATCCAACATTACCAGTCACTTTTACGGACCGATAATTTACACGTAAAAGAAGGAAAACACAACAAGTCATATCCTAAAATTAAATGGCAGCTAAACAATATGCATCCCGTTAACCAAGATATCCCTGCAATGCGAAAACCACCAGAAGATGTCTATTTACTATAGAACTCATTAATATGTATTGATACACATATCCCCCAACGTTAATTAAAATAATATATACTCTTCTTCATACAAGTCGTATCTGCCTCAAAATACGACCAATAAAACAAAGAAATTTTTCACCAATCATTGTGGGTAATACATCCAGCTACTAGATTTGTACTAACAACTAATTCTACTTTCACTTCATAAGGATATTCCCTCAGTTCAAGTCTCTCATCCATACATCTGTAAACTACAGGTACCATATTACATCTAGTATAGTTATATAGAATGGGTTTTCTTCCAATCCTCTTAATACCAAACCATCGATAGTTTATTACATCAAGCTTTTTCTCCTCCTAACTGCAGAATTTCTTGTCAAGCCATCTCTCCACTTCTTCAATAATGCTAGATTTTTTCTCTATAAGCGCCATCTCTACATCAATGTCTTCTTTTTCACTTATAATGTGTTCACTCGTGCTAATATTTGCACCAGTCTCTGATTTTTCATCCATTTCTTGTTCTTCTGTATTTACGTTGCTAGCTTCCAATTTTTTTTCCGTTCAATATCCAACCTAATCTGTTTATCCTGATTTCTTAATAACCTTTCTAAAACTGGGATATCTTCGTCACTTGATGAACCTTCCCTAATTCTTTTTTTGTCTTTTAACTTCTCTCTCTCTCTCTTTGTCTATCTATTCTTCTTTTCACTGCTTGTTTAGTATTCTTATACGGAGCGTTTACTTCCTCCATAGACTCAATGCTATCAGGTCTGTAGCCATCATACCTCTCGTTTTCCTCACTCATAAATGTTTTTGGTATTGTCTCCGATTGTTCCTCCATCATCTCATGTAATGGTGGTGTTATTGTTTGTTCTGGTACAAGGACCTTTTCAGGTTCCGGAGGTATCACATATTTAACTCGTCTGACGAGTTGTCCGTCTGAATAAAACCTTCCTGAATAAGCTATCATCACTTTTGTTGTCTTCTTCATCTCGTCTCAGGTGTTCTACATGTGAACGTGCCAAGTGCCCCGTAATTTGGTTCTTAATCTTATATGAAACTGGGCCTAATTTTTCTAGAATATAATACCCTGGAATCCAATGACTATCAAACTTTGAAGTTTTTTCTATGTTTCTTATAGTAAACTCTGTCACCTACTTTAAATTCTTGTAGTTGTGTGTTTCTATCTGTGTACTTTTTCTGTCTTTCTATAGCTTTGATTACATTACTTCTCAACCTTACATGCGCTTTATGCATTTCTTGTAACATCGTTTCTTGAAACTCCTCCCCCATATATTTCGTCGAGGTGTAAGCAAATTGTCAATCGGCAGTATAGATTCTCGACCATATAACAAATAGAACGGTGAAAAACCTGTACCCTAATTTTGGTGTGTTCGAATTGCTCCCAATGCAGGTCCCAAGTACAGATCCCAGTCTCCATCATGTTCCTCTACGTTTTTTGCTATTATGTTATATAGTGTTCGATGTTGTCTCTCATTTTTCGCATTTGAGGATGGTCTATAATAAGAAGTTTTTATGTGGACAATATTCAGATCTTGTAGTTATTTCTCAAACTTTTTGTTCACGAATTCTTTTCCATTATCTGTAAGGATTGTCTGTGGGCAACTAAATCGTGGTATATACTCTTGTAGGAATATGTTGATAATGGAATCGGCACTCTTATCTGGTATAGGATAAACGTCTGGCCACAAACTATAGCAATCCACTATATGTAGTAGATAGATATTCCCCGATAGGGTTCTAGGATGAGGACCCGAAATATCTAAACTTATTTTCTGCATGAGAAACTGCGGGATATCAGTTTCTTGTAATGGACACTTAATTATTTTCATATTTCTTAGCCTACATTTCTCACATGCGTCAACATATTTACCAATACTCTTAAATAAATTCGGCCAGTAATATTTATTCTTGAGAGTCTTGAATAGTTTGTCACGATCGAGATGACCATTTTCATCATGATATGCCTTCAAAATTTCAATATCTAAATGTTTCGGAATGTATTTTCTCAATACGCTATCTTCACTTCTTTCATTCATATAATATAACTGTTTGTCTTCCCGTAATTCTATAAAGTTCTTTTTGAAACTGTTTTCGCCTGTTTCTTTCAACTTCTGTTTTATTTCTATTACTTTTGGGTCCATTTCTTGTTCTTCTTTCATATTAAAATGCATCAACCGTGGTTCTTCCGCTATTGGTTCAGAATCTTGTTCTGTCTGTGAACTTCCAAAAATTCTCTATTTAATTTGGCAGAATCTAGTATATTTACTTGCCAGTTTCGATCGTCTATCTCTGGTTCACCCTCATCCTCAGTAGTTTCAGACATCTCTGGATATGGGATTCTGGATAATAAATCAGCGCATGTATTTTCCTTACCTGATATATATTCCACTTTTGCGTTATATCCTTGTGAATTTAGCGCCCACGTTTGTATTTTCCTATTCTGTACTGGAGCTTCTAATAAAGATTTTAATGGCATGTGATCAGTTTTAATAATGAAATTTGCGTTATGTAGGTAATAATTCAGTTTTGTAAGGCATAGTGTATAGCATAGGCCTCTTTTTCCACTGTCGACCATTTCTTCTGCGACCTACTAAGTTTGTGTGAAAGAAAGTAAATCGGTGTTTCATTCTTAACTCCTGGTATTCCTGAGTTTTCACCGTCATATGGTTGAGTTAGGCATGCTCCTATGGCATTATCTGAAGCATCTGTATATAGAATCAATTGTTTGTTTAAATCTGGATGTGCCAACAATGGAACCACTGTTAAACTATTTTTTTAGAAAATCAAATGCTCTTTGACAATCCTCATTCCACTTAAATCTTGCGTATTTGCAAGTTAGGTTTGTGATGGGTTCTGCGATCTGTGCAAAGTTTGGGATAAACCGTCGGTAATACCCACATAACCCGATAAAGGCTCTTACTTCTCTCACGTTGGTCGGGGACGGTAATTCTTTAATAACTTTCACTTTGTTTTGATCAGGCTTGATTCCTTCTCTATCAATGATGTAACCCAAGTATTTAGTTTCCGTTTTCAAAAATTCACACTTACTCAATTTCAGTTTAACTTCGTGTAGTCTTAGCCTGTCAAAGACTAATTTTACATGTTTTAGGTGGTCTTGTACGTCTCCTGATGTATAGATCAAAATGTCATCTATGTATGCCAATGCAAATTTTTGCATCCCTTCTAACACTTGATTTATCAATAACATATAGTGAGAAGGGGCTGTCTTTACCCCAAATGACATACGTAAGAATTCATAAGAACCCAAGTGAGTACAGAAAGCACTTTTCTTCTAAGCATCAGGCGACATGGGGATGCACCAAAACCCCGATCTAGCATCCAGTGTAGTGAAGAAAGTAGAACCATTAAGTAATCCCAAAATGTCGTCAATTACTGGTAATGGATATGCTACATTTTTAGTGATCTTGTTTAGTCTGTAGTATAACAGAGTTAGTAATAGGAAGAAAGGGCAGTGAGGTGTGCATAGTCAATAATGAAATAGTGCACTGACAAGCACCATAGTAGGGGGTAGCTAAGAACTGCTAGGTAGCTAGGGGGTCGTCCTATGACGAGGATCGTAGAAACAAGGTCAGTTGTGAACGAACCACCATCTAAGAAAGAACAGCCTTGGAGTGATGTTTATTGCTTGTTCGCCTTAACCTGCCACTGTTATATAGGCGAAATGGTGCCTGAATGACTCAGGATTCCTAGTTGGTTGTCGCGGCACTTCAATTAACTGGAGCAACACCCACTGATGCACACTTGCAAACTGTAAGTGAACAGACAGCTGAAAACATCAACTATGGCGCGTGTAAGAATTTCGACGTAATTTCGCGCTGGGATGTGAAACCCACTGTCAAGTCAATCTTGAGCTCCGTTGTTTGCAGGGCTCGTTGTCAAGTCATCTCCGGACTCTGTTGTTCGTGAGAGCCGCTATCAAGTAATCTCCGGCCTCTGTTGTTCGTGAGAGCCGCTATCAAGTCATCTCTGGGCTCTCTTGTTCGTGAGAGCCGCTATCAAGTTATTCCTGGGCTCTGTTGTTCGTGAGGCTTGCTATCAAGATCGTTTTTGGGTGTCGGATACCTCTGATTGTGCCTCCCAGTGTTGCAAGGTGAAGTTTTTTTCAACACGTTCTCTGCCCGCCCACAGGTGAAGTTTTTTTCAACACGTTCTCTGTCCGCCCACGGGTGAAACCTTTCTCAACACGTGCTCTGCCCGCCCACGGGTGAAACATACTAAAAAATGTTCGCTGATGTCCCTGAAAAGCTCACGGGAGCTGTGTGTTAGAGGAACTCCTGAGTTATCGTTGTTGGAACTTTGCAGACTTCTTCCTCCCGCCGGTGGATACAGAGTGAATAGGGTAAACTTAATAGTATAAATGTTCAAATTTTATAAATGTGATTATAATATTATTATTAATTACTATCCTTTATTAGAGGTTGAATTATCCTAATTTACAGATGTACTATTAATTAATATTATTGATTAGAGGTTGAATTATCCTAATTTACAGATATAATAAAATGGCACAAGATGAAGCGTCGTTGACACAGGTTTAGGGTGGAGTTGGGAGAGCCATCTGCAGGCCAGATATTACGTATAACAAAGCTTTATAGCATAAAGGCGTGGTGAGCTACTATGGAAATCCTTTATAGGAAGCTAGGACGTGTGACAGAGTTGATGGAAAGCTTAAAAATTGACGTAGATAGGATTTCGTCTATGATAGAATTGATAAAGAGGCAGACGCTTGAACGAACGGAGCACGAGACAGGTATGAGACATTTTGGTGTAGGCAAGCCCAATAGATGGCAGCCGGTCAATAGGAATGATAACCAGTGTGGCTACAATACTAAAGTTATTAGCTATATAAATATGAAAGCAGATAAGAGTGAGACACAGAGATATATAGGAATTAGTAATGGTCAGAAAAGGAAACAGTGGTCTTGGCTTCAAATAGTGAAAACGCAAAAGCTTTACGAGAAAACTGGTTACAGATCAGACAGTTGCGATATTCAGATGCAAGGTTGAGTAAAAGAGAAGATCAGGTCAATAAAACCTCAGGTGGTCAGAAGGTGTTTGCAGTTTTTGGGGGTGGACAGGTTAGAGAGACACAGACACAGCCAATCAGTAATGTGGAGAAGAGTACTCAGACACAGATCGATAAGGTGGAAAGGAAAACTCAATCAAAACCAACTGAGTTGAAAGTGACAAAGGGAGACACCGTTACATTTAAGGAGGCAGGCCGTGCCGAGGTTAGACAAACCAAGACAAAAGACAGAAGAAAGAAAATTAAAAAGAGTGAATTAAAAAAAAAGGCTAGAAATGAACAAAAGTTTGCTCATATATAATCATGCGTGTGGAACAGAAGAATCTGAGTCGTCCCTAGAATCAAAATTTTCAGACCTTGCAAATTTTGGTATAGAAGATACACCAGACTGGGGTTTAAAAGGAATGAGTAGAAACGAGAGGAGTGTACAACGAGCAGATCCTGACTCAAAGGGAGATGTTTCCTCGTACGGTATGGTTGATGGTGGGCAAGAAAGAAAACTTTTAGTTAGTGACTCTTTGGAACAAGATACCAATATATATGACAGAAGAGTAGCGAAGGCTAGGAGACGAATACCAAGGGAGAGAGAAAAAGATACTTTCAAAAAGAAAGATGTTTGTCTAGTAAAAAGTAGAACATAAAAACAGCAGTAGGCTGATGCAAATATTAGCATGAGTGAACACATTATAAGTGAAAAAGAAGACATTGATGTAGAGATGGCGCTTTTCAAGAAAAATCTAGTATTATTGAAGAAGTGGAGAGATGGCTTGGCGAGAAATTCTGCAGTTAGCAGGAGAAAAAGCTTGATGTAATAAACTGTCGATGGTTTGGTATTAAGAGGATTGGAAGAAAACCCATTCTATATAACTATACTAGATGTAATATGGTACCTGTAGTTTACAGATGTATGGATGAGAGACTTGAACTGAGGGAATATCCTTATGAAGTGAAAGTAGAATTAGTTGTTGGTACAAATCCAGTAGCTGGATGTATTACCCACAATGATTGGTGAAAAATTTCTTTGTTTTATTGGTCGTATTTTGAGGCAGATACGACTTGTATGAAGAAGAGTATATATTATTTTAATTAACGTTGGGGGATATGTGTATCAATACATATTAATGAGTTCTATAGTAAATAGACATCTTCTGGTGGTTTTCGCATTGCGGGGATACCGTGGTTAACGGGATGCATATTGTTTAGCTGCTATTTAATTTTAGGATATGACTTGTTGTGTTTTCCTTCTTTTACGTCTAAATTATCGGTCCGTAAAAGTGACTGGTAATGTTGGATGACACTAAGTAATTTTGTCTTGATTTAAATTGATGCTTGTTTTATTATGTATATTTATCTTATTTCGTTGGGGATAAAATGAGGTATGTCAATTTAGGGGGGACGATATTGTTCTGTTTTGATTTGTCTTGTCTCCAGTTATTCATGAATTCTGGTTTTATTTAGGTTGCCTTGGTTAAATATTAGCATATTACTTTGTTTAGTTATTTTCACTTACAAAAAGTGTAATGAGTTTTGGTATTCATACTTGAGTTGGCGTTGACCATATTTACAATTAGTTTTTAGTAAATAGTTTTTTTTTATGTGTGGAGTTAAATAGAAATTGCTACATATTAAGGAGACATGTTAATAGGGTCCCTGGGAGTTCTAGATGCAGAATTACGTTTAGAATTACGATATGGGGCAACCTTGGGATAGGGTCTTGATGGGGTCGATGTTTTTACAGACCTGGGGTGAACATGGATTGAGTGCCATGATGTTATAGATATCATATAACTGCCCTGGGGATAGATAAATTGCTAGATACTGTTGCAGGGTTTTAGAATTTAGCTATGACAAAAGGGTTGGACAAGGGAGACATTTACAGACATAAGGTCAGTACTGGCATGGTTCCTGTAGATAACAGGTAAAGCAATTGAAAATCAATGCGGTTGTCAGCAATGACCAGCAATGACACGAACTGAGCGCCATATGGGGGGTGGATTAAGTAGGCAAGTTCATAATATGTGAACTATGAATGATATTTTGCGTGCTTTGATTGCAGCATGGGCCGGGATAACTATAGCTTGAATGCCCAAGAATAGGAGTTATGTTCACGGTAAGAGAACGGTGATATTATTTTGGATAATTATACCTATGTTCATAAAATATTTTTTAGGGTACTGTGGTTACAGTAAACATGAAGTGAAAGCAGGAGATAGGGGTTGATTGTAAGGGTCATTGTTAGTAATTCTACTAGCTGTGAATAGCAGCAGAACGTGTACTGGTCAGAGATTAGATGATCTATGTTAGAAAATATTTTACTTTGGGGGATGGTTAGAGCTTTCAGATCGTACATACTAATGTTGAAGATACAAACATATCATTTTTAGATTTGTATTTGAGAAGCTTTATTTCATAAAGTTTCGTGTGTGAAAGGGAGGATAAATGATATAGTTTCCTTTGCTATCTTTCTTTCCTTGGTGCGCCACCAACTCTGTTTTTCTATCGTGTGTTTTTGAAGAGTATGCGTTTTGAATTTTTATGGTCAAGATCAGATATTGATATGTATTTACATGATGAGAAGTAAAATTAAAAAGGGTTTAAGAGGATAGCTTGTACCCTGTAGATGAGAAGAAGAAATAGCATTAATGTATATAGAAGAAGAAGTGTTGTATAATGAAAGGGCGGATAGCTAAGTTTCATGTGGGGTTGTAACTTACTTAGTTTTGAGGCTTAAGTAATATTGGAGGAGTGATGGCAGATAGTTATAGGACAACCAATGAGAGGTTGAGTAAAGTTGTGTTGTGGGGGGTAGTAGCGGATGGCTATAGATCTCAAGAGAACTTAAAGTAATGATGGGGTAGTGATAAGAGTAAAAAAAAAGACTCTGGTGATAGTAGGGCCTTATAAAAAAAAGTTCCAGGTTATATTACTTAGATTCTTCTTGCTGGAAATTAGGATAGGGTTTTGGGTTTAAGACTTTTCGGGGGAAAGTCTTGGTGGAGGAAAGAGAGGAATATAACAGAGTTAGTAATAGGAAGAAGGGGCAGTGAGGCGTGCATAGTCAATAATGAAATAGTGCACGGGCAAGCACCATAGTAGGGGTGTAGCTAAGAACTGCTAGGTAGCTAGGGGGGTCGTCCTATGACGAGGATCGTAGAAACAAGGTCAGTTGTGAACGAACCACCATCTAAGAAGGACGTACGATGGAGCTGGGGAACATCTGGATTCGAGTTGTGGTTTGTTATAACCTGTCTCCATGTGAATCCGATTAAAGTATCTTGAAGAAAGAACAGCGTTGGAGTGATGTTTATTGCTTGTTCGCCTTAACCTGCCACTGTTATGGTAGTCACAACAGAACCGGTGTTAACCGTCGGCTTTGGTTACGATAACTATCGGAGATGACCATTCTGACTTTGATCTTGTTATTATTCCTGCTTTCAGAATATCCTCTATTGCTTTTTCTACAATTTCTATATTCCTTAAGGGAGTTCTATACGGTTTCAATCTAATTGGTGGGTGATTTCCAGTGTCTATTTCCATAGTAACTGTTTTGGTCTTCCCCAGTTCTAAGTCGTTAACCACAAAAACAGTTTGGTTCTCTTTTACTAGTTTTTCTAATATTTTCTTATTTTCTGGTGAAGCTTTTTAACTGTGATAATAATTCTTGTTCTCTCTTCAAAAGTGACGTTGTTTTGTCTACTGAATGTATTTGAGATGGATGTTCTCTGAATGCATGGATCAATTCATTATTCTGTGCTTTCCAGCTTCCTCTACGTCTATTTCTGATATTGTTTCTTTTAGTGGGAGTTTCTATGTTTGACATTTCTTCTCTTCCTGTTGTAAATATGGAGTTAGAATTATTTGCTATTTTAGCAATTACAACCCTCTGTATAATTTAATCTCCTTCCCTGTGTTGTTAACGAGCATCACTGGAAAGCTGAAGTGTTTGTCTAGTGTCATTATTCCACCTGGGACATCTAGACCAGGTTCGTCTATTATCTCTCTTTCCAACTCTGTTATTCTAACAGTTTGTCCAATCGAAAAATACGGATTATTTTTCATTTTTGCCTGTATCAGATTAACGGTTTGTGGTTTTAAAGTCATGGACGTTTTTACTATGACTATTGCCGATACGTGCATATCTTCTTCCAAATCAACATAAATATTTTGAAACTTCAACTTACGTAAATCAAAAAAAGTCTTACTCCATTTTTCACTAAGAAATCTCTACCTAAAATCATGTTCATGTTTAAATCTGTGACTACATGGAAAAGGTGTCTTACATTTATTCCTCCTAATTTGAAATTTATCATTGTTTGACCGACCACCTCTAAATTTTGTCCGGTAACAGAGTGAAGGGTGTCCTGATACCTGAATATTTTGAAATTCTTTAATATGCGGTATAAAAAATTTTCCTTGGTCACGCTGAATCAATCAATGTTCTAATTCTACATTTTCCTATTTCTATTATGCATGAACTCGGATCCGTCATATTCACTGAGAACTGTTTTATCTCTCTAATTTGAGGCCACTCTCTATATTCTCTTTTTCTCGTGTTCTTGTTATCTGGGTAATTGATGTATTCACTAATTCTTGGGACCTTTTTGTTTCCCCCCTCCCCACAGCGGGCCCCATTCAGTAAGTGGGACGCCAGTTTCCCTGACTTCCTGACCTTTCAAAATTTCTCTGCATGTCTTCAAACTTTCTACTTGTTCTGCTATTAACATTTCTATTCTGTGTATTAAACTGAGCACGTCTGTTGCCGCAAAATTTATAACTGTGTCCCCTTTGTCCACAATTCCAACAGACCATATTTGTACTATCTACCGTCTCTCTTATATAATTTCTCATCTGTCTTTGTCTATCTTGAGCACCTTCACTATTTCCCACCAATGTCTGTATTTCAGCCATGGCTTGATCAACTCTACGTCTCCTCCATCCGTACCTTGTCTGTCCTACTTCCATAGGTTCTTCCATTCTTTGTTCAACATTACTTCCAATCTCTCTTCCCACTCGTAGCCTAAATCTCCTCCTTACACTTTCTTCTTGTATGGCTATATCTACTGCCTGTGACAATCTCGCTGGATTTTCCCTCATAAACTTAAATTTTAGTCCGTCTGAGCGTAATCCATACACAAATATTCCTACTAACATTCTTTCTACTTCCTCACCTTGCACATTCTGCCCTAAAAATGCCTCTTCTGCCAGATTTATCAATCTATCGCTATATAATTGTACACTCTCCCCATTTTCCTGTCTAGACTGTCTCAGCACAGAGAATGCGTGTTGTGGGTCTGTGATCTCTGCGTATTTATGAGCCAGATCATCTTTGAACTGTTCCCAAGTTTCATCTATTCCTGCCTCTAATTTTCTTCTTATATGGTCAGAAACTGGCGATACACTAGCCTGATAAGCAATTTTTTTCTTCTCTTCGTCTGTAGCTCCTACTAAAAAAGCATGTTTCTCTATGGCTACCATCCATTTTTTTAAAAACCTGGCCTGACTGCTAAATTTCTCGATATCAGTACCTACGCCCTGCTGTTTCAACGCTGTATCTAGCCTGCATATGGCTCTCCCAACTCCACCCAAAACCCGTGTCAACGACGCTTCGTCTTGTGCCATTTTATTTTATCTGTAAATTAGGATAATTCAACCTCTAATCAATAATAGTAATTAATAATAATATTATAATCACATTTATAATATTTAAACATTTATACTATTAAGTTTACCCTATTCACTCTGTATCCACCGGCGGGAGGAAGAAGTCTGCAAAGTTCTATCAACGATAACTCAGGAGTTCCTCTAACACACAGCTCCCGTGAGCTTTTCAGGGACACCAGCGAACATTTTCGAGTATGTTTCACCCGTGGGCGGGCAGAGCACGTGTTGAAAAAGGTTTCACCTGTGGGCGGGCAGAGAACGTGTTGAAAAAACTTCACCCGTGGGCGGGCAGATAACGTGTTGAAAAAGGTTTCACCCGTGGGCGGGCAGAGAACGTGTTGAAAAAAACTTCACCCGTGGGCGGACAGAGAACGTGTTGAAAAAACTTCACCCGTGGGCGGGCAGAGAACGTGTTGAAAAAGGTTTCACCCGTGGGCGGGCAGAGAATGTGTTGAAAAAACCTTCACCCGTGGGCGGGCAGAGAACGTGTTGAAAAAAACTTCACCTTGCAACACTGGGAGGTACGATCAGAGGTATCCAACACGCAAAAACGATCCTGATAGCAAGCCTCACGAACAAAAGAGCCCAGGAATAACTTGATAGCGGCTCTCACGAACAAGAGAGTCCGGAGATGACTTGATAGCGGCTCTCACGAACAACAGAGCCCGGAGATGACTTGACAACGAGCCCTGCAACCAACGGAGCTCAAGATTGACTTGACAGTGGGCTTCACAACCCAGCGCGAAATTACGTCAAAATTCTTACACGCGCCATAGTTGATGTTTTCAACTGTCTGTTCACTTACAGTTTGCAAGTGTGCATCAGTGGGTGTTGCTCCAGTTAATTGAAGTGCCGCGACAACCAACTAAGAATCCTGAGTCATTCAGGCACTATTTCGCCTATATAACAGTGCCAGGTTAAGGCGAACAAGCAATAAACATCACTCCAAGGCTGTTCTTTCTTCAAGTTACTTTAATCGGATTCACATGGAGACAGGTTATAACAAACCACAACTCAAATCCAGATGTTCCCCAGCTCTATCGTACGTCCTTCTTAGATGGTGGGTCGTTCACAACTGACCTTGTTTCTACGATCCTCGTCATAGGACGACCCCCCTAGCTACCTAGCAGTTCTTAGCTACCCCCCTACTATGGTGCTTGCCCGTGCACTATTTCATTATTGACTATGCACACCTAACTGCTCCTTCTTCCTATTACTAACTCTGCTATAGATGTCTTCTTAAAGTCAATGATCAATCTTGTGATGTCTTCTTAAAGTGAATTATCAATCTTGTGATGTCTTCTTAAAGTGAATGATTAAACGTGTGATGTCTTCTTAAAGTCAGTGATCAATCTTGTGATGTCTTCTTAAAGTGAATGATCAATCTTGTGATGTCTTCTTAAAGTGAATGATCAATGTTATGATGTCTTCTTAAAGTGAATGATCAATCTTGTGATGACTTCTTAAAGTCAATAATCCATCTTGTGATGTCTTCTTCATGTCAATGATCAATCTTGTGATGTCTTCTTAAAGTGAATTATCAATCTTATGATGTCTTCTTAAAGTGAATGATCAATCTTGTGATGACTACTTAAAGTTAATAATCCATCTTGTGATGTCTTCTTCATGTCAATGATCAATCTTGTGATGTCTTCTTAAAGTGAATGATCAATCTTATGATGTCTTCTTAAAGAGATTGATAAATCTTGTGATGTCTTCTTGAAGTGATTGATCAATCTTGTGATGTCTTCTTAAAGTGATTGATCAATCTTGTGATGTCTTTGTAAGGTCATTGATCAATCTTGTGTTGTCTTAGTAATGTCAATGATCAATCTTGTGATGTCTTCTTAATGTCAATGATTAATCTTGTGATGTCTTCTTAAAGTGAATTATCAATCTTGTGATGTCTTCTTAAAGTGAATTATCAATCTTGTGATGTCTTCTTAAAGTGAATTATCAATCTTGTGATGTCTTCTTAAAGTCAATGATCAGTCTTGTGATGTCTTCTTAACAAAGACACCATACAACGAAGCAAGACGGAGGTGCGAGACAGCCACAAGCATCTCGCATGCGGAAAAAGCTCAAATGCAAGACCAGATAGATGAGCTAAAGAAGCAAATCAAGCTACTTTAAAGTCAATGATCAATCTTGTGATGTCTTCTTAAAGTCAATGATCAATCTTGTGGTGTCTTCTTAAAGTCAGTGATCAATCTTGTGGTGTCTTCCTAAAGTCAGTGATCAATCTTGTGGTGTCTACTTGTATTACTGGGTGTAATATCCCCAGCTTTGGGCCAGACTTAAAAGTGAATGATCAATCTTGTGATGTCTTTGGTGTAATATCCCTAACTTTTGTGATGTTTTCACGTGTTTCTGAATGTAATATTAGGGATATTACACCCAGAATCACAAGAAAACATCACAAAAGCTAGGGATATTACACCCAGAAACACAAGAACACATCACAAAAGTTAAGAATATTACATCCAGAAACAAGAAAATATTGCAAGAGCAATTGTTCACTTTACGTTTGCTCCAAAAGTTGGAGATATTATATCCAGTAAAACATGAAGACATCACACAAGAGATCATTCACATTTAGGTCTGTCTCAAATCTAGGAATAGCTTCTGTGATGTTTTCTTGTGTTTCTGGGTGTAATATCCCTAGCTTTTGTGGGAAGTCTTAAAAGTGAATAATTTGTCTTGTAATGTCTTTGTATATTGATGAGTGTAATATCCCCAGCTTTGAGGCAGACCTAAATGTGAGTAATTTATCTTGTCTCCATGTGTTACTGGGTGTAATATTCCCAGCTTTGGTAGAAGACTTAACAATGATTTGTTTTCTCTTGTGATATCTGTGTATGCTGTTGCATATAATATTCCCTGCCTGTCATCTGAAAGATTCTTTCTTGTGATGTCCTTGAATGCTTTGAGTGTAATATTCCCTGCCTGTCAGGTGAATGATTCTCTCTTGTAATGTCCCTGTATGCTGTTGAGTGCAATATTCCCCGCTTGTCAGGTGAATGATTCTCTCTTGTGATGTCCCTGTATGCTGGTGAGTGTAATAGTCCCTGTAGTGATGTCCCTGTATTATGTTGAGTGTAATACTCCCTGCCTGTCAACTGAATGATTCTCTCTTGTGATGTCCCTGTATGATGTTGAGTGTAATTGCCATGATGCTACTGGGCTATGGGTGGCCGATTTCTTCTTTCTTGCTGCTCGTGTCCAACAAGGAATATGACTACTTCTTCTTTTCCCCAGTCCGCATCAAGGTCATTTTCTCTACAAATAACTTAGCTGATAGTGATTCTTTAAACCTCCACACATTACTGAACTCACTACGAACGCCACACAACATCATAGCAGTAAACTTGAACAGGAGTGAACTCAAACAGTAGTCGACGCAAACGCCAGTTGTAGTTTTAGATATATATATATTATTCTACACAGACTAGACTTAACATCACCAATATACAACTCAGATATTCGACAATACTTCTACATAACGTTTTCTAAACACAACCTAATTCTTTAAAAGAGTGGCGCAGTATTGGCCGTTACTCTATAACTTGACATGGTCCGCACTCCACGAAACCAAATCGTAGACTGCCTTGTCTGGACCCCACTTCCTGTCACTTGGCAAGTGAGACCCCAACGTTTTTCACATTGTGTGTAAAGTATTCACTTTCCACGTTCCGGTGTTCACTTGCTGAACACGGTCATAACCTCTAACATCTAACCTGGGTTATGACCTGACTATGCCATGACATCTTCAAGATCATGGCATTCACCCCTTCTTTGGTGAAAAAAAAAATTAATTTTATTTAATTTTTTACAGTTTTCTTCTCAAAATAACATCTAATTATAAATTATCTAATCAAAATTTAATTTAAGATATATATTTTACAATATTTCAATAATGTAATCTAATTATAATTTAATTCATTGTAAACTGTCGATGACACTTTATAACTTCTTGTCATTCTGATATACAAAACGCATTAATTATCCTCATCCAAATTATAAATACATATATCTTGTCCTACAGACTTTAATCAACTTACTATATAATAATATAACTAGGGCCTATAAGTATTCCTTCTATCTGAAATTAAAATTTCCATCAATAAATTCAATTTCTTTTACGAAGTTTCAAAATCAACAATTTGGTTGCACATTTGTGTCATCCTGTTCATATAAACCCTTAGCTCCTTCTCGGTAAGTAGCGTGTCTCGTGGTCGTACAATACTGACCATCAGTAACTTCCTCTATGAACTCTCTGTAGATTAATTGCAAAAGTAACTCGTCCCAGGTATTTGAGGGGTATTCTGGGTTCAACCATGCCAGCTGCTCCCACCGTTCAAGTCTAATCACCCTTCATGAATGATATTACCAGATCTTGTAACGTTGCTGCGGGTAGTCAATCTGCTCATGCGTTGCCCAGGCTTCTTAACTCTGTCGTTGATACTTCGCTCATTATACATACATCTTTTAAAAAAAGTCGCTTAAAAGTCGACAGGGTCAACTTCTTTGCACCGGGTTTTATCCCATATGGCTCGGTCTCTTTCTGCAGCGCGGAAAGCGTCGCACAAAGAACGAACTCCGTAGCTTTTAGCGACGACCCACAGGAGTCTCCGAAACATTTAACTCATAAACCGAAGGACGCGGCACGGAATCGAACCCACAACCTTCGGAGCACGAGTCAAACGGCTTGACCACTTCGCCACAGAGACTCCCTATACATACATACATCTAGTTGAACTGAGTCTGTTTTTTTTTACCTTTTAATGTCACTGACCGCTCTTCTCCGATTTAAACCAAGTCATTAGACATCAGATGTAGTACTTTGCATTAAAATTTCATCCTAATAAAATATGTTGACATCATTCTTTTCATATTTTTAACCATTATTTTATAGAAATTATTTATATTCAGTATCTATCTAATAACCTAATAATAAAATAATTAATTTATAGCGTAATAAATCAACAACATAATAAATACTAACTAATATTTATTATACATCTAAAAACTTCTTTTTAATACATGTGTAACGAATGTCAATCACTAATTATCATCAATAAATATTAATAATATTAATAACTGCTTCGTATAATGTATTAACAATCTACTAATACAATAGTCACATAATATAATCCCTTAGATCAGCAATGTTACACTAGCAAACAGTTCTCTCCATATGAAAAGTGATCAATCAATTGCATCAATATCGATCAACAATCATCTCGCAATTCAGCTACACTCTTTATCAGTAATCTCTTCTCCTCGTAGGATAAATCCAATGCTTTTCATTTCTTTCACATTGATCTCCTTGACCAATACTTTCTCCAAAAGGATAAGTCATTTTCTTCAATCAACTTTTCTCATATGGCATCATTGCCCATTGCTCACAATTTTATGCAGAGAAGTTAACTATTTCGCTATCAAACAAACATTGGGTCCTGACCAAACAGAAATTCATGGCAGAAAATTGGAAGTAGGGGTGTGTTACAATAATCTTCACTAATATCGAAATCACTTTTGTTTAAAACTGTTTCAAACAATAACCTAGCTTGATCTGAAGTCATTCTACGAGGTTGTATACTGGTAGGCGTTTCCATTGTGAAAAACCCAAACAAACAAATTAACGCTACTTTAAAACTTTAAAATTCACAAGAATCCAATGTTGGCAAATGTTTGACCCCACAATGAAGATGTAGCTATGTTCCGGCTGTGTGACTTTTCAGTTTACTGTAACTTAAAATTCCGAAATGGAGCAGAAATGTATCAAATAAACCACTGATCATTCCGTGTCGATAGAATAACCAATTGCCACCAGAGTCGGTCGATTGTGGCGATCGATCGGCCCTTGGTAGCGAAAGAGTTAATTCATAATGCTTTTTTCCAACTGTCCATTGGTGCTAGTAACATGCTCATTTTATACAATTACATGACTTAGTATCTATAATATCATCTGTAACTCTCTGACTGTCATATCTCGGTATCATATAGACTGCTTTAGCGCATCAGCTCAAAGAGTTTCCCCACACCTCTTAGTCTAATCACCATAGTCAGTCCACAGCTCACCTACATATTCGTCTAGAGATGTATCGCATATCTTGGTACAATTCTAGCGTACTGTTATAACTGCTTACGGGAGTTGCTTCTATCCCAGCACACCGCCTTGCACCCTCACATTATGTGTGGTTCTCTCTGTACCCTTACTACCTATCGCTGCAATTACATTTGATAAAAAAAAAAATTGCAATGTTATGATACTAATTGATTTCACCACATGTATATAATTATGATGTCAATTTGACCAGAACTTTGCATGCTTTAACTTCAAAGAAATTTATACAGTGGAAAATATGAACTAAATCCTTAGAAATTATGTTCCACCACAGCCAAACCAATGTCACGTATCATAACCCCGAGACGCGACATCGGTCAGGTGCTGATATAACACAACCTCACATGCTGTTATCAATTGTAAGCTATTTTTAAATCACACTTTACCTCAACGACACTCTGTTGTGTATCACGCCCCGACATACAAAAGTAGTTAGTTGAACCTACAATCAAATATACCCAACACCCTGCATAGCAAGTCCCCCACATAACAATAATTACCCATGCCATATGCCGGAAGACTGCTCTACACGATGCGAAACACATTCTTGAGAAATGCTCTTGTCGGCACAGAAAGATTACCCACAAACTATGCCGGCAATGCATTTCTCCAGCTGTAAACAAACTCACTCATGCGAAATTCACTCCGCCAGGTGTTAACTCACTATCTGTTAGTTTTCCACTGGACAAATAATTGTTAATTCTATTTTAAATAACAATAAAATACTTACTTACACAAGAATAGTAATATTATATTCAAAACCTGCATGCAAGAAATGATGATGATTTAAATTAAACAAACTTCTACATGCAATCAATCATTAGGAAACAACAAAAAATAATTACTAAAATTATACCAAAATTCAGAAATCATGCATAACTGTAACCTTTGAATTCCAATAATGATTGATTTATTCTCATGCTGTCAGAACATTATAACAGTTCACACCAAACTAGTGTTTCCCCATCATCTCCATGCCAGTGTCGTACCTAGAGAGGCTGGATGTTATCAAAGAAATTCAGCACAGACACAGAAATGCCAGGACTCCATCAATCCAAAATAAACATCAGATGTTAATTAAAATTCAACAAATTCATCCTGATGGATAACTATAACTATAACTATAACTATAACGAATTGATCTGAAATCAATGATTTCCCCCTTGCTCCATCATCGCTGTACCCGAACAAAGCACAGCGCCAACAATGCACCGATAGGGCCTCATCGATCCAAGGTCAACCTCTTAAGACTATTAGATGTTAGTTACAATATATTAAATTTAACCCCGAACATTAGCATAATTTATGACTGGGCACATACTTACACGCCCAGTAGATCAGTGCATTAGTATGTTAATTTGTTAACAGTGTAATATAAACAAAGTCAATTATAGTAATATTTAACATACCAAAAGTTACTTATAATATCGTATAATTCACCAATTATTACTGTACTCCTATTAATGTATACTATTGACTAATATAGCATGGGTTTCCCTACATAAGCACTGCTTAATTGCTTAAATAACTACTACTAAAGTCTTTAATAATTATAATCCTTTCCTAACGCAGGCCGTACTCCAATTATTATGTTCGGAAGAACAATGAAGATGCAAAGAGATGAAACGTCATAGGTTCGATACCCATCGGTGTGGATTAGAATATTGAAAACTGTCAACCAGGTCGACACAGCCTAAACAGGGTACCAGGAACTGTCTAGGGAAGCAGAGGCGACCGGTGTGATACCCACCACATCACCCACCTAGTGCTGTCTGGTGTGTACAGTTATGGGTCTAGCACCATATACCCATTACGCCGTAGTGGGTGTAAACGGGTCCTTTACTTTCTTATTCATTTATACTTTATGAAGCCGTGTGATGGACTGTGATGGACGGGAAAAATTATCCTGTCCCAGCTGGGCATTGAAAATTGATCCATAAGGGGTCGGGGGGGGGGGGGGGGGGGGTGTTAGCTGATAAAGTGCCATGGGATGATAATCATATTAAGCGACTTGCCTTATCTGCATGGGCTTATATATCACCGAAATGTTGTCATTGCGTTCTTCTCCTTCTATCATTCGCTTGAAATTTGTCTATAACTGCAATGTTTGTAGTATGTCATGCACGTTTCTACCCGCAAATCTGGCTTCAAACCACGTATATTTCGCCTACATAACTTCATGTGACGCCATAAGAAAAACATGAGAAAATTCACAAAGGCAAGCCCCATTCAAGGGAGACCAATCTTTAACAATCAACAGAGTATTTTTGGGGGGAAAAGTTACCACCCTTTATATGTTATTTGCTAATGTTAAAAACATGGCCGCCGGACTGGTTATAACTTTGACTTATGGACCCAGTAACCCGTACTTCAGGTTTTTACTTGTTAAAGGAGACGTTACAATTTCTGGTTTTTCGTTGTTAATGGGCATTACATCCGGTCGACACTAGGGGATCGTCACTACTTCTGGTTTTCCTTTCAGCTTCGGGTCCCTGTGATTCCATTTGCTAGAATGATTTTCTTAGGAATGGTGTTAGCATAGCATAGCAGGTACATACAATTGCAACCTGCAATGTTCAATAATAGTAGAGGTAAAAGGAGTTGGTTATCTTTTTCTCCTTGCTTATTTGTTTTTTTTTTTAATATATTTTTTTAGGTCTTCTTCTTCTTCTTTTCGTTCATCCGGAGTGTTTTTTCAGATGTGATTGCGGTGTGTCTGTTATGCGCCCTTGGGCCGAAACCCGTAGGCCAATACATCGACTTTAGCGTGCTTTTTTGACCAGGTAGCATTCCTGGGAGACTCTCACTTTTGCAGTGCCATCTGCTACACCTGCTGGCCAAGTTGGAACGGTCGAAGACAACGGTCATCCCTCAAAGGAAGGCAGGGACAGTCCATAGCATTTTCCGCCATCCAAGGTTGCTTCCATGGTTGCAGGGCCGACACATAGCGCCCTGGTGCTGGGCTTACCAAGGGAATCGACACGTCCTGCTCATGGCTGCTTTGATTCCTCACTTCAATATATTGGGCATTTCGTTCGCCCCGGGCCATTCCTGCACAAACCAGACAAGTCTGCAGATTGTATCCACTCAGCGAGTTTTCGGACATGTGCTTGTCCTTGTGCCCTTCAGAGCTGTTCCAGGCACGGCGGACTATTAGGAAAACTACCTAGTCAGAACTGTTCCGAGCAAGCGCGGCATTCGGAAACTAGGTAGTCAGAGCTGTTCCTAGCACGAGAGACATTCGGACGAGACATTTCACTCGGACGTAAATGCGTAGTGCCAGTTTTTATTTTGCCACCCGTAGGCCAGCACTGCCGGCTTCGGCGGGCATTTTTTAATGAGGTTAGTCTTCCTCGGGTTTCGAGGCACGTTAGACTTATTGTTGTGATGCCGCCCGCATCTCAGCTGGTTCAGGATAGAACGGTCAACGACATCATGGTCAATCCTCAAGGGAAGGCAGGGGCAGATCATGGGCATTCCCTCGCTATCCAAGGAGGCTTCCATACTTGCAGAGCCGGCACATATTGCTCTGATACTGGGCTCACCCGAGGAGTTCCCACGTCCTGCTCATGGCTGCTTTAGTTCCTCACTTCCATGTGTTGGGCATCTCGATTGCCACTGGCCGCTCAAGCACACACCAGGGTCTGTCAGACTGTGGGCGTCATCCACTCGGTAAGCTTTGCTTTTGAATTCGGACCACGCAATGGGTTTGCTAGCCATGCGTTCCATTTCGTGTTATTGAGACGTTTTTCCCACTTTTGTCTACTCTCTATGAGTTTGATACAGACAGTTTTCGTAACCATTCCATTCGACTGGGGCACTTCTCTGACTTTTATGTACTCGCTCAAGAGGTAGGCTACATGTGCTGCCGGCTCAGCACCTTACCTCCGTGCAGCAGTGAACGAGAAACGGCCAGGCCCTCTCTTCCGGGAATCCCTCATATCCCCCAGCTGAGAGCCTTCGAACAAGTATCAGAACTGGGCATGTAGCTTGCAAAGTATCTAACCTCTATTTTTCGGAGGGTGGGTATGGGCCCGGCTCTCAGATCCGAGAGTTTGTGGCTTAGAGGCGTTCAGTCTCAACCCTCGACAGAGAGCCTTAGGGTATTGTCCGGACCAGATCTTTTGCCTTCGTGCACCTGATTTAAATTTTTGACTGCTATCCTCAGTCTAACCTGCAGAGCAGCAGGTTGTGTCTCTCTTTGTCTGGTCCCTATCCCATAAGCTGTCCGATAAGTAGTTTTTCATCCATCGGCAAGCGAATGGGATCTATGGGACACGCAAGCTCCCCCACCACGTCAAGGTGGAGACACATCGGGGGAGTTTTTTTTGGTCTTATTTGTAAGGGTTCATTCATTTTTTCCCTTTCCTCTTTTTTTTTTTTTATTTTTTATTTTTTATTCTTTTAATTTTTTTTTTTTTTTTTTTTGGGTAAAAAGTAAAACAAGCATTTGTATTAGCACAAATTTTTTCCAATCTCATTGGTTTGGTAACCATATGTGGTTTTGTATTCATTCATTCAACATTCACTCACATTTTCCTGTTTTTTTTTTCTAGCACTCATGTATACTAAGTTTTAAAATCATAAAGAAGAGTACTTGTGTTTACTCTGGAGATATCTGTGATATTTTGTGTTTACAACATAGGAAATTTATCCATTAGCATATTTCATTCTTTGAACACATTTATATGTGAATGGGGGTTAATAATAAACCGGGGAAATCTTTACATTTTTGTTTCCCTTGCCACCCTCTCACTAATTGGTTCCACTCCACCAATGCTCTCACCACCACTCTCTGGGCAATGATGGTAAAGGTAGGATAAATATTTGAACCAAACCGGTGTGAGTATCAGCAAAGGCAACAAACCATGAGCGAGGGTGGGGGGCACATGGGAAAGGGGTATTTATGTTATTACTAATGATGACAATAAATAGTAATGACAAGAAGAAGCATACTGAGGGTAATAACAGCAAATATAAAAAACAGCAATGGTAATCATAGTTATGAAAATGGTAACATTTATTCAACATGTGGTTCCATTTGCTAGGATGATTTTCTTTGGAATGGTGTTAACATAGCATAGCAGGTACATACAAATGCAGACTGCAGTTTTTAACAATAGTTGGAGTAAAAGGAAGTTGGTTATTTTTCCTCCTTGTTTTTGTTTTTTTCCCTTAACTGTAAGGGTTCGTTCATTGTTTCCCCCCTTTGCTCTCTCTCTCTCTCTCTCTCTCTCTCTCTCTCTCTCTCTCTCTCTCTCTCTCTCTCTCTCTCTCTCTCTCTCTCTCTCTCTCTCTCTCTCTCTCTTTATAAAAAAGTAAACAAGCATTTGTATTAACACAAAAATTTTTTTCAGTATCATTGGTTTGGTAACCATATATGATTTTGTATACATTCATTCAACACTCACTCACATGGTTCAAAGGGGGTGACAAGGAGACAGGGACATCTTTACATTTGTGTTTACTTTGCCACGCTCCCACCAATTGGTTCCACTCCACCAATGCCCTCATGATCACTCTTAATGATGGTACAGGCAGGATAAATATTTGAACCGACCAGTGGGGGTAGTAGCAAAGGCAACACACCATAAGCAAAAGGGGGCACCAGGGAGATGAAGTTGTAAAATAATAATGATGATATCAATAATACTTATAACATTAATGATACTAAGGATAATAAGGTAAATACTGAATACAAAGTAAAGGGGAACTCTTTACATTTTGTTTGCCTCGCTACACTCCCACCAATTGGTTCCACTCCACCAAAGCCCTCATGACCACCCTGTAATGATGGTACAGGCAGGACAAATGTTTGAACCAACTAGTGGGGGTAGCAGCAAAGGCAACAAACCATAAGCAAAGGGGCACAGGGGAGATGAAGTTGTAAAATAATAATGATGATATCAACATAACATTAAAGATACTAAGGATAATAAAAGTAAACTAAAGATAATAATAATAATAATGATGATAGAAATAATAATAATAATAATAATAATAATAATAAAATTAATAATAATAATAATTTTAATAATACGATAGATATGTGATTCTATTTACTAAACTGGTAATCTTAGTAATTGGTGGTAGTATAGCATAGCAAGTGCATTTAAAGCAAACATTCAATAATTAAAAATTGGAATGAAAGGAGTTGTTCTTTTCTCCTTTTTTTCCTTTCCCTTATCCATAAGGGCCACTTCATCATTTGAAGTAAATAAACAAACATTTATACTTCCAGAAATCCTCACATGAGGGATTATTCATTGGTCTAGGTGACCATATGTGATATTTTATAATCATTCACTCACCATTCACTCACAGTTTCTTCTTTCTTTCTCGCACTCATGTATACCAAATTTGTAATACAATAAGGAAGAATACATATGAAATTCATGAAATACATATGAAATACATATTCCATTACTCTGGAAATAGTTGTGTTATTGTGTGCGTGTACATAAATGATATTAAGTGTGTGTTATATGTACAGTAATTGTATCTGGCTGAGTTTCTACATGTCCATATGAGATGTCTGTAGTAAGAAAGAGCTGTCAGTAGTTTTGTATGTATGTCTTTTCCTGTCTTTGGTATAGTGTTTAGAAAAATTGCTTTATATATGTCGGTTTGTTTGCCTGTGTGTGTTTGTATGAGATGTTTGAGTGTTGCGCGTATGGCTATAATTGTTGGACATGTTTAATAAATGTGTTCCTCTGTCTCTGTTGTGTTATTTCTACATAGCTGACATTGTGATATTTGTTTGAATTTGTATGCTTCTGTCTGTGTTGTCGGTGTCATATTGTATATGTGATTTCCCTAGCTTTTGGTGTTATGTGTTTGTTGTGTAGGTTTGAAAAGGTGCATGTGAAGTCAGACATGAAGTATTTGTGTCCTCTTTTAATCCTACGTTTGAGTGGTGGTGCTTGCTCTCTAACTAAATGTTTGTATATTGTGTGTGTGTTGTTTGCTGTATTAACTGTTCATGTCCTTGTATTGCCTGGATACATGTCTGGTAGAATGTTGGCAGTGTTCCCTGGTAGTGTGCAGCTGCATTGTTAAGAGGTGTGAGGTGTTTTATGTTGTGTGCTATATAATATAAAGCTAATCTATGTTGTTCTGGATGTCTGATGATTTTACCTATGTGACTGATTCTAAGTGACAGTATTTTTGTGTGGAAGTCCTGTAGTGCAAAATCCCCTTTGTTTTTTGTTTTGTCTTGTATGAGTGTTTTTTTTTTGTTTTATGCTGTGTAGTGTGTTGGTGAAGATGAAACGTCTGATTTGTTTGTTTATGTTTGTGACGGTCTGTTTGGGAGGGTCTAGTACTGTCGCTAAGTATAATATTTTGGGTATTATGTATGTGTTGACTATTGTGCTTCTACCAAATATTGTGGATGTTTTGTACCTATACCTATGTAACATGTCTGTAATCTGTTGGGTCAGTGAGTGCCATGTCGGTCTGTGTGTTTCTGTGGGATCACATGGAAATGTGACCCCATACAGCTTCATGGTGTCTGTGTGTCTCAGGTCTGGGGGGAATCAGACTTTTGTTTCCACTTTCCCAGACCCATTATCTGTGATTTCTGTATATTTACTTAAGTAGTAGGCTTTGCACGTTTTGGTTAGTATTTGGTGGATTGATCTGTGTATTGACCTTGATTTCGGCTGATTTGCACTCCTCCTCGGTCATGTAGTTGGGTGGGTAAGGGGGTGGTTAAGGGGTGATATTAAACTCTTGTATATGTGTATGCCCATATTTCCACATTCACAATCAACATGAAGAAACAACCTCTTGCAGGGGTCAACAAGAAAGACGTCAACAAACCATTCATACCACTAAAAACCAACAAACAAGAAAATTTCGTTTTCATAACTTTTATTTTTCATCGAATTAATTGCATTTAATTTTCAATAGTGTGTAGAAGATAGAGTCAGCAAAACATTTTTATTGACATCACATACGTGTATTTTCTTTGACAAAGTACATTCAATATCTTTATTGTTCATCAGCTATAATGACCAGTGACAAACGTGACATACAAACAGTCTTTTATTTTCATTGACATAGACATTTCACACATATGACCACTTTAAGATGTTTAATAGAACATATTATTGACCTCCTTATAGACAGTAAAAAAGTAGAATCCATATATACATGTTTACACTAGAACGTGTTATATGTCTAGTGGGGATGTAATGACATTGTCACCGTGAACTTGCCGTTTTATGTAGAAATAGGATAGTGAGTTTCTGTGTTGTGTGTATGTGTAGATAGACGTGTCTTGTGCTTTGAAACCTACAATTGTCCCTCCAGTCGCTGTCTAGGATTTGCACGTTTTGGTTAGTATTTGGTGGATTGACCTGTGGATTGATCTTGACCTCGGCTGATTTGCACTCCTCCTCGGTCATGTAGTTAGGTGGGTAAGGGGGTGGTTGAGTACATTGCTACTGTAATTGTTTTTTTTAAACTTTTATTGAGTGTTGAAATCGTTGCAAAGTGTATTGTTTGTGTTTTTACAGAGCATGTGGGCGTGTAGGTGACATATGCGCAAAAAATCAAATATTTTATACATTTTAACATTTCTACATTGAATTTGTTGTAGGGTAAAACCCTAACAGAAAAAACAGCATGATGATAGTGCACCGATATTATTTCCCCTGCCGCCTCCCTCTCCTGTCGGCTCTAAAACCTCCAGTTTCATCACCACCACTCGGTAATGATGAAACTGGCAGTATAAAAAGTCTGAACCGATCGGAGATGGCGCAACAGCATCAACAAACAAGCAGTATCAAGTTGGTGGGATTGGGAGGTGTAAACAGTATCGGGGTTTACAAGGCAGAAAGGGTAGTGGTTGCGTTTATAATGTTTGTGTTGTTACATGCGTTCTGTGTATTTAGTATTTGTGTAGGTGTGTTTACAGAGCGTTACATGTGGGCGTGTATGTGACGTGTGCAATTTTATTCATTGGCATATTTACATGTGGAGGGGAGTAGATAGGGAGAAGGATATAACTTTCCATTTTTGTTTCCATTGTCCCACTCTCACCCATTTGACCCACCACACTAATGGGTCATGATGGTAAAGGCAGGACAATTTTTGGAACCAAAAGGTGAGTGTGTCAGCAAAGGCAACAAACAAACCGTGAGCAAGGGAGGGGGGGGGGGGTCACATGGGAGATGAGGTTATATATTAATAAAGGTAAATATAATAATAATGCAGATAAACCAAATACATCAATAATAATGATAACCAACATTTACCTACTAAGGGTGATAACAGTACTGATAGTAACAGCAATGATAATAATAGTTATGATAATGATCCCACTTTCCAAAACTGTGATTCCATTTGCTAGAATGATTTTCCTAGGAATGATGTTAGCATAGCATAGCAGGTACATATAAATTGCAACAAGCAATGTTCTAAAAGTAAAAGGAGTTGGTTATCTTTTACCTCCTTGCTTATATTTTTTTTGTCTTCTTCTTCTTCGTTCATCCGGAGTTTTTTTTCCGGATGTGATTGCGTTGTGCCTGTTTACAGCAGAGCTGCGTTCTTGCGCCGTTAGGCCGACACATCCGACTACTGCGGGCATTTGTTGACCGGGATAACCTTCCCGGGGATTTTTTTTTTTTTTTGTCTTATTTGTAAGGGTTCATTCATTTTTTTCCCTTTCTTTTTTTTTTTTTTTTAAAGTAAAACAAGCATCTGTATTTGCACACATTTTTTCAATCTCATTGGTTTGGTAAACATATGTGGTTTTGTATTCATTCATTCATTATTCACTCACATCTTCTTATTTCTTCTTCGCACTCATGTGTACTAAATTTTAAAATCAGAAAGAAGAGTACTTGTGTTTACTCTGGAGATATCTGTGATATTTTGTGTTTACAACATAGGAAATTTAACCATTTGCATATTCCATTCCTTGAACACATTTACATGTGAATGGGGGTTAAACAAGGAAAGGGGGAAATCTTTACATTTTTGTTTCCCTTGCCAGCCTCTCACCAATTTGTTCCATTCCACCAATGCCTTCATCACCACTATCTGGGCAATGATGGTAAAGGCAGGATAATTATTTGAACCAAACCGGTGTGGGTATCAGCAAAGGCAACAACAACCATGAGCGAGAGGAGGGGGCACATGGGCAAAGGGTTTTTGTTTTTTTTACTAATTATGACAATAATAATAATGACAAGAAGAGACATACTGAGGGTAATAACAGCAATTTAAAAAAAAAAACAGCAATGGTAATAATAGTTATAAAAATGATAACATTTTTACAGCATGTGATTCCATTTTCTAGGATGATTTTCTTTGGAATGGTGTTAACATAGCATAGCAGGTACATACAAGTGCAAAACTGCAGTTTTTAATAATACTTGGAGTAAAGGAGTGGGTTATATTTTCCTCCTTGTTTTTTTTTCCTAACTGTAGGGGTTCATTCATATTTTCCTCTTTGTTCTCTCTTTCTTTTGTTTTTTAATAAACATTTACCAAGCATTTGTATTTACACAAGTTTTTTCAGTATCATTGGTTTGGTGACCATTTGTGATTTTGTATTCATTCATTCAACACTCACTCACATGATTCAAAGGGGGTGACAAAGAGAAAGGGAAATCTTTACATTTTTGTTTCCCTCGCTACACTCACACTAAATTGGTTCCACTCCACCAATGCCCTCATGACCACACTAATGAAGGTACAGACAGGACAAATGTTTGAACCGACCAGTGGGGGTAGTAGCAAAGGAACAAAACCAAAGTGAGATGAAGTTGTAAAATAATAATGATGATATCAATAATTCTTATAACATTAATGATACAAAGAATAATAAGGTAGGGTAATGATAGTAATACTAATGATAGTCTTCTTCTTCTTTCGTTCGCCTGAAATAAGCCTATAACTGCAATGTTGTCTCTTGTATGAATCCAACAGTCTTTTTCAGTTCATTCAGAGGTCCATAGAGTTTATCTTCCACTGTTGTCTCTCTAGGCCAGAAGGTTCGCCTGGATATGTTGTATTATTTTAAATCCTTGTTTGGTTTGATAATGATAGTAATAATAATGCTGTTAATAATAATAATGATAATATTTGAATTTGAATAACGAAGACACAAAAAATAGATTGCACGATTTATTGCCTGGCATATTTCGCTGCATCTCGTCAGGTACATACTGCAGAAATCACACAACTCACGTGAATTAATTAGATAAATCCTTAAAACTGAAATATACACATGTTCGCACAGTAATGTCGTAGTAATGTGATAATATTTGATAAGATAATGATAAGACTAGTAAGGTTTTTTTTTTTTCGAAACTGATTAAAAATTTATTGTTAAATGAACTTTGATTTTAAACCCACAAAATTAGTTAGTTAGTTAGTTAGTTAGTTAGTCGATGGATCAACATCACGGCACACGGGTGTAACCCATAAGTGCTCCGTTCTCCTAACTAAAACCTGAGTCTGGAGAAACTCAGCTCAGTGCACGAACTCCGTAGCACCGGCGAGAATCCTTAAATACTTTGGGTATATTTTAAACTCAATTTTTAACTCAAAATTTTGCCCGGGCAGCGCCGTTAGGCTACTCTTTTTTTAAAACGTTTATTTCATACAAATCAATGTATATTTACAAGGCGTAATGTGTGTTTCTTTTGTTTGTGTATATTACAGAGCGTTGCCGTTTGTTAGTGTTAGGTGTCAGACTAGTAAATTTTTTTTTTTTCAATAGATTGCACGATTTATTACCTGACGTACAGTATTTAGCTGCATTCATCAGGTACATACATGTGTATTTATAATACAAACTTTGTTGATCTCATACATACAAAAGCCAAACTGTGATATAAATGATAATGGTAGATTACAAAACTTCTGTTTTGTACACTGTTCAATGGTACTTCTTCTTCTGCATTCATCCAAGTTTTTTTTTTTCGGACGTGATTGCGTTGTGCCTGCTTACAGCAGAGCTGCGTTCTTGTGCCGTTAGGACAACACATCCGACTTCTGCAGGCATTTGTTGACAGGGTTAACCTTCCCGGGGGTTCAATGGTGCAATTTAGGATTCCTGATCTGTCTAGTCATGCTGTAATGGCAAGTTGTTCAGTCTGAAAACCATCACGAAGTTCACTGAGCATATCTGTTGTTCATTGAGCAACACTTAACATTAGTTTCTGACCACAACTGACAGAAGCCAATATGATGTGAAATGTAATCATACTCTCAGGTGCATATATGAAAGTTATGTAACATATAGGGCTCGCACAAAAGCATAGTAAACCATGCATAAATGGAATTCACCAAAATACACAACGAAAGGTATCAAATATAATTTATGTTGATCATACGTTATTTAATCAACCATATTATAATATTCAGTCTCACATAAAGCACATTATATAGTCACCAATTGATACTGTAACAAAAGCACCCTGCCAGTTCACATAATAACAAAAATTGTCCAATCAGTTCATACCCTAAGAAAAATTTTCAATCATTTCACACCATAAGCAAAATGTCCAATCAATTCATACCACACACACATTATCCAATCCATTAATACAACAGCTGAAGTACTCAGTCAATCAATACCCTAACAAAAATTTCCAGCCAATTCACTCAATAACAACACACATTCAGTCCATTCACAATTCACAAATATGTCTAATCAATTCATACTGTAACAAAAGTACTCTATCTGTCAATCCATACAGTAAGAAGAATAATATCCAGTCAATTCATACCATAACAAAGGTACCCAGTAAATTCATAATTTACATAAAATGCATTAAAAGTGAAATAGTTCAGTCTGCATCACCAGATTCTTCCAACATTTTGAGATATTCCTTGGCTTTAATTTTCCGCGGTACAATATCATGTAAAAACTGCAGTGTGTCCTCCGAGTTGACAATCTCCGCCAGGTCCTTGTATTTCAGACTGGATTTATCGCTGCTCTGTTGGTAGGAAAATTTGGCCAGTGCTTGAATAAACAGCTCCGTTGCTTTGCCCGTTAAGTGAAGAGCCTCTTGGCTGATACTTGACACTTCTGGGGAACTTTTCATAATTGTTTTCACTCTGGACAAGGGAAGAGTGTTGGTTGATTTGTCCGCCATTTTCTAGTCTAACAAACTTATCTGATCTCCTTGTCAGACTAGTAAATTAGTTAGAATTTTTTTTATTTTTAAAAACGTTTATTGAGTGTTAAGAAACATTTGCATTTGTATTGTTCGTGTTGTTACAGAGCGTTGCATGTGGGCGTGTAGGTGACATATGCGCAAAAAGTACAAATATTTTTTACATTGGAACATTTCTCCATTGACATTGTTGTAAGGAAATATTTTAAAACAAAACGTGATGGTAGTGCGCTGTTATTATTTCCCCTGCCGTTCGCTCTCCTGTCAGCTTCAAAACTCCTACCAAGTACCATCACCACCTCATAGTTGCCATTCTAGATATTTTATATCCAGATCTAGATGTTTTTGCAGGCGTCTGGATACCGTTTTCAGACGTTTGGATGCTGGATACAATTCTAGATACTTTCCATTTGGAGTCGGATATTTTGAATTCTTTCTAGATATTACTTTTCTTTCGGTGCATTTACCCATTTTATGTTTGGTCTGGACGAGCGTAAATTATGGTAACTGCCATTATTTAAACTTTGAACTGACTTTGTTCAACGCTCAACAATCTGGCAACCCCCCGGTAATGAGTAAAAGGGCGCATAAATTATAATAACATTATTTGAACTGTAAATTCACCGTGTTGCTAATTATTGCTGTGGTGCCGACGATTCTTTTTCATGTGATTTTTTTTTTTTTGGTAATTGCTCGCCTTCATTTGTGTCTTCCACTTTGAACAAATCTTTCAATAAGCCAAAAGTAAAGCAATATAAACAAACATTTCAGAAAGAGTGGCTGCAGGATGACATAATTAAAGATTCATTCATTCAGTAGCATGTCCTTTGCAGAACCTCGCTGCCATAACAACCTTCCGGAAACCTCTCGATCATAAGCAAGATGTCCCGCGTCTGATACACCCATCTGGAGATCATCCGCCACATCCTGCATCCATCTTCTCTTTGGCCTTCCTCTTCCTCTCTTCCCGGGCATATCATCATCATCATCATTGGCACCTTGCCGTCTTGACAGACGATAGTTTGTGCTTTAAAAAGGCATAATAACTTTTAACTATGGCGGTAGCGAGTGTGACTGATAAGGCCAATTTGCGCTGTAAATGTCCGTTCACAGTGGGTGCATGTGAACACGTGGTCATTTCCACCATCATGCACCATCTTACGTCTCAAACGCTTGGTGTGTGACTTTTCTGCAATAATTTTCTCCTTTGACTTTATTCCATTTCTGATATTTGCCCTCCATGCAACACGTTCAGCGGCGACTTGCTCCCAATGTGCATTATCAATGCCTGTATCAATCATGTCCCGCTTACACACATCTTTGTATCGTAGTAGAGGCCGACCCTGAGATCTCTTACCCATCTGTAATTCACCAAAAAAGATATCCTTTGGTATTCTACCATCATCCATCCTCCTAAGATGTCCTATCCATCTAAGTCTACGAAGACTGAGCATGGAATAAACTGTCACACAACCTGATCTTTCCAATACTTCAGTATTTGTGATTTTGTCTTGCCACTTAATACCAAGAATTCTTCGCAGACACCTCATATGAAAGCTGTTTAAGTTGTTCTCTTGGTGTGAGTAAGTTGTCCAGGCATATATCCTTCCATTATTGTTCTCTCCAAACTATCGTGACGTTTCAAGTGACCAAAATATTTTAATTTTCTTTGTTTTATCGTCTTTAATAGCCAACCGGCACTCTTCCGACAGACGGGTCTAAATAGTTCTGCAGTGAATAATTTTATATAACTAACACTAACCCTAACCCTAACTTATTCACTGCAGAACTATTTAGACCCGTCTGTCGGAAGAGTGCCGAACTCGTCTATAACATTTATATTCAAAGGCATTTATGCGCTGCTAAGCTTGTTTAGTAAGTGTCCATGTCTCACAGGCGTATGTTACAATGGGAAAGATGCATGCTCTTAAAAGTCTAATTTTTGTAGTTCTGTCTGTCCCACTCCATAATTTATTCAGTTGTTTTAGTCTTTGAAGAGCAATTGATAGTCGCCGTTTAATTTCTATCACTGTGTCACCCTTGTTGGTAATCAGTGACCCAAGATATTCAAAATTTTCCACCACCTCCAATTTTCCCCCATTAACGTATATTTCTTTCTCCATAGTAGTTTTGTCTGTATGCATTATCTTTGTTTTTGCTATGTTAAGATATAAGTTGTGATTTTCACTATTCAATTGGGTTGAGGCTATTAGGTTTTCTATGCCATTTTGTGTTGTGGATAGTAATACTGTATCATCAGCATATCGAATCTCTGGTATGTCATGACCGCCGATATTTAGGGCTTCATATAGCTCCCTGTTTATATCATCTTTTACATTTCTCATTATAGAAATATAAGAGATGATATTAAAGATTGGGTAAGAGATTGGATTAAGAGATGATTAAAGATTGGGTAATGTCAATTCATAAAGATGCAACTAAGGCTCGTTGTAAGTACTGCGAGTGTGAAATGAAAGCGAAAATACAAGACTTGAAACATGCAGAGACTAAAAAACATAAAAATGCAGTGCCATTTAGGGATATGCCACCGTTGACATTTGTTTTCAGAACTACACAGAGTAATGAATCATCAAAAGCTGAAGGATCTGTCGCAATGTTTTTTAAGTTGTCATTGTGCAATTGTAAACAGTGACCATTTATTTGATTTGTTTAAAAACACTATTTCTGGCAGTAAAGTGCTAAAGGACGTGAAAATGCATCCCAGCAAGTGTACAAATATGATCAGAAGTACTTTGTTTTCTCACTTTGAAGAAGATTTGATCAGTGATATTTCTACAAACAAATATATTTTATTATTAGACGAATCGAATGACATTTCGGTTCTGAAAGTGCTTGGAACATATGTTATATATTATAGCAACAACACAGACAAAGTAGTTTCTACATTTCTTGGACTAGTTCACTTGGAAGAGTGTGATGCAAAAAGCATAGTCCAGGCACTGAAGAAACTTTTGGTCAGTAAACATTTAAACTTGAAGAATTAGGCTGGAATTTGAACCGTTAATGCATCGGTAATGGTTGGCGTAAAGCCCTTCGCCAGAGAGACCGGCAGTCACATCAATACATATGTAATTTCTTACTTTCTCAATCTGGATATTTTTCCTAGATACTTTCCAACGAAATCTAGATATTTATGGATGTTGTTTGGGCCGTTTCTAGATATTTTTTGTCCAAAAAAAGTGGCAACCCTGCACCACCTCTCGGTGATGATAAAACATGGCGGTGCAAAAACTGTTTTGAAGCAACCGGTGAGGGCGGCAGCAGAGACAACAATACGCGTTTACAAAGCCATATATATTAATAGTGATTACAATGATAATAATGCAAATAAACAACCAAATACATAAATAATATAATAAAGACAGGGAAAAAACTGCTACGGGTGATAAACTCAAAGATAATAACAGCAATGTTAATAAATAATAGTTTAACATGTGAATTGTGATTCCATTTGCTAGAATGATTATCTTAGGAATGGTGTTTACATGAAATACGTCTTTTAATAATAATGACAAAGAATAAAACTACTAAGGGTGATAACAGCAATGCTAATAAACACTTTGATAGAATTTGTTATGATAATGATCACATTTTCCAAAACTGTGATTCCATTTGCTAAATGATTTTCTTAGGAATGGTGTTAAAACATGGCAGGTACATACAATAACAATTGCATTCTGCACTGTTAAATAATATAGTAGGTGTAAAAAGGAGTTGGTTATCTTTTTTCTCCTCGCTTTTTTTTTTTTTTTTTTACATATGCATGCAATGTTCAATAATAGTAGAAGTAAAAGGAGTTGGTTTTCTTTTTCTCCTTGCTTATTTTTTGGTCATATTTGTAAGGGTTCATTCATTTTTTCCCTTCCTCTTTTTTTTTTTTTTTTTAACTTTTGTAAAAAGTAAAACAAGCATCAGTATTAGCACAAACTTTTTTACAATCTTTACATTTTTGTTTCCCTTGCCATCTCCTCACCAATTTGTTTCATTCCACCAATGCCTTCATCACCCTTATCTGGGCAATGATGGTAAAGGCAGGATAATTATTTGAACCAAACCGGTGTGGGTATCAGCAAAGGCAAACACAAACCATGAGCAAGGGGAGGGGGGCACATGGGAAAGGGTTTTTTGTTTATTACTAATGATGGCAATAATAATAATGACAGGAAGAGACATACTGAGGGTAATAACAGCAATTTAAAAAAACAGCAATGGTAATAATAGTTATAAAAATGATAACATTTTTACAGCATGTGATTCCATTTGCTAGGATGATTTTCTTTGGAATGGTGTTAACATAGCCTAGCAGGTACATACACTTGCAAACTGCAGTTTTTAATAATACTTGGAGTAAAGGAGTTGGTTATATTTTCCTAATTGTTTTTTTTTTTCCCTAACTGTAGGGGTTCATTCATATTTTCCTCTGTTCTCTCTTTCTTTTGTTTTTTTAATAAAAATTTAACCAAGCATTTGTATTGACACAAGTGTTTACAGTATCATTGGTTTGGTAACCATTTGTGATTTTGTATTCATTCATTCAACACTCAATCACATGATTCAAAGGGGGTGACAAAGAGAGGAAGGAACATGACCACTCTTTATGATGGTACAGGCTGGACAAATGTTTGAAACAAAATAGTGGGGGTAGTAGCAAAAGCAACAAACCTTAAGCAAAGGTGGGGGGGGGGGGGGGGGGGACATGGGAGATGAAGTTGTAAATTAATAATGATGATATCCTTAATACTTTTCAAATTAATGATACTAAAGATAATAAGGGTAAGATAATGATAGTAATAATAATAATGATCATAATAATAGTAGACATTTTCATAATAATAAAAATAGTAAACAACAACAAACATATATTAATAATAATAGTAATAATAATAATAATAATAATAATAATAATAATAATAAATAGTATAATAGATATGTGATTCTATTTACTAAGGTGATAATCTTAATAGTGGTGGTAGTATAGCACAACAAGTGCATTTAAAGCAAAACATTCCATAAATAGTAATTTGGAATGGGAGGAGTTGATTTTCTTTTCTCCTTTTTTCTTTTCCCCTTATCTATAAGTGTTAAAACCATCATTTTGAAACAAATAAAACAAGCATTTATATTTCCACTATTCTTTACATAAGGGATTGTCATTTGTCTTTTGACCATATGTGATCTTTTTAATCATTTACTCATCATTCACTCACAGTTTCTTCTTTCTTTCTCGCGCTCATGTATACCAAATTTGTAATACAATAAGGAATACATGTGGTTTAATCTGGAAATAGTTGTGATATTTTGCGCGTGTACATAAATGATATTAAGTGTGTGTTATATGTGTAGTGCTTGTGTCTGGCTGAGTTTCTGCATGTCCATATGAGATGTCTATAGTAAGAAAGAGCTATAAGTAGTTTTGTGTGTATGTCTTTTGCTGATTTTGGTAAAGTGTTGAGAAATATTGCTTTATATATGTCGGTTTGTTTGCCTGTGTGTGTTTGTATGAGGTGTTGGAGTGTTGCGCGTGTGGCAGTAATTGTTGGACATGTAAAATATATGTATTCCTCTGTCTCTTGTGTGTTGTTTCTACATAGTTGGCATTGTTTGTCTATGTATTGTCCCTGTGTTGTTGGAGTCATGCTGTATAATAACCTATATGTGATTTCTCTAGCTGTTGGTGTTGTGTGTTTGTTGTGTAGGTTTGAAAAGGTGCATGTGAAGTCAGACATGAAGTATTTGTGTCCTCTTTTAATCCTAAGTTTGAGTGGTGGTGCTTGCTCTCTAACTAAATGTTTGTATATTGTGTGTGTTGTTTGCTGTATTAACTGTTCATGTCCTTGTATTGCCTGTATGCATGTCTGGTAGAATGTTGGCAGTGTTCCCTGATAGTGTGCAGTTGCATTGTTAAGTGGTGTGTGGTGTTTGATGTTGGAAGCTGGAAATTAGTTCGCTCCGAACATGCAGAAACGTTCCAAAACACCTCGGGCAGATTCAGAAGCATTTTACACGAAACTATCAGCAAAACTAAAAAACATAGAAGCTGCAGTATAAAATTTTTTAGTTTTTTAGTTGGTTATCTTTTTTCTCCTTGCTTATTTTTTTTTTTTTTTTTTTTTTACATATGCATGCAATGTTCAATAATAGTAGAAGTAAAAGGAGTTGGTTTTGTTTTTCTCCTTGCTTATTTTTTGGTCATATTTGTAAGGGTTCATTCATTTTTTCCCTTCCTCTTTTTTGTTTTTAAAACTTTTTGTAAAAAGTAAAACAAGAATCAGTATTAGCACAAACTTTTTTACAATCTTTACATTTTTGTTTCCCTTGCCATCTCCTCACCAATTTGTTTCATTCCACCAATGCCTTCATCACCCTTATCTGGGCAATGATGGTAAAGGCAGGATAATTATTTGAACCAAACCGGTGTGGGTATCAGCAAAGGCAAACACAAACCATGAGCAAGGGGCAAGGGGAGGGGGGCACATGGGAAAGGGTTTTTTGTTTATTACTAATGATGACAATAATAATAATGGCAAGAAGAGGCATACTGAGGCTAATAACAGCAATTATAAAAAACAGCAAGGGTACTAATAGTTATGAAAATGATAACATTTTTACAATATGTGATTCCATTTGCTAGGATGATTTTCTTTGGAATGTTGTTAACATAGCCTAGCAGGTACATACACTTGCAAACTGCAGTTTTTAGTAATACTTGGAGTAAAGGAGTTGGTTATATTTTCCTACTTGTTTTTTTTTTCCTAACTGTAGGGGTTCATTCATATTTTCCTCTGTGTTCTCTCTTTCTTTTGTTTTTTTAAATAAAAATTTAACCAAGCATTTGTATTGACACAAGTGTTTACAGTATCATTGGTTTGGTAACGATAAAACAGTGATGATAGTAAATTAGTTAGAAGGATGTATGCGTTGTGAAGAGAAACCAAAGTGACAATGTATGTGCGTCAGTTGGGTTGTATAAGTAAATATTGTGCAAGTAGATTGCAGTGTTGATACATTGTATATATCATGGTAGAAAATGTGTTTTATACAGCTTTGTGTAATTAACTTATTTTTCATCTTAGATGGGAAAATTATTTTGTTAATTTTGATTGATTAGCTTCTTTATCTTTGACATTTTATAAATATTTTATCTAATGGATTTATTAGATAAAACGTGTTGAGTTATTTCCCTTTATAACAATAAAATGGTTTTATGTTCCCATGATTTTACAGGTACGTAACTTGTGAACACTTCATACATTTGTATGTTGTTTAACTCCATCAGATCTAGTTGTTCTCTTGCATATGACTTTAAGAACTGGGGATTGGTGATAAAGAACTGGGGATTGGTGATAAAGAACTGGAGATTGGTGATAAAGAACTGAGGACTGATGATGAAGGGCTGGGGGTTGGTGATGAAGGGCTGGGGGCTGGTGATGAAGGATTGGTGATGGAGAACTGGGAATTAGTGATGAAGAACTGGGGATTGATGATGAAGAACTGGGAATTAGTAATTGGAATTGGTGACAAAGAACTTAATTAATGATAATATAATGATTTCTATGGGAATATCGATACATGAAGCCCATAAACCGGCACTGTCCCGTTGTTTATACTATACCTAGACACCGCAAGATGCAAGAGGAACTAGATGAGATGAGATGATATAGTGATGTTGATTGCCCATGTTTATACTTTACCTAGACACCGCAAGATACAAGAGGAACTACATGAGATGAAATGATATAGTGATGTTGATTGCCCATGCAGCAAACTGATTGTGAAGACTCCTACAACATTACACCGGCTGCCTTGACTTCCCATTGTGTTTCCTGGCGCTCTTCTTAGACTGGGTCAGAACCTGGGAACCCCGGTCAAACGGTCATCTACTGCCTATATAGTACCTTGCATTGTATGGGGGGGGGAGGGGGGGGGGGGTCTTGAGCCTGAGGAATTAAGGCCGCCTGGCTAGTGCAGTCGCCACCAACTATTCAGGTTAGGGTTTTCTTTTTGCCCCCAACAGAAAAACATCCATACCTTACCAAGGATTTGAACCCGGTTCTCCCGAAGGTGAATCTGGCATTCTAGCCACTTGTCCAGCCTGGTAAGTTGTAAAAATATGCTTCATTGGGGTTTTGAACTCATGGTTGCCAGGCAAGTGTGTTAGCCATGACCCTACTGTGGCTCCCATAATTTCATGTATGATGTAGATTTATCTTTAGTCCATCCCCAATGTCTCAACAATTGCTTATTTCCATAGATGATGTGAATTATTTATCTTTAGTTCATCCTCAATGTCTCAACAATAGCTCACTTCCATAGATGATGGACCAAGAAGGCGAGGAACAGATTGAGGAGGCCTTGAGAGCTGCAACAGGCACAGGTCAGCCTACGGCAGAACCCAAGCAGCCACAGAAAGACAGCTAATGGGTGTAATTGTCCCAGGTTTGGGGACAGCTGATAACTTGACCAATTTTCAAATGACAAATTTCTCTTGTGATGTCTACATGTGTCACTGGGTGTAATATCTCCAGCTTTGGGCCAGACTTAAAATTGAATCATCTCTCTGGTGATGTCTTCTTAAAGTCTCTGAGCAATATTGTGGTGTCTACATGTGTTACTGGATGTAATGTCTCCAGCTTTGGGCCAGACTTAAAAGTGAATCATCTCTCTTGTGATGTCTTCTTGAAGTCGGTGATCAATCTTGTGATGTCTTCTTAAAGTCTGTGATCAATCTTGTGATGTCTTCTTAATGTCAATGATTAATTTTGTGATGTCTTCTTAATGTCAATGATTAATTTTGTGATGTCTTCTTAAAGTCTGTGATCAATCTTGTGATGTCTTCTTAAAGTCTGTGATCAATCTTGTGATGTCTTCTTAATGTCAGTTATCAATCTTGTGATGTCTTCTTAATGTCAATGATTAATTTTGTGATGTCTTCTTAAAGTGAATTATCAATCTTGTGATGACTTCTTAAAGTGAATGATCAATCTTGTGATGACTTCTTAAAGTCAATAATCCATCTTGTGATGTCTTCTTCATGTCAATGATCAATCTTGTGATGTCTTCTTAAAGAGATTGATCAATCTTGTGATGTCTTCTTAAAATGAATGATCAATCTTGTGATGTCTTCTTAAAGTGAATGATCAATCTTGTGATGTCTTCTTAAAGCGATTGATCAATCTTGTGATATCTCTGTAAGGTCAATGATCAATCTTGTGTAGTCTTCGCAATGTCAATTATCAATCTTGTGATGTCTTCTTAATGTCAATGATTAATCTTGTGATGTCTTCTTAAAGTGAATTATCAATCTTGTGATGACTTCTTAAAGTGAATGATCAATCTTGTGATGACTTCTTAAAGTCAATAATCCATCTTGTGATTTCTTCTTCATGTCAATGATCAATCTTGTGATGTCTTCTTAAAGTGAATGATCAATCTTGTGATATCTTCTTAAAGTGAATGATCAATCTTATGAGGTCTTCTTAAAGTGAATGATCAATCTTGTGATGACTTTTTAAAGTCAATAATCCATCTTGTGATGTCTTCTTAAAGTGAATGATCAAACTTGTGATGCCTTCTTAAAGTGATTGATCAATCTTGTGATGTCTCTGTATGGTCAATGATCAATCTTGTGTTGTCTTCTTAATGTCAATGATCAATCTTGTGATGTCTTCTTAATGTCAATGATTAATCTTGTGATGACTTCTTAAAGTGAATTATCAATCTTGTGATGTCTTCTTCATGTCAATGATCAATCTTGTGATGTCTTCTTAAAGTGAATGATCAATCTTGTGATGTCTTCTTAAAGTGAATGATCAATCTTGTGATGTCTTCTTAAAGTGATTGATCAATCTTGTGATGTCTTTGTAAGGTCAATGATCAATCTTGTGTTGTCTTCTTAATGTCAATGATCAATCTTGTGATGTCTTCTTAATTTCAATGATTAATCTGTGATGTCTTCTTAAAGTGAATTATCAATCCTGTGATGACTTCTTAAAGTGAATGATCAATCTTGTGATGACTTCTTAAAGTCAATAATCCATCTTGTGATGTCTTCTTCATGTCAATGATCAATCTTGTGATGTCTTCCTAAAGTGAATTATCAATCTTGTGATGTCTTCTTCATGTCAATGATCAATCTTGTGATGTCTTCCTAAAGTGAATGATCAATCTTGTAATGACTTCTTAAAGTCAATAATCCATCTTGTGATGTCTTCTTCATGTCAATGATCAATCTTGTGATGTCTTCTTGAAGTGAATTATCAATCTTGTGATGTCTTCTTAAAGTGAATGATCAATCTTGTGATGTCTTCTTAAAGTGATTGATCAATCTTGTGATGTCTTCTTAAAGTGATTGATCAATCTTGTGATGTCTTTTTAAGGTCAATGATCAATCTTGTGTTGTCTTCGTAATGTCAATGATCAATCTTGTGATGTCTTCTTAATGTCAATGATTAATCTTGTGATGTCTTCTTAAAGTGAATTATCCCCGGGAAGGTTAACCCGGTCAACAAATGTCAGCAGAAGTCGGATGTGTCGGCCTGACGGAGCAAGAACGCTGCTCTGCTGTAAACAGGCACAACGCGGTCAAATCCGAAAAAACAATCCGGATGAACGCAGAAGAAGAAGAAGAAAGTGAATTATCAATCTTGTGATGTCTTCTTAAAGTGAATTATCAATTTTGTGATGTCTTTTTAAAGTGAATTATCAATCTTGTGATGTCTTCTTAAAGTTAATGATTAAACGTGTGATGTCTTCCTAAAGTCAATGATCAATCTTGTGATGTCTTCTTAAAGTCAATGATCAATCTTGTGATGTCTTCTTAAAGTCAATGATCAATCTTGTGGTGTCTTCTTAAAGTGAATGATCAATCTTGTGATGTCTTCTTAAAGTGAATGATTAAACGTGTGATGTCTTCTTAAAGTGAATTATCAATCTTGTGATGTCTTCTTAAAGTGAATGATTAAACGTGTGATGTCTTCTTAAAGTCAGTGATCAATCTTGTGGTGTCTTCTTAAAGTCAGTGATCAATCTTGTGGTGTCTACTTGTATTACTGGGTGTAATATCCCCAGCTTTGGGCCAGACTTAAAAGTGAATGCTCAATCTTGTGATGTATTGGGTGTAATATCCCTAACTTTTGTGATGTTTTCACGTGTTTCTGGATGTAATATTAGGGATATTACACCCAGAAACACAAGAAAACATCACAAAAGCTAGGGATATTACACCCAGAAACACAAGAAAACATCACAAAAGTTAGGAATATTCCGTCCAGAAACATAAGAAAATATTGCAAGAGCAATTGTTCACTTTAAGTTTGCTCCAAAAGCTGGGGATATTATATCCAGTAAAACATGAAGACATCACACAAGAGATCATTCACATTTAGGTCTGTCTCAAAGCTAGGAATAGCTTCTGTGATGTTTTCTTGTGTTTCTGGGTGTAATATCCCTAGCTTTTGGTGGAAGTCTTAAAAGTGAATAATTTGTCTTGTAATGTCTTTGTATATTGATGAGTGTAATATTCCCAGCTTTGAGGCAGACCTAAATGTGAGTAATTTATCTTGTCTACATGTGTTACTGGGTGTAATATTCCCAGCTTTGAGGCAGACCTAAATGTGAGTAATTTATCTTGTCTCCATGTGTTACTGAGTGTAATATTCCCAGCTTTGGTGGAAGACTTAACAGTGATTTGTTTTCTCTTGTGATATCTGTGTATGCTGTTGCGTATAATATTCCCTGCCTGTCATCTGAAAGATTCTTTCTTGTGATGTCCTTGAATGTTTGAGTGTAATATTCCCTGCCTGTAAGGTGAATGATTCTCTCTTGTGATGTCCCTATATGCTGTTGAGTGTAATAGTCCCGCTAGTGATGTCCCTGTATGCTGTTGAGTGTAATAGTCCCGCTAGTGATGTCCCTGTATGCTGTTGAGTGTAATATTCCCTGCCTATCAGCTGAATGATTCTCTCTTGTGGTGTTGAGTGTAATACTTTCTTCCTGTCAACTGAATGATTCTCTCTTGTGATGTCCCTGTATGCTGTTGAGTGTAATTGCCATGATGCTACTGGGCTATGGGTGGCCGATTTCTTCTTTCTTGCTGCTCGTGTCCAACAAGGAATATGACTACTTCTTCTTTTCCCCAGTCCGCATCAAGGTCATTTTCTCTACATATAACTTAGCTGATAGTGATTCTTTAAACCTCCACACATGACTGGACTCACTACGAACGCCATACAACATCATAGCAGTAAACTTGAACAGGAGTGAACTCAAACAGTAGTCGACGCAAACGCCAGTTGTAGTTTTAGATATATATTATTCTACACAGACTAGACTTAACATCACCAATATACAACTCAGATATTCGACAATACTTCTACATAACGTTTTCTAAACACAACCTAATTCTTTGTCTGTAAGGTGTGTAATGCGCCTGGCCCTGCAGCCAGCAGGGTTAGGATCGGCTAGCCTCTCCCAGGAGGGGTGAAGAGCGAAAATTAATAGCCTGCCGATGACCCGCAGACTACACAAGTCAACCCCCACCTCCACGTTGTGCAGACCGGGCAACCATGACCGCGAGGTCATGGGCTAACGGGGCTATGGCTCGCCATAGGGGATGGACTACCTGTGGTCAAATTAGTGTCCTAAACCTGCGACTGGCCTAGCAAGCCGGCAGGGAATCTTCATACTGCTCGTAGAAAAACTAAGAAGTATAAACGGACTGATCCCAATTTGGAAAAACAAAGGCAGCAAAAGAGATTGCACACAATACAGAGGCATTTCACTGTTGAGTCATACTGGGAAAATGTTTTGCAAAATTCTTGAAGAAAGATTACGAACTACTTTAGAACCGCAGCTAAGCGAAACGCAGCTTGGATTTAGGAAAAACAAAGGATGCACAGACGCCATTTTTGCTCTTAGACAACTTATAGAAAAATCAATTGAATTCAATGAAACACTCTACTTAGCCTTTGTCGACCAAGAAAAGGCATTTGATAGGGTAGATAGAAACAAGCTGTGGGAAATCCTTAAACAATATGGAGTGAGTACACATCTAACAAACCTATGTAGAAGTTTATACAACAACAGTGAATGCATAGTGAGAGCAACTGGAGAACACTCAGAACCCTTCACCATAAGATCTGGAGTACGACAAGGTTGTGTCCTGTCCCCTCTCTTGTTCATAACATATATAGACAACATATGTAAAGAAACCTGCCAAGCAGAGACAGCAAGAATACCGCATGACGAGAACACAGAAGAAGAACCATCTGCAAATCTAACCATTAGAGAACTCCTGTTTGCGGACGACCAAGCACTAATAGCAAAATCAGAAGCTGAATTACAAGACCACATGAATAGTCTAAACGAAACGTGTAGGGAACATAACATGAAAATTAGCACAAGCAAAACAGAGGTAATGACTATAACTAAAGAAGAACAAACAGCAACAATTCACCTAAACGAACATCCCTTGAAACAAGTAAAGAGCTTCAAGTACCTAGGAAGTATAATATCATCAAATGGCAGATCAGAAGACGAGATCGAAAATAGGTGCAATAAGGCAAATCAACTCATTGGACAAATGGCACCAATACTAAAGAACAAACATGTATCAATAACTACTAAGAAAGCACTTTACAACACAATCTTCCTACCAACTCTGTGCTACCAATGCCAAACCTGGACAATGACAGAAAAAGAGAAAAGAAAAATCACAACAACAGAAATGAGGTTCCTGAGAAGAATACTCAACGTATCAAGAAGAGATAAGATCAGAAATGAAGAAATCAGGACTACAGTGGGGGTTAAAGCTGCTCTAGATTTTATTAGAAAGCAGCAAGTCAAATGGTTTGGCCATGCAAGTAGGCTACCAGTCAACAGCATGCCACAACAAGCAATGATGTACAGACCAGATGGAAACAGGAAGAGGCCGACCACGTAAACGTTGGACGGAGGGAATAACAGAATCCATGGGAATGTCGATATACGAAGCCCATAACCGGGCACTCTCACGAAGTTTATGCTTCACCTCGACACCGCAAGGTACAAGAGGAACATGATGAGATGAGAACCTAATCTTGGATCTCTTTGCATCTTCATTGTTCTTCCGAACATAATAATTGGAGTACGGCCTGCGCTAGGAAACGATTATAATTATTAAAGACTTTAGTAGTAGTTATTTAAGCAATTAAGCAGTACTTATGTAGGGAAACCCATGATATATTAGTCAATAGTATACATTAATAGGAGTACAGTAATAATTGGTGAATTATACGATATTATAAGTAACTTTTGGTATGTTAAATATTACTATAATTGACTTTGTTTATATTACACTGTTAACAAATTAACATACTAACACACTGATCTACTGGGCGTGTAAGTATGTGCCCAGTCATAAATTATGCTAATGTTCGGGGTTAAATTTAATATATTGTAACTAACATCTAATAGTCTTAAGAGGTTGACCTTGGATCGATGAGGCCCTATCGGTGCATTGTTAGTAATGTTAGTGCTGTGCTTTGTTCGGGTACGGCGCTGATGGAGCAACGGGGAAATCATGGATTTCAGATCAATTCGTTATAGTTATAGTTATAGTTATAGTTATCCATCAGGATGAATTTGTTGAATTTTAATTAACATCTGATGTTTATTTGGGATTGGTGGAGTCCTGGCATTTCTGTGTCTGTGCTGAATCTCTTTGATAATATCCAGCCTCTCTAGGTACGACACTGGCATGGAAATGATGGGGAAACACTAGTTTGATGTGAACTGTTATAATGTTTTGACAGCATGAGAATAAATCAATCATTATTAGAATTCATAGGTTACAGTTATGCATGATTTCTGAATTTTGGTATAATGTTAGTAATAATTTTTTTTGTTTCCTAATGATTGATTGCATGCAGAAGTTTGTTTAATTTAAATCATCATCATTTCTTCCATGCAGGTTTTGAATATAATATTGTCGGTGTCATATTGTATAACAGTCTATATGTGATTTTTCTAGCTTTCGGTGTTATGTGTTTGTTGTGTAGATTTGAAAAGGTGCATGTGAAGTCAGTCATGAAGTATTTGTGTCCTCTTTTGATCCTAAGTTTGAGTGGTGGTGCTTGTTCCCTAACTAACTGTTTGTATATTTTGTGTGTTGTTTGCTGTATTAACTGTTCATGTCCTTGTATTGCCTGTATGCATATCTGATAGAATGTTGGCAGTCTTCCCTGGTTGTGTGAAGATGCATTGTTAAGAGGTGTGAGATGTTTGATGTTGTGGGCTATGTAGTATAGTGCTATTCTGTTCTGTTCTGGGTATCTGATGATTTTACCTATGTGACTGAATCTAAGTGACAATATTTTTTTGTGGATGTCCTGTAGTGCAATACCCTGTTTCTTGTCTTGTATGAGAGTTTTGTGTTGTATGCTGTGTATTGTGTTGGTGAAGATGAAGCGTCTGATTTGTTTGTTTATGTTTGTGACGGTCTTTTTGGGAGGGTCAAGTACTGTCGCTAAGTATATTAGTTTTGGAATTATGTATGTGTTGACTATTGTGCTTCTACCAAATATTGTGGATGTTTTGTACCTATACCTATGTAACATTCTGTGATCTGTTGGGTCAGTGAGTGCCATGTCATGGAAATGTGATCCCATACAGCTTTATGGTGTCTGTGTGTCTCAGGTCTGGGGGGAAATCAGACTTTTGTTTCCACTTTCCCAGGCCCATTATCTGTGATTTCTGCGCATTAATTTTGGCTCCACTGCCTTTTCCAAAATGGGTAAAGGTGTGGAGTATATTCCTTATTGATGTGTTGCTAGTTGGAAAGAAAGCAGTGTCATCTGCATAAGCGATGAGCTTCTGCTCTCCTATTCCCTGCAGGAAAGTTCCTTTAATACTAGTGTATTGTCGTATCTTCTCTAGTAAAGGTTCCAGGGTAAGCACATACAGGAGTGGTGATAAAGAACATCCCTGTCTTACATATCTAGTGAGCCTGAAGCTAGCTGTCAGTGAATGATTCACCAACACTTTGCTCTCAGGATTTTTATACAAGATCTGTATCCACTGCCTATAGTAAGTTCCTATAGTACAGTGTTCTAGTGTCCTATGCAGGTAAGTGTGGGAAATTCTGTCGAAGGCCTTCTCTTGATCCAAGGACAAGATGGAGGATGGACAGTCTTTCCCATGTGTGTAGGTGATTATGTCTCTAATGAGGTGGTTGTGATTGTGTATATTTCTGTCTTTGACACTGCACTGTTGGTCTGGGTGTATGAGTGTTGGCATGAAAGGTTTAAGTTTATTGGTGAGTGATTTGGCAAGTATCTTGTAGTCTGTGTTGAGTAAGGAAATTGGTCTGTAGTTCTTCAGTTGTGTTTTGTCGGTGTTGTCTTTGTGTATGAGTATGATATAGGACATATTGCAACTGTCGGGAAGTTTTTGATTGTCAAAGGCTTCCTGATAGACTTTGAGGAGAAGATTGCCTAGGATAGGAAAGAAGTGTTGGTAGAATTCTGCTGTCAAACCGTCTGGTCCTGGAGTTTTGTCTTTGTTAAGTGTGCTCAGTGCCTGTATTATGTCTGTCAGTGTCAGTTCTGTGTCCAGTGTATCTCTGTCTGTGTCAGGTAATTTCTTTGTGTACTGCAAGAAGTTGTCTTGTATCTGTGTGTCGACTGCCTCTGCTGTGAATAGATGTGTGTAGTGTTGTTGGAAAGCAGTCCCTATGTGTGGTGTTTCTGTCTGCATGTTTCCCTGCATGTCTGATATTTGGCTTATTTGTCTCCTATGCTGTACGTTCTGCTCTATTGCAATGTATTGTCTACTGGCTGTCTCTTGTGTAATTGTGTTGAGCTTTGTTCTGAGAAGAGCACCCAGATATCTGTGTTGTTGGTGTTCTTCTAGTTGTGCTTCTAGTGTGTTTAGGTGATGTGCATCTCTGTCTGTTTGTTTTGTTAGTCGTATGGCTGTCTGTATGATACGCTCCTGTCTTAGTCTGTCTTTATGGATCATGGTTGCTAGATGTTGTGTTCTGCTTCATATGGTGTTTTTCAATAAGTCCCAGTATTGTATGATGTTCTCAGTTGGTATATTGTCTGTGTACGTGTGTATGAGCTGTGTCATGTATTTTACATATTCTGGGTGTTTCAATAGTGAGCTATTGAACTTCCAGTGGGGTGACCTTTTGTATGGCTGCGTGTTTGTGCTGTTTGTGCTGATGTGTACTAGTATACCTTTGTGGTCTGTGTAATGTAATGTTTCCGGTAGGTGTTTGGTTTGTGTGATGTTGTGTGTTGCGGGTGTGGAAATCCGGTCTAATCTAGATGATCTGTTGTGTGTTTTGTTTGTGTATGTCATTCCTCTACTGTCGGGGTGTGTATGCCTGAATGCGTCTGTGAGGTTGTGTGTATCGATGATGTTCCGTAGTGTATCTAGTTGATGTAAGCTGCCCCTGCCGGCTCTTCTCAGCTGCGTTCTCACCTCTCCTCCCACCACGTCTAAATCGTCAATAACGCAGTTGTAATCTCCGGCAATAACTATATTCTGTCCCCTGTATGTCTGTGTCAACAAGTCGTCTAACTGTTCGTAAAATAGAGGTTGATAATTGTAATTTGGTGGTGCGTGTATGTTCACAATGGCAAAGGAGTGTGTGACGTTTCTAATTTGAACTGTGGAAATTCTACCTTGTTCGTCGCGGTCTTTTCTAAAAATAGTCCACGTGTCGGAAGTTTGGAGAATGGCTGTCCCTGACCCTACGTTATGTTTCGCCAAACTGAAACACGAATGTCTTAATCCTAGCCGTGTCACTAATTCTGCTGCTTCAAAGTCTGTTTTGATGTTAGTTTTTTGCAATAAAATGAAGTCTGGTGTTGCTACTGTAAAAAAATTTTTTTTTGCGAGTCACATAATCTTTTATTTAAAACATCTAGTAAAATAACTCTATAATGAATGACATTGGGGAAAAAAAGGGCCTCAGCTTGAAAAATAAGAAGACAGAAGTAATCAAAGCAATGGATCATGACTAAATGAACAATTAAATGTCAGCATCAGTATTAATTTGGGGCGATTAAAGAAATCCAAGGATATAAGCACATCGATAGCATCAAACGAAAGATGTATCACAGATAAAGAATAGAATATTACAAGCAAACACCGGTTTTTTATTTTATTTTAAGAAGTGAAGAAAACCCACTCCAATAAATTTCTGTCTTTGAAGGTTTGAGAAAGAATTCTTGCGTGTTACCTACAACCAGCTTTAACACATGGCTGTGAGTCCTGGACAATAAGCAGAAAAGCAAACAAATCCATTCTGGCCTTAGAGATGTGGTTTTAAAGAAGAATGCTAAAAAATTCCTAGGACAACAAAAATTAGTAATCTAAATGTTTTGAAAGAGGCTAAGACACAAGACAAACAGATCACAAACATTAGAAAGAGGCAGTCACAATGAGAAAAGAAAAACTGGAACATGTGACAACTGGAAAGATTTATGGGGTAAAATAGGAAAACAGCGAGAGAATATTCTAGAAAGCCTTTTATCATAGTACATAAAGGCATCAGCTCGCAAACTGATACATGCTGATGAAGATCATAAGATATGAGTAAGTACGATGGTCCATGCCAGTCAGCAAGGCACGTAGTAATGATGATGATAATGACCAAACAATCTAGATATGAAACTAAATGTTATGTTATGGTGATAAACGTGGCCATGTTCTGAGGTATATCATCACTGTCTCTCCCAGTCATCACTACGGTAACCAGTGTGTTTGGCTTTGTATGTTTCATTATACTGCGAACACGGCTGTCCAATTTACGCATCAGTTTCTCTTTTCTTTTTTGCGTTTCCAGTTCTATTTCATCAGAATATTCGTGAAAATGAGCCCAAACAAATTCCTTGGATTTCACCTGTGCCTTGGCAGTCAGCCTGGCCTCGGTGTGGTTGGTAACTGGAATTGTTTCTACGGGTTCTTTCACATACTTGTCTACGACTTCTTGCCGGTCTTTTACACACGCTGTCCTTCCAGCTTCGTACACCAGCCGGAAAAAGCTGTGGGAGACATGAACACTATTGTCTTGGCTAAATAGGCACTGCTTCTGCTGCTCAACCAAATCAGCTGTCGATGTGAACGAGAAGTCTTTACACTTGGTTATATCGCTGCTCTGGGAGGCTTCTTGACCTGACACGAGTGTTTCTGAATGTTCAGCACTGTGGGAATCTGAGCTGGGGATTTCTGGTTCCATCAGTTTCCGTTTTTTTCTACAAGGTGTTTCATTACTATATTTATTTACGTCTTCATCACTTTTATCATCTTCAGAATCTGATGAAGATGATGAAGAAGAACCTTTCTGATCTTGGGAAAGACTCTTGCTGTTATGTTCTGTGTTGCCGTTAGTAGATGCAGAAGACTCACAGTTCTTGTCAGTATTGGGTGATAAGCTTTCACTATTTTTACAAGTGCTACTAAAGCTCAAGGTACTCAACGGCTGTGGGGCATATTCTGATTTCTCCACTTTATGTTTTGCATCGTCGCCAGCATCTCTTTCAACATTCTGAACACCACCTGTAGTATTATTTTCACTGTCTCCAGTATCTCGTTCAACATTCTGAACACCACCTGTAGTATTCTTTTCACCAGCCATGAAATATGTGTGAATGTCAGGAAAGAAACATCATTCAAGGTGGCATCACCACATTCAAGACCTTTGGTGAGTTTTAGCTTGACTAAATCTAAAGCTGCTGTGGCATCTTCTGCTGAGTTATGACCACTTGTGCTGTTCTGAATGGTACGCCCTAGGAAAAACTGTGTCAGTTTTCTCAATCCAGCTTTCACATAACGATTCCCTGACATGTTGAAAACAACACTTGGGTCGATCACATATGGATGATACATCTTCAGTGCTATGAGATCTGAATTAAGTGACTGTCCACACAATATGGCATCAGCTGGCAGCAAGTTTCTTATATCCCTCTGCACATCCTCGATCATTGTAGTACCAGGGTCAAGCATGGCCTTCGTGATACCACTGAACTTCGTCAGGTAATTTATGATTTTGTTTCTGGGCTTCACCAGACTGTCATAGATTACCTCCCCAGTCTCCGAGACAATGGACACTCTTGTTACTTCATTCCTTCTGGCTGTTGTCATACACAATTCACAATCCAATGCAAACAATGGGCTGTTTGCTGTCACTTTGGTATATTTATCTTTGATGAACACAAAATCATGGTATCTGCCAATATTTGTCTGCACAGGTAAAGGATACCCTTCCAGCATCATCTGATAGGTACTCAACAGCAAACACGTACGTGAAAATCTCTCTGAGTCAGCTTTACCCATTGGCTGTGCGATCTTGGCAACAACTGAATCCCTGATATCCTTAGGGACTTTGACATTAACTTTCTTTAGTTGTGAAACACTGTAAAGTTCACCATCAACTGTCCGATTATATTGTCTCGGACAAACCATCTCCACATAACTTGAAAATGTTTCTGATATAAAGGGAAAGCTGCCTTTGTTTGCTTGATAATCATTGTAGCTGACTCCTTCCAGCATCAGAAGGACGACTGAGGAAACCTTGGCGACTCTGAGCAGTTTACACCACCTGGGTTTGTAGCTAGCCATATTGCCTTGCAGCCTATACAGCAACAACTGCTGTAAATCCATAACATATAGTGGAGGAATTTCATCTTCATTTACTTGATCCTCAGGACCTAAGCGAAATGGAAGCATTGCTTCTAGAGTCAAGAACATTTTGGGTTTGGTCATGGCTAGTTGTTTGCGTTCCCTGACAATTCTTTTCATCTCCATGAGAACATCGTCACTTGGAGTTTCATTGTCTGGCATAGACAGTTCTGTTTCACTCGAACCTTCCTCTGCCATATATTGGTTTCAGAACTGTCAGTCTTCTTGTGGTGATTATCTAGCAAAGCCAGAAACGCCGCTGCTTTTCTGTTCTTGTTCTCGAGTCGTTTAGCTTTCTTCGAACTTGGATTCACTGTATCCATAAGATTCACAATAAATAAATTCGCACAAAAATAAATTGTTTTTCTTCTTAGGATATCAACAGTTCAACGTCTATTCCGGTGTGGGTTACTGTCAGACAGGACAGTTCGCTTGAGGTCAGTCACAAATATGTGTTTGCTTACTGCAACTATTAGTCAACTATATATTCCTGGAAATTTGGTTCTACGGTAGTATAGGATTTATTTACGGTGCTCATTTTATTATCACATGTGGGTGGCGGGGTTGTGTGGGTAGGGGATTGTGTTGGGTGGATTGGGGATGCAAGGGCGGGTGGGGAGAAGTGTATGGTGTGTGGGTTTTAGATATGTGTGCGGTGTGTTGGTGGGGAATGTGTGCATGGTGTGTGGGTGGGGGGGGGGTGGTATGGGTGAGGATATGTGTGTGGGTGGGGGATAGTGTGTGGTGTGGGGGATGTGTGTGATGGGTGCGGGGAATGTGTGTATGGGTGGGGTATATGTGTGGGTGAGTAGGGGATGTGTGGTGGTTGGGGGAAGTATGTGGGCGTGTGTGGGTGGGAGATGTGTGCGTGGATGGGGAATGTGTGGGTGGGGGTGTGTTAGTGGCTTAGGGATGTGTAGGTGGGTGAGGGATGTGCATGTGTCGGGGTGGGATGCGTGAGTGGGTGGAGGATAAGTGTGGGTAGGGGTATTGTGATCGAGAGATGTTTGGTTGGGGTGGGTGGGTGGGGTGTGTGGGTGCGTAGTGGAGGATGTGTGCGTGAGTGAGTGTGTGTTGGTGGACGGGTAGGGAATGCGTGTGTGGGTGGGAGAGGTGTGTGGTGTGTTGGTTAGGGATATTGTGTGGGTGAGGTATGTGTGTGTGGATGGGGGATTTTTGTGGTGTGTGGGTGGGGGTATGTGGGGTGGATGGGTAAGGGTATCTGTGTGGGTGTGGGTGGGAATATTGTGTGGTATGTGGGTGGGGGATATGTGTGTGGTGTGTAGGTGGGGATGTGTGGTGGTATGTGGGTGTGGGATGTGTTGGTGAGGGATATGTGTGTGTGCGGTGCGTGGGTTGGGAATATTGCGTGGTAGGGGATGTATGTGATGTGCGGGTGGGGGATTGTGTAGTGGGGGATTGGGTTAAGGCATGTATGGGTGGGTGGAGGATGTATGTGTGGGTGGTGGGGTGTGTGTGTGAGTGGATTGGGGATGTATGGGTAGTTAGGGAGATGTGTGTGTGTGGGGGGAGGGGGGATTGTGTGCGTGGGTGGGAAATATGTGGTCAATGGAGATGTGGCTGGGGGATGGGTGGTTTGAGGTGTGGATGGGGAGAGGATGTGTGGGTTAGGATGTGTATGTGGGTGGGCGTGGGATATGTGGGTTGGTGGGGGGAATGTTTGTGGGTGGCGAGTGTGTTTTGGTTGGGGGAACAGGTGAGGGGAGTGTGGGTGGGGGATGTGCGGGAGGGGGATAGGTCGGTTGGTGGGGTATGTATGTGTCCCTTGGTGTGCGTGTGTGTGGGTAGGTGGGGGTGTGTGTGGGTGGGGTGATGTATGGGTACATGGGAGATGGGCCTCATAACATGGTAATTTGCCTTGTTTATGTTTATAACATTCATTTCACAATGTTTATTTTTTTTCCTATGTAAATGTATAATGCTCTTGATGAACGAAAGACGAGTGATTGGAAGGGCCGAATGTAAGACGGGCCTGCGCGCCCAATTTGTGACCCTAATAAAGTTGATTTGATTTGATTTGATTTGATCACAATGAATACCATCAACATCCTACTACATTGGCACCTTGCCGTCTTGACAGACGATAGTTTGTGCTCTAAAAAGGCATAATAACTTTTAACTATGGCGGTAGCGAGTGTGACTGATAAGGCCAATTTGCGCTGTAAATGTCCGTTCACAGTGGGTGCATGTGAACACGTGGTCATTTCCACCATCATGCACCATCTTACGTCTCAAACGCTTGGTGTGTGACTTTTCTGCAATAATTTTCTCCTTTGACTTTATTCCATTTCTGATATTTGCCCTCCATGCAACACGTTCAGCGGCGACTTGCTCCCAATGTGCATTATCAATGCCTGTATCAATCATGTCCCGCTTACACACATCTTTGTATCGTAGTAGAGGCCGACCCTGAGATCTCTTACCCATCTGTAATTCACCAAAAAAGATATCCTTTGGTATTCTACCATCATCCATCCTCCTAAGATGTCCTATCCATCTAAGTCTACGAAGACTGAGCATGGAATAAACTGTCACACAACCTGATCTTTCCAATACTTCAGTATTTGTGATTTTGTCTTGCCACTTAATACCAAGAATTCTTCGCAGACACCGCATATGAAAGCTGTTTAAATTGTTCTCTTGGTGTGAGTAAGTTGTCCAGGTTTCACTGCCATAGAGAAGAGTACTAAGGACACAGGCTTGATAGACAAGGACTTTTGTTTTGGCAGTAAGCTTCCTGTTCTCCCAGACTCTTTTTCTTAACCTGTTCATTGTTGTTGCTGCCTTACCAATCCGGATGTTGATTTCCTGATCTAGGGATAATTTGCTATTTACCACTGATCCTAGATATGTAAAATGGTCTACTATCTCTAGTTCGGCGTCGTCAATAAAGATTGATGGTACCCCATGTGCACCTTGTGACATAATCTGTGTCTTCTTTTTGCTAATTGTTAAACCAAATTCAGAACAAGCATTGGAGAATGCAGATAGTAGACATTGCAATTCTTCCTCAGAGTGGGTCGTAACTGCAGCATCATCTGCAAAAAGCAACTCTCTGATCAGTACCCTCCTAATTTTGGTCTTAGCCTTCAATCTCTGAGCATTGTAGAGGCCGCCATCTGAGCGTGAGTGAATGTATATACCACCATCCTGATCACGAAATGCATATTTCAGTAGAAGTGAAAAGTATATTCCAAAGAGGGTGGGAGCTAGTACACAACCTTGCTTAACTCCACTCTTGATTTCAAATTCTTCAGAAGTTGCACCATCAAACTTGATTATACCCTTCATGCCTGTGTGGAACGATTCCACAATGGACAGAAGAGTTGGTGGGCAGCCAATCTTCTTTAGTGCCTTGAACAGACCCTCACGACTGACCAAATCAAATGCCTTTGTGAGGTCGATGAAGGCAATAAACAGTGGTTGATTCTGTTCACGGCATTTTTCTTGCATTTGTCGCAATGAGAATATCATATCAGTGGTAGACCGGTTCTGTCGAAAGCCACACTGTGATTCGGGGTAGACTTGATCTCCTAGGACTTGAAGTCTGCGCAGAACAATCCTGGCAAATACTTTCCCAACAATACACAGAAGTGAGATACCCCTATAGTTGTTACAGTCGCTCCGATCACCCTTGTTCTTGTACAGCGTTATGATGTTTGAATTTAGACCAGGGATGGAGTTATTGCCTCTCCATAGCACAAAGCCTGGGCTACATCCTGGGCATCAACATCCAAACACACCAAAAAGGAATGTTTCATCATATACAACTGTAAAAAAAAAATTTTGTCAACGTTTATTTCATACAAAGCAATGCATATTTGCAAGGTGTGTTTCTTTGTTTGTGTATAAATTTACAGAGCGTTGCCGTTTGTTAGTGTTATGTGTCACATGCGTTAATAAAACAAATACATGCATATACAGTTATGATAATATAACATTTATGACATAGTGCATGTAAACACACATTCCTCGTTTCATTTCCATCTCCACAAGTGGAATGCATGTTACACCTGTCCATCTCTCTCTCTCTCTCTCTCTCTCTCTCTCTCTCTCTCTCTCTCTCTCTCTCTCTCTCTCTCTCTCTCTCTCACACACACACACACACATTCAGTCTTGATTTATCTCTTGCTTTCTGTAGATAATAGTACATGTATTTCCGTGATCTTTACATTTTCATTATATTTAATTTCTGGCTTCCCAATTTATTTATTTGTGTGTGTGTGTGTGTGTGTGTGTGTGTGTGTGCGTGCGGGGGGGGGGGAGAATTTCCATATGCATATATTAATATAAATACCTGTATATCAACACAAAGCCATAATTATATTTACATAAATACCTACACGAATTCGCCCATACATGGCTACCCATATATAAATACCATACATGTTAGCCTTTTGTATTCTACAACAATGTTTATATTCGTACTGGGGAATCGTGATGAATTTAGGCAAAGAGCAAACCGCTGAACGCAGAAAATGCCTAGAGACCACCAGCCACAAAACGGTCTTACAGCGGACACGCAGCCAGTTTTCACACAGCCTTTGTGTGCCTAGGCCAGAGGAGCTATATATCTCTCTTTAAAGTTGTTTGGGGGGAGAGGGGTGGATTTGTGATTCAAAGCACGCTGGGGAAGAATTGCGGCGTGTACTATCTGTGCTCTCCAATGCTTGCTACCACCTGGTGAGAAGTGCTCCCAAGTATTAACAAAATAAGCCACACACAGGGCTGGCGAGACGCACACACGTTCTAACAATTTTCCACAGCAAGGGCTGTAGATTTTGTGCTCTGCAGCAGAAACCAACTATCGTCTGTCAAGACGATCGGGTGTAAAACATATTATGTGTTTTTAATATTATTATTTCTTTTTAAAAATTAACAATAATGACATTTTTTTAATTGCAAGAGTAAATGAGATTAAGGAAATTTACACATTTCAGTCAGGAAAAATAGTAGCAAGTTTGTATTTGAACGTAAGGGAGTTGAACCTTGCCTTGATTCTGCAAGTCCAAACTAATTTTCTGTATTCCGCTAGTGTTTGAAGTAGTTTTGTGTGTGTGTCTTCGGATGTTTTAGGAAGAGTGTTAAGAAAGATTGCCTTTTAGATGTCTGTTTGCCTATGTGTGTTTTATTATTTGTTGTAGAGTTTCCACTGCATCTGTGACTGTTTGACATGTGAAAAATATGTGTTCTTCTGTCTCTTTTGTGTTCCTGCATAATTGGCATTTTCCTATTTGCCTGGATCTGAATGCTAATTTGGGTATTATGGGAGTTATATTAAAAATCAGTCTGTAAGTTACTTCTTTCGCCTTAGATGTGATGTGTTTGTTGTGTAAGTTGGAAAAGGTGGATGTGTAGTCTGACATGAAATATTTTCGTCCTCTTTTGATTCTCAGCTTAAGCGATGGTGCTTGTTTACTAACTAATTGTTTGTATATTTCTCGTGTTGTTTCATTTATTAAATGTTGATGTCCTTGTATTGCCTGTATACATGTGTGATAGAAGGATGGTAGTATGCCCTGATAATGTGCTGCTGCGTTGTTTACAACTGTAAAAGGCGAAGGATGTATGCGTTGTGAAGAAAAACCAGATTGACAAAGTCTGGGCGTCAGTTGGGTTGTATAAGTGAAAATTGTGCAAGTAGATTGCAGTGTATATCATGGTAGAAAATATGTTGTATACATCTTTGTGAAATAAACTCATTTTTAACCTTACATTGGCAAATTATTTTGTTAATTTTGATGGATTAGCTTCTTTATCTTTGACATTTAATAAATATTTTATCTAATTGATTTATTAGATAAAACATGGTGAGTTATTTCCCTTTATAACAATAAAATGGTATTATGTTCCCCTGATTTTACAGGTACGTAATTTGTGAACTCTTCATATATTTGTATGTTGTTTAACTCCATCAGATCTAGTTGTTCTCTTGCATATGACTTTAAGAACTGGGGATTGGTGATAAAGAACTGAGGACTGGTGATGAAGGGCTGGGGACTGGTGATGAAGAACTGGGGACTGGTGATGAAGGGCTGGGGACTGGTGATGAAGGGCTGGGGACTGGTGATGAAGAACTGGGGACTGGTGATGAAGGGCTGGGGACTGGTGATGAAGAACTGGGGACTAGTGATGAAGGATTGGTGATGGAGAACTGGGAATTAGTGATGAAGAACTGGGGATTGATGATGAAGAACTGGGAATTAGTAATTGGAATTGGTGATAAAGAACTGAATTAATAATAATGTAATGATTTCCATGGGAATATCGATACATGAAGCCCATAAACCGGCAGTGTCCCGTTGTTAAACTTTATCTAGACACCACAAGATAGAAGATGAACTAGATGAGATGAGATGATATAGTGATGTTGATTGCCCATGCAGCAAACTCATTGTGAAGACTCCTACAGTATTGCGCCGGCTGCCTTGACTTCCCATTGTATTTCCTGGCGCTCTTCTTAGACTGGGTCAGAACCTGGGAACCCCGGTCAAACTCTCATCTACTGCCTGTATAGTACCTTGCGGTGTATGGCAGGAGGGTCTTGAGCCTGAGGAATTAAGGCCGCCTGGCTAGTGCAGTCGCCACCAACTATTCAGGTTAGGGTTTTCTTTTTGCCCCCGACAGAAAAACATCCATACCTTACCAAGGATTTGAACCCGGTTCTCCCGAAGGGGAATCTGGCATTCTAGCCACTTGTCCAGCCTGGTAAGTTGTAAAAATATGCTTCATTGGGGTTTTGAACTCATGGTTGCCAGGCAAATGTGCTAGCCATGACCCTACTGTGACTTCTATTATTTCATATATGATGTGGATTATTTATCTTTAGTCCATCCCCAATGTCTCAACAATTGCTCATTTCCATAGATGATGGACCAAGAAGGCGAGGAACAGAGTTAGGAGGCCTTGAGAGCTGCAACAGGCACAGGTCAGGCTACGGCAGAACCCAAGCAGCCACAGAAAGACAGCTACTGGGTGTAATTGTCCCAGGTTTGGGGACAGCTGATAACTTGACCAATTTTCAAATGACAAATTTCTCTTGTTATGTCTACATGTTTCACTGGGTGTAATATCTCCATCTTTGGGCCAGACTTAACATTGAATCATCTCTCTGGTGATGTCTTCTTAAAGTCTGTGAGCAATATTGTGGTGTCTACGTGTGTTACTTGGTGTAATGTCTTCAGCTTTGGGCCAGACTTAAAAGTGAATCATCTCTCTTGTGATGTCTTCTTAAATTCTGTGATCAATCTTGTGATGTATTCTTGAAGTCATTTATCAATCTTGTGATGTCTTCTTGAAGCCAGTGATCAATCTTGTGATGTCTTCTTGAAGTCTGTGATCAATCTTGTGATGTCTTCTTAAAGTCTGTGATCAATCTTGTGATATGTTCTTGAAGTCTGTGATCAATCTTGTGATATATTCTTGAAGTCATTGATCAATCATATGATGTCTTCTTGAAGCCAGTGATAAATCTTGTGATGTCTTCTTGAAGTCTGTGATCAATATTATGATGTCTTCTTAAAGTCAGTGATCAATCTTATGATGTCTTCTTAAAGTCAGTGATCAATCTTGTGATGTCTTCTTGAAGTCAGTAATCAATCTTGTGGTGTCTACTTGTGTTACTGGGTGTAATATCCCCAGCTTTGTGCCAGACTTAAAAGTGAATAATCAATCTTGTGATATCTTCTTGAGGTGAATGATCAATCTTATGATGTTTTCTTAATGTCAGTGATCAATCTTGTGATGTCTTCTTAAAGTCAATGATCAATCTTGTGATGTGTACTTAAAGTAAATGATCAATCTTGTGATGTCTTCTTAAAGCTAGTGATCAATCTTGAGTGATCAATCTTGCGATGTCTACTTGTGCTACTGGGTGCAATATCCCCAGCTTTGGGCCAGACTTAAAAGTGAATATTTAATCTTGTGATGTCTTCATAATGTCAACGATCAAACTTTTGATGTCTTCTTAAAGTGAATGATCAATCTTGTGATGTCTTGATAAGGTCAGCGATCAATCTTGTGATGTCTTCTTAAAGTCAATGATTAATCTTGTGATGTTTTCTCAAAGTGAATGATCACTCTTGTGATGGCTTCTTAAAGTGAATGATCAGTCTTGTGATGTCTTCTTAAAGTGATTGATCAATCTTGTGATGTCTTTGTAAGGTCAATGATCAATCTTGTGTTGTCTTCATAATGTCAATGATCAAACTTGTGATGTCTTCTTAATGTCAATGATTAATCTTTTGATGTCTTCTTAAAGTGAATTATCAATCTGTGATGTCTTCTTAAAGTGAATGACCAAACATTTAATGTCTTCTTAAAGTGAATGATCAATCTTGTGATGTCTTCATACATACTCTTTGCTTTAATAAATTATTTTTTGTATTTATTTGTTAAAGCTAGAGTTGTTGAGTATGTTGTGTTGGGGAAGAATGAGAGGGGGCATGATCCAGGGGTGAGTGAGAGTAAGAAAGAGGTGTCTACAGACTGAAGTAGTTTTGTGGACGGATTCTGGTAGTTTCTCTAGGACAATAATATTGGGTTTAAAAAATTGTGGTTTTTGATTCCCCTCACTCCAGGGACGACACTAAAGTAATAAAGGATTACTACGACAGTAACAAAGAAAAGGGGAAATCTTTACATTTTTGTTTCCCTTGCCACACTCTCCCAAATTGGTTCCACTCCACCAATGCCCTCATGACTACTCTGGTAATGATGGTACAGGCAGGATAAATGTTTGAACCAACCAGTGGGGGAAGTAGCAAAGGCAACAAACCCTAAGTAAAGGAGGGCATAGGGGAGATGAAGTTGTAAAATAATGATGATCAATATAACATTAATGATACTACGGATCTTTTTTTCATATCCTTTAAGGACATCGCTGTCAACACCAGCATCTTTCAGCAGTATGTTGATTTCATGGCAAGATTATGCTCAGTAGTTTGCCATTGCTTTCTGAGCGGCCGGCCAACATATCCCGTAAGTTACCGATTCGATGCAAACCACTGCTGATTCTCACCGTCATCACGTTACCCACTAGAGTATACGAGATTACGGAGAAAAGTCATAACCTCTAAGCCACGAAGTAGTAAAGGTAAATTAATGATAGTAATAATAATAATAATAATAATAATAATGATGATGATGATGATGATGATGATGATGATGATGATGATGATAATAATAATAATAATAATAATAATAATAATAATAATTTAATAGTATAATAAATATGTGATTCTGTTTACTAAAATGATAATCTTAGTAATGGTGGTAGTATAGCATAGCAAGTGCTTTTAAAGCAAACATTCAATAATTAATAAATTGGAAAGAAAGGAGTTGATTTTATTTTCCCTTATCTATAAGGGGTAGATTATCATTTTGAAGCAAATAAACAAGCATTTATACTTCCACAAATCTTTACATGAGGGATTATTTATTGGTCTTGGTGACCATATGTAATATTTTATAATAATTTACTCACCATTCACTCAGTTTCTTCTTTCTTTCGCTCACTCATGTATACCAAATTTGTAATACAATAAGGAAGAATACATATGATTTACTCTGGAAAAGTTGTGATATTTTGTGCGTGTACATAAATGATATTAATTGTGCGGTGTTTGTATCTGGCTGAGTTTCTACATGTCCATATAAAATGTCTGTAGTAAGAAAGAGCTGTCAGTAGTTTTGTATGTGTCTTTTGCTGTCTATGGTATAGTGTTGAGAAAAATTGCTTTATATATGTTGGTTTGTTTGCCTGTGTGCTTTTGTATGAGGTGTTTGAGTGTTAAGCGCATGGCTGTAATTGTTGGACATGTATAATAAATGTGTTCCTCTGTCTCTGTTGTGTTATTTCTACATAGCTGATATTGTGATATTTGTTTGTATTTGTAAGCTATCTGTGTTGTCGGTGTCATATTGTATAACAATCTATATGTGATTTCCCTAGCTTTTGGTGTTATGTGTTTGTTGTGTAGGTTTCAAAAGGTGCATGTGAAGTAAGACATGAAGTATTTGTGTCCTCTTTTAATCCTAAGTTTGAGTGATGGTGCTTTCTCTCTAACTAAACGTTTGTATATTGTGTGTGTTGTTTGCTGTATTAACTGTTCATGTCCTTGTATTGCCTGTATGCATGTCTGGTAGAATTTTGGTAGTGTTCCCTGGTAGTGTGCAGCTGCATTGTTAGGAGGTGTGAGGTGTTTTATGTTGTGTGCTATATAATATAAAGCTAATCTATGTTGTTCTGGATGTCTGATGATTTTACCTATGTGACTGATTCTAAGTGGCAGTATTTGTGTGTGGATGTCCTGTAGTGCAAATTCCCCCTTGTTTTTTGTCTTGTATGAGTGTTTTGTGTTTTATGCTGTGTATTGTGTTGGTGAAGTTGAAGCGTCTGATTTGTTTGTTTATGTTTGTGACGGTCTGTTTGGGAGGGTCCAGTACTGTCGTTAAGTATATTATTTTGGGTATTATGTATGTGTTGACTATTGTGCTTCTACCAAATATTGTGGATGTTTTGTACCTATACCTATGTAACATGTCTGTGATCTGTTGGGTCAGTGCTTGCCATGTCTGTCTGTGTGTTTCTGTGGGATCACATGGAAATGTGATCCCATACAGCTTCTTGGTGTCTGTGTTTCTCAGGTCTGGATGGAAATCAGACTTTTGTTTCCACTTTCCCAGACCCATTACCTGTGATTTCTGTATATTTATTCTGGCTCCACTGCCTTTTCCAAAATGGTTAAAGGTGTGGAGTATGTTCCTTATTGAGGTGTTGCTAGTGGGAAAGAAGGAAGTGTCATCTGCATAAGCGACGAGCTTCTGTCCTCCTATCCCATGCAGGAAGGTTCCTTTAATATTAGTGTCTTGTCTTATCTTCTCTAGTAAAGGCTCTAAGGTGAGCATGTACAGTAGTGGTGATAAGGGACATCCCTGTCTTACAGATCTCGTGAGCCTGAAGCTATCTGTCAGTGAATAGTTCACTAACACTTTGCTCTCAGGATTTTTTTTACAAGATCTGTATCCACTGCCTGTAGTACTCTCCTATGTTACAGTGTTCTAGTGTCCTATGCAGGTAAGTGTGAGAAATTCTGTCGAAGGCCTTCTCTTGACCCAAGGACAAAGAGGGAGGAAGGACAGTCTTTCCCATGTGTGTAGTTGATTATGTCTCTAATGAGGTGGTTGTGGTTGTGTATATTTCTGTCTTTGACACTGCACTGTTGGTCTTGGTGTATGAGTGTTGGCATGAAGGGTTTGAGTTTGTTGGTGAGTGATTTGCCAAGTATCTTATAGTCTGTGTTGAGTAGGGAAATTGGTCTGTAGTTCTTCAGTTGTGTTTTGTCGGTGTTGTCTTTGCGTATGAGTGTGATGTAGGACATGTTACAGCTTTCAGGTAATTGTTGTTTGTCAAAGGCTTCCTGATAGACTTTGAGGAGAAGATTGCCTAGGATAGGGAAGAAATGTTGGTAGAATTCTACTGTCAAACCGTCTGGTCCTGAAGTTTTGTCTTTGTTTAGTGTGCTCAGTGCCCGTGTTATGTCTGTCAGTGTCAGTTCTGTGTCCAGTGTGTCTCTGTCTGTGCCAGGTAATTTCTTTGTGTGCCGTAAGAAGTTATCTTGTATCTGTGTGTCTATTGCCTCTGCTGTGAATAGATGTGTGTAGTGTTGCTGGAAAGCGGTCCCTATGTGTGGTGTTTCTGTCTGCATGTTTCCCTGCATATCTGATATATTGCTTATTTGTCTCCTATGCTGTATATTCTGCTCTATTGCAATGTACTGTGTACTGACTGTCTCTTGTGTAATTGTGTTGAGCTTTGTTCTGAGAAGAGCACCCAGATATCTGTGTTGTTGGTGTTCTTCTAGCTGTGCTTCAAGTGTGTGTAAATGAAGTGCATCTCTGTCTGTTTGTTTTGTTAGTCGTATGGCTGTCAGTATAATACGCTCCTGTCTTACTTTGTCTTTGTGGATCATGGTTGCTAAATGTTGTGTTTTGCTTCGTATCGTGCTTTTTTAGCAAATCCCAGTATTGTGTGATGTTCTCAGTCGGTATATTGTCTGTGTACGTGTGTATGAGCTGTGTCATATATTGTACATATCCTGTATGTTTCAGAAGTGTGCAATTGAACTTCGAGTGTGGTGACCGCTTGTGTGTCTGCGTGTCTGTGCTGTTTGGGCTAATGTGTACTAGTATGCCTTTTATGGTCTGTGTAGTCTAGTGTTTGCCGTAGGCATTGAGTGTGTATGATGTGGTGTGTTGCCGGTGTGTAAATTCTGTCTAATCTGGATGATCTATTGTGTGCTTTGTTTGTGTATGTCGTCTCTCTACTGTCGGGGTGTGTGTGTCTGAATGCGTCTGTGAGGTTGTGTGTATCGATGATGTTTAGTAGTGTGTCTAGTTGATGTATGCTGTCCTTGCCGGATCTTCTCAGCCGTGTTCTTACTTCACCTCCTACCACATCCATTCCTTCAAGAACACAGTTGAAATCACCGGCAAGAACAATATTTTGTCCCCTGTATGTCTGTGTTAATAAGTCGTTTAACTGTTCATAAAATAGAGGTTGATAATTGTAGTTTGGTGGTGCATGTATGTTAACAATAGCGTACTTTTGTGCCTCATGTTTTACCTCATCTGTACAAATCCTACCATGTGGGTCTCTGTGTGTCCTAAAAATAGTCCATGTGTGGGAAGTCTGTAAGATCGCTGTCCCTGACCCCGTGTTGTTTTCCGCCAAACTGAATGACGAATTTTTAAATCCTAGACGTGTTACCAATTCTGCTGCTTCAAAGTCTGTTCGGAGCTAATTAAACATAAATTGTCAGCCATTTTATAAATAATTTAAAAACTAAATAATGAGTAGGTTAGAAGTTAGTACCTTTTGCTGTCTTGTCTTCAGTTTTGGATTTTATCTTCCTCTGTGGTGTTTCTTTCGTTGCTGTCGTCCTCCTCGTGGTCTCCGTCGTCGATGTCAGAATCTGTGTTGATGAAAAGCCGCCCTTCTGCATCGCTGTTTTCGCTCTGTTTGTCTTGTGTTTTTAGAGATTTCTTGTTTGGTTGAAAGGGGACGTTCCCTTCCTCCTCTTCTTTCACGTTCTTGCTGGGTGACGAGTTTCTTCTCTTCCCCCATTGTCATTTTCTGCCGTGGTTGACGATTTGAATACCGTCATCTTAATTTTCTTGTGTTGTTTTTGTCGCTGATACTGAGTCCTCGTCTGGCCTCGTGGCTTCTTTTTGGTCGGCTGTCTCGGCGACATCTTGCTTTTTGTGAATCAAATTTATCTGGGCTTTTTGCCCGAGTGCGGGAAACCCTTCTTGTGATCTTTCAGTGGTTTTTTTTTAGATTGTCTTTCTTTTGTCTCCGGCTCGGGCATTTGTTGGCCCAGTGTGAGTCCAAGCCACATGCAGGACATTCGGTGCGGCGACCCACCATTGTAAACATGATACGGTGATCTCCTGTAATTTTCCTAGGAGCCGTGATATTGGCATACTGTGGTATTGGTTTTGTCGGGGTACACAGGACTCCCCACTTTCCGCCACCGTACTGAATGCGGAATACTTCCGCATTTTCGTCACCAATTATCTGTTTCACAATGAACTTGACTCCCTCTGGAGGAATCGTGTTGGGGAGCCAGTGAATCGTCACACGTTCTCGTTCTTTTTTAAAGTGTTCAATCGACACCTCGAGTCACTTCGTCGGCAGTTTTATCTTCTTGCCATGCAGGCCTTTGTAAACTGCCACATGGGCAGCTTGAGTCAGATTTGCAAACCACCGTGTGGGTGTTTCGTATCGGTAAATGTCCGCTACTCCACCAGCAGGCACCCCGCATGGGCCGAGCAACGTGCTGGCAATTAAAAGGCGCGTGCCTTTGGCCGCCGCGCCAGGTCCGGTAATAATAAGAACTAACGTACCTTTCTTGTGAAGCGGTGTCCCCTCGAGAAAACGGTCGATGTTCACGGATTCCATGCTGTCAACTGGTGCCATGGCTGCTGTTGAAGATGTTCCGGAAATATCACCACAATCAAAATCTAAAATACGAAAGATTTATTCGTTTGTGAAGACGAAGGTGAATGTTGTCCACAAGGGATAATGGACACCGGTGGATCCGCAAAGTAGGCCCGTGGATACTACTCTTTGATCTGAGTCAGGCTATTCGCTGTCGAGGTAGGCGCAAGAGGTCAAATCTCCCCCTCCGTGAATGATGTAGGGAGTGTTCGTGGCGAAGTGGTCAAGTCGTCTGCCTCGTGCTCCGAATGTTATGGGTTCGATTCCAGGCTACGTCTCTCGGTTCACGAGTGCATTTTTCTCGGAGACTCCTAGGGGTCGTCGCTGAAGTTACAGGGTTTGTTCTTTCTGCGATACATTCGGCAGTACGCCCTGCGTAAAGAGACCGAGCCATATGGGATTAAATCCGGGGCAATGAAGTCGATCTCTTGACTTTAAGACTAAAAAATTGATTTCCTCAAGCAGATAGGCACCAAAGGACAGACATGAACCCGGGCAGAGAAACAACTTGATGAGGCAGCCGTAAAGGCATCGTACTGGTTGTGGAGGAATGTGAACCTTGAATTGGACAAGTCACGGCAGTAATGTGGTTCACACTTCTGTCTGCAAATTGCATTACAACCAAGCTTACTTGCTTGCTTGTGTTCGCTGGCTGTGAACTCCAGCGTGAAGTCCTGTATGACGGATGAATACATCCTGTTGTCCAACATCAATGTGATGTCATACTGGACTGAGATTTGCGTGAGTATCCGTTGTCCCATGTCTGGCTTATTGGTGTGCAGACTGGTGGTTCCTCGCCGTACAGGCAGATACTCTCCGACTTCGGAAGAATCAGCGACCCTACTGCGTTAGCCAGTACCCCGAAGGGACCTGTTGCTCAGGACGCACGACTAGGATGTGTTAGTAGGTCTTGGCCAGTATAGAACCTGGCCCTGGTGCCTTGGAAACACCTCTGCGTCCCAATTACAACCAAGCGACATCGAAATCAACCATTCTCTCAGCTAAGATCTAGAACTTGTACTGTCTTGTGTCGACTCTGTAGCCATCCCTTCAACCGATGACAGTGCATTGGAAATCGGGACTCTGCAATGTGGTCGTAACACCGCGTTGTAGCAGTAGCCGGAATTACTGAAATGTCGGCCGACATCCAACCTCCAGCCGGCGGTAATGTTAGTAGTCTTGCGAGGACAGCATGTCACAGTACAGACGGGTGCTGTCAACGTCCTAGAGACCTAGGGCAATGAAACTCGGATTCATACAGGCAACAAACTCCATTCTGATACTATCTGATATAATTTATTCACAGTAAGCTGGCGAAGAATGGTTTTCACAGCCAGTTACTCGAAGTACAATATCACAGGAGTTTATAGCAAAGCAATCATACACTTAATCATCACAGCAAACTCTAACATCTATCTTATGATTTACAATCCTTAAATACACTTGGTTCTATCTATCAAGTCCCCTTTAAGCTAAGCCCTGTTGCTTCTTCGATGTCCAGTCGCCGTCTGCCGTCTAACGTGTCTCGATCGGACACGGGCTGTAACTCTCCTCGAGCTTCTCGTGGAACAGGTCCTGGCACGCGGTAGGCGGGTTTCACCTGTGTCCACGGAGCTGTAGGCAAACTGACCTATCCTTCTCGAAGGCTCTAGATTGTGCGAGCATTCGAGTGGGTCGATTTAGTTCCCTTCTATTGGGGTTATATCCCTTCTATAAATACCTCCTATCTTTATGTCCATACCGACTCCATGTGAGACTTTGACAGGGTTCCCCCTCCCCGCTCTTATGGGATACTATATGGTAATTAGTCTGTACTAATTCTGTCATAGGATCACACGAAGTTGGTGGTAGTTTCGTGGATGGGAATTTGGTACTCTATATACTTGCACAAATAACTCATGTATTTCCCCGTACAACAATTCAGGGTGATTGCTGAAGAGCTCCTATCTCTTCCATATTCTTAAACATGCTTATCCGACTGAAGTTCTATGACGCTTCCAGTTGTATTTGCAACCGCGCCCTTCTCAAGTATCCATATGATACCAGGATATTGACTCTGTATTAGAGAGTTTCAACAAGACAAATTGTCTTGGCTTATTTAAGAATACCTGCAATTCTTGTCCTGAATGTGTATTTTGATACACTTTTACTTCCGTATGTTTTATAGTGCTCAATATATATATATATACTCTTGTTTTCTCCCCAGTAACTACTTATGTTCTTGTTTACCTGTTAGTGTATTTACTTAGGCTATAATAAAATGTGTGTGATTTAATTGTTAGTGTTTAGTTTTATGACTATGTCCTACCTAATGTATAACATGTGTGCTACATGTGTGTATGTGGTGTGTAGTATATTTCTAAGCGTCACGAGCTGGAATATCCTTTGTCATGAATTACGCTATCTGTGTAACGCATGAACAGGGTATTCAAACAGTGATTCTTAGAATGAACCTATTCTATTTAACACTAAACATGTATACACAATTTAGACAAGTGTTACATTTTACATCAAAAACGCAGACACATTAAAATGAATACTTTGTGAGTACAATTTGTCCGCTCAGTATATCGCTCTCTCATTTAATTCATTCACTCTCTGATTCGCACGCCTTTCATTCAATATAGTAATTTGTTAAAATATACAAATTAAGTTGAGGTGAATGTTGTCGCCCTTAGAAAACAGAAACTGGCGATATATTATATTCAAAGCGCCAAGTACTATCTGTACTGGTGATAAGAAATGGTTTATAAGTTAAATTGTAACAATTGTTTGGAAGAAAATTTTAATTATAAATGAAAATGTTTGTGACATATTATGATAGAAAATATACAATTTACATGTTGATATATTTTATGTATATAGTAAAGCACAAATGTAATACATATTTAACTAATAACATTAAATTAATTAAATCCATCGACGATCCGTGTGTTGTCGTTGTTTTGTCCGTGTGTTGTTCCAATAATGTTACAATTTGTGGGTAACGTTTTGGTGTCATATTCCTGTGTTGTTGTCTCTCATATGTCGTAATAGTCATAGTATATAGTTGCGGTTATGTGCGATGTTCTGTTCCGTTAGTTTGCGAAGTTCATTGAATTCACTCTTATGCAAAGTTCTTACTATTCGCATGATAAATTTAAGTTCTGTGGTTGATGAAATAAATTCACAAATGTTAATATCCACAGTTCGAATTGTTTCTACTGCACTGCCAATTGCCAATGTGGCGTAATACACTTAATGGTTCTCAAAGTTTCATGTCTGTGATAGCTATAAGTAGAGTATTAAATAGGCTGTCGACACTTCTACAGTTCTACAGTAAGTGTAGAGGTACACTTAGTTTTATGCAACAGACTAAAATATCACAGCTTATTGTATGGCCACTAATCAACGTAAATAGTGTTAATCTGCTGGTGCATTGGGTAATCGTGATAATATGCCGGCAATTACATTATCCGTGCCTGTAATGTGATGGATTTCAAAGTCGAAATCCTGTCGAAGAAGACACCATCTTGCTAACCTGTGGTTCTTTGGGTTGCCTTCTTTAAGTGTCGCATTATCTGTTAAGACAACGAAGTGGGAGCCTAAGAGGAACCGAGATAAACGACCAACACAGAAAACCAAACTTAAGGCTTCCAAATCCGCTGTGGAATATCTGGTTTCTGCGGCTTTCAGTTTACGGCTGACATACAGGATTGGATGTTTCACGCCTTCATATTCTTGCATCAGACATCCTCCGATTGCGATAGCACTTGAATCTGTGGTTAATATAAACGGTAAATCTATGTTTGGTAATCTCAGTATGGGTTGATTGGAAAAAATAGATATCAATTTGCAAATTGTATCCTCTAAACGGATACTCTTACAATTCCAAATACTACATAATTGTATAGGTATCGATGTAAAAATAAGTCTAAACAATTTAAGAGTGAAAATGAATTTACTATTGGCATATATCCAAGTTATCTGAAAAATTTTGCACCAACAGGAGTTAATTAACTGTAGCATGGTATTTTGCTCTTTCAATTTGGCGCAATGTTGATTGATATATGAATGAGATGGTAAATATGATGGAAAATATGTTTGTTATTTGGATCGTGGTGAAAGGTGCCACATGGCGTTTAGATAGAATGACGTCATCGGAAAAGGCGGTAGAAAATCATATAGGGAAAACCCCACAAGAAACTAAGAAATCTTAGAAACAGGGTGACGTCAGACGAAAACAGAGAAGGACAACGGAGAGGACCTTGGGTGATTCGGCTGAGGCGCCACATATTTCGTGGAGTCGCGGGCGTTCAGAGATTTTGGTTGCAAGGATTATCAGGTGGAGGATGTATGACGAGAAGATTGTCAATATCGAATAGAAGACCCGTTGGCACGGAATACCTAGACAATCTTTCAGATGAGAATGGCGGGATAAACGGCGATCCGAGGTAAAGTCAGATAATACGTGGATATAGTTTGCAGATATTGTGTAAATGCCATCCCTGTGTAAAAGGGGAACTTTACGGTCTGGACGACCACTGTATTGATCTAGCACCACAAATAAACGTGTGTGTAAGTACTTTCACTATCGGAATGGCGTCTGTTGATTCTTCACATTTCATTTTCAAAGTTTGATGTGAAACTTTAACTGTTGTTGAGCCAAAGCTTTGACGTTGACTTTCCAGTTAATTGTTACGGGAGGAGTTGATTCGAGGCAGATATGGGGATTCGCTCCGGAGTTGGAACTTAAAAGATATTGAGGATTATTGTCAAGATAGCTCCCCACCATAAGTCAACAGTAAAACGCACAAGAGAAGATGAGTGCCCACCTTAGCTCAAAATAACGCACTGCGCAACACTGGAACAGAAAGCGCACAGGAAGATGCGGTGATCTAAGATGTCGTCGTTGTAGATTGTGTTAAAAAAGTAAGGAATTCATAAAGAATAGAGTTGTTCTTAAAGTACCTAAGAAGATAAGAGAAACATTATAATACATACTGATATATAACTTAGTGTCGGACACATTTATGAGAGCTGACGTAATTTAAAACGCCACAATATTTAAGACAACAGTTGCTCGTCACAGAAAGATTATACATGCACCATTTGTAGCATACTAAAGAACGCGACACTGCATTAATGAAGAAACGCTGATATAAACATTGCAGCCTACAAACATTGAATATTTATACGCACATTGAGTTATTTGTATGAACTAGGTACACAATTGACACGACACACTGGACACTTGAACACATTTGATGCACAACAGTCAACGAAGAAAATGACACCGAACAGGAACATATTTGCTGCCGACACTCTATCAAAAATGCATTATCAGCGCAAAGGACATTTAGCTACTGACATTATTTGTTCTACATTTCTTTAAACATTGACACTTGAGGACGGCGGATGCTGAAGGATGATATACAACATTATGAAGATTACTTTTGCCACATACGTTGTCACCCTCCAGAATTCTTAAGAAAGTGTTGGATATAATATTCGATTGCTGCACGCTAGATAACACGGCAGGAACCTGATACAGTTACACCTATACTGATACTCAGAAGCCAGGACATTGGGGCAATGCCACATACATCTACACGGACAGCAGGACAGGATACCAACGCTATTCGGAAGGAAGTTACTAACATTACATCAGTCCTGAAACATTACTTACGTGATAGAGGACAGTACAACATCAGGATACACATATTGGACAACAACGCTCACTTTAAAACGCACACCTACACTTGGACATACTAATTTCTGAAATTGCTGAGGACGTTGTTATATTGGATAAACTGATATCGGTCAATCGAGACCGAACACTAGTTACTTGCGTCAACATTTACGGACAACCGTAACGCCTTGACACAACGCCAACAAGGCCAGTATGATGATGTGTTATTGTTGGTCAGTGTTTAATTGTTGGTGAATGAGGTGCCTGTTATTTAACCATAACGTATCAGCACCTAATTGTTGTGTTGTGATAGGTCAGTAGTATGTAATGTTGGATTTAAATCGAATTAGGGAAATTCTCATTACTATTTTTTCAAACGGAAACATGTTTTCACGTCACTCGTGAATCGTCGTTTGGGAGTGTTAATTGTCCTGTGTCATATATAGTCTTTATAGTGAACATATTTTTCTATATTAATTTCCTATGGGTTACATTTGTCACGCTTACGTTTAAAATAATTATATATACTAGATTCTTTGGTAGTCGTCAACTTTACATTATTTGCGTGAATTAAGTTGACATTTTGTCGACGTTGATACTACAGGATATACTATCGACTCCGTTTCTGGAACAACATTATTACAATTTTGTCGTTATTCTTGTCTTCTTTTTGTTTTCCACTTCGATATTTTATTACAGCTAGAGTATTATACAGGTAGGTCAAGATGTCTACACTGCAGGATTACATGGTAATTGGTGAGAAGACGGGATTGTCTGGAGCAGAACATAGAGCATGGGTGAAACAAGAGTTCAGCGACTATCAATTACAGCAAAAAGAAGAGAAACGTCTTCAAGCCGCACGTGAGAAAGAGGAAAGATTGGAAAAGCTAGCGGCTGAAAAGGAAGCAAAACGGGAGGAAAAGGAACTGAAAGATGGCGATCAAGCAAAATGAGATAGCAGCTAGAGAAAAAGAGATAGCTTTGGAACGCGAAAAGATGGCAGCTAAAGAAAAAGAAATGGCTGCTGAAAAGGAAAAGCTAATTATGGAAATGCAATTGAAAGAGAAGCAATTGGTCGCAGAGGCAGAAATCAGGGAGAAACAACTCGCTTTTGATAGGGAGAAGCTGGCAACAGAAACAGTCTGGAAGGACAAAGAAGTGGAGGGTAATTTGAAAGTCAAGACTTTGGAGATGGAACATGAAGCTGAGATTGAACGAGAGAAAAGTCGTGCAAAACAGAATGATCCAGTGAAGAAGTACCAAGGGCTTTTTCGCAACTTTCAACAAGGCGATTCGGTCAGTTCTTGGATTACCAATTTTGAAGTACTCGTAAAGCACTACAAGGTACCGGAACAAGACATATCAATTCTATTCCACAGGCATCTCGCATTGGAGCCTTTAACGGTAATTGAGTTAATATCTGAGGACTTACGTACTAACTACAAATACATGAGAGATCGTGTGTTGGCACACTTCAGTCTAGATGAGTCGGGCTTACGTACAAAATTTAAAACTCTCACTCCCAAATCTAACCAAACTTTCATTGACTTTGTTTCTGAGTTAACCTCATCTTTTGATAAATGGACTAAAGCCACTGATATTGGGTCTGATTACAATAAAATTCGAGACTTAATAATTAGAGATAGACTACTATCTGCAGTACCAGAGGCCATGTCTGTATTTCTAGTGGAGAATAAATGCAAAGATCTTAAGGAAATTGAAACGAGGGGAGAATCATATTTCAATGCACATCGAGACATATTCGCAAATTGTGCACAGCCAGAACTGATAATAGGAGCAAGTACTAGATTCCAAAAAGGCAATGGCAAATTCAGAAAATTTAGCAGTAATAAATATAGAAATAATCCATACCAGTACTCTAACAGAGAAGGAGACAGACCAAGAATAGGACACCTATCCAGATGTCAATACTGCAAATTGTCTCATGGACATTTGGAAATGTGTGATCGACACCCTAGATATACAGATTATCTTCGTGACATCACAGCAAGGAAAAGAAGTAAGTATGACTCATTCAAGAGAAGCATCAAATGTTTCTCGTGTCGGGCGTACGGGCATACCAGCAGATCCTGTCTGATGAAAAACTCCAGGAAGGAAGCACATACAGCTTATGTGTTATCGTCGAGTAGTAGTGATTCCGATGACTTAGAATACACACACGCATCGATTATAGAGTCATACAACAACAAATCAGGTAAAGAAGGTCAGGTCGATAATGATGACCTCACATCAGCCCACAAGGGACATATACATGAAACGAATGCGGCATGCACTAGTAAAAGTACTCTGGTGATTCACCAAGCATGTGTGAATGGTTCGTCAACAAACTGTTTTAGAGACACAGGGTCTGATATTACAGGTGTTAGTCACAAACTCATAAAAGAAAGTGATTACACAGGTAAGAGTATTGAGTGCAGAACATTTGGGGGTACAATAGAAGACATACAAAACCACACGGGTTGAAATTAAGTGCCCTTATTATGATGGAAACTTTTGTGCTGCAGTATTGCCAAATCCATGTGTTGGGTTGATAATTGGTAACATAACTAATGTCAAAGATTACGTTCAAATGATAGAACTTGATGTGGCACTCATAAGAACCCAAGTCCACGTCTCACAAGAAGAAGAAAATATACAGTTATTACAAGTTCCGACAACTGTTAACAAGAATGGTATAACACACAAAAAGAAACCAAGACGTAAACACAATGAGTACAAACAACAGATAAAATGGTATATTGTAACTTTATGTATTACCAAGGTTCTGAGTTGGTTTAGATCGACCTCATCACATATGACATGTACCATCACAAACACATTCTCACGGACGAAAGTATATATTGATAGCATTCAATCACTCAAGAAAATGTTCACACAAGCCAATAATAACAAACAAAAGTACAATTTAAAAAATGCATTGATTAATGCGTACTTTATTTATTTGGTTTTTGTCTGCTATAAATTAATCAAACATACTCTATTATCAATATATATATATATATACAAGTGAAAATTATGAAAGTGTTCAATTCATCAAAGTTGAAAAGTACAAATATTAGCATGCATACAGTACAAAAACACCATAAGTATGTAAGAAAGAAAAGCCGAAAGAAAAAAGAGAGAATGAAGACTGAAAGAAAAGAATAAAGAAAAATAAAATGGGATGCATGTGAAAGGGTTAGGTTCATATCAACACATAATACACTACAGACACATTAGGGTCTTAGGTCTTATTACTTAGAATTCCAAATTTCTTGGATCTAAATTTATACTTGTTCAAAGTGTTCACACTATCTTATAGCTCTACAAGTCTATATCTGGATTGAAGATCCGCAAGATTCTAGTCAATCATATTCTGTCGGACAACAAACCTTTACAGATTTTCAAATCTGGTCATCCTAAGAACTCTAGAATTCATAGATGGTCTTTACTCTTGCAAGATTATGAATTCAATATCTGTCATATTCCTGGAAAAGATAATAATCTTGCTGATATTTTAAGTCGACTAGAGATGACTATAAATATGTAGATGTATAGTTGTCGAGTTATCCAATTGTAAATTTTGTATTTGTGTGTTCATAGAGTGTTAGAAAATTGTGGAAATATGTGTTAGATAGCACCAAATTTACTGGCAATACACACACAGATCAACAATTACATAATCATTGTTAATGCAAATAGATAGTTTAGGTAGTTGGATACTTCTGTCGATCTGTGATTTTGACAGGATGATAAGAAATTTACGTGGGAAGGAACCGATGAGACATGGAGAACTTTGACCTGTGTAGCTTTTCTCCTGTGTCGGGTTTTCGCTTGGATGGTTTGTGACGACGTGACTATAAAGAAGAACCGGTGAACACGTATTGTGCTATGACAAATTGAATTTAATGAACATTTTATAAAATTATTATATGCATATAGAGTTAATTTAATGAATTGTGATAAGGATTGATTAGTTAACGTAGTTAGATTAAATACTATGTTAGTAGGGTTGTATTTTAAGAATTGATCGTTAGTTATTATTACTTAATTATCCAGATGATGGGTCATAGGTTTTCAATTTTATTGTGATCGCCATTTCCAAGCATAGAGACCACTACATATTTCATTATGAAATACGCCGTTAAATGATATTGTCACTCGGTCATTATTGCCACACCTACACAAAGAGTTTATGATGACGTCTCTAAAGAGCATTTACCTCGATTACGCCTAAAATTATGACGTCATAATACTGGCACCTCACCTACCCGTTTGATGAGATTAAGATTCACGACATAGCAGTCGGGATAATTGCACAGAAGGTTACAAGACAATAGTAAATGCAACTCGTACCTGTTTATTCCTCACGTCCCCTTACTCCAGGTTTTGACCTAGAGAAGGACGCTTGTCCTTAGGGACAAATGAGGGACTGATCTTTATGATTAGTTAGTACAGCCTCCCCATGGGCTGTATACACGACATCTACCGTCGGTGTGTAGATTGGAGGGCGTGCCCGTTATATATTTTCTTATTTTTATTTTGTGGGTAATCGATAGGTGTCCATAGCATCTTGCTAGTCCCATAAAAGTCATTGTGTCTGCACTGCTATGTGTCAGGTTAATTCTCTTGATGTTAAAAAAATGATTACACCATTTTAAAAGGGAAGGCGGCATACTGCCACATGGCGTTTAGACAGAATGACGTCATCGGAAAAGGCGGTAGAAAATCATATAGGGAAAACCCCACAAGAAACTAAGAAAACTTAGAAACAGGGTGACGTCAGACGAAAACAGAGAAGGACAACGTAGAGGACCTTGGGTGATTCAGCTGAGGCGCGACATATTTCGTGGAGTACCTAGACAATCTTTCAGATGAGAATGGCGGGATAAACGGCGATCCGAGGTAAAGTCAGATAATACGTGGATTTAGTTTGCAGATATTGTGTAAATGCCATCCCTGTGTAAAAGGGGAACTTTACGGTCTGGACGACCACTGTATTGATCTAGCACCACAAATAAACGTGTGTGTAAGTACTTTCACTATCGGAATGGCGACGGTTGATTCTTCGCATTTCATTTTCAAAGTTTGATGTGAAACTTTAACTGTTGTTGAGCCAAAGCTTTGACGTTGACTTTTCAGTTAATTGTTACGGGAGGAGTTGATTCGAGGCAAAAGGTACATTCTGAAAGGTAGGTAGTGTTGTTGCAAGTTGAGTTAACAGCAAAAGTAGCAATAGTGTCAGCAAATTGTCTCTGTTCGTTCTACTGCTTGGTGAATATGATTGTTTACTTTTGTTGGTTGAGGTGTGTGTTTCAGCGAAATTGCTGTATTTATCTGGTAAATTGGTGGATGTTGAGTTACAAATGGTAGTCTTTGTGCTGATGGCTTTAGACCTGCATCGTTTGCTGGTTTTGTTAATGCAATAAAGCAGTTTGTTTGTATGCAATCGTTTCTGACTTTGATTTTGTGTGAAGTCAATTGTTTGTGTTTGTTTATTTGCATACTGTTTGCTTGCATGATTGATGCCTAATGATGTTATTTCTGTATCTGCATACATTTCTGCAGATTTATGTGTTGTTTCTGTTTCTGTTCTTTGTGTCCTTGGTAGATGGCAAATTTGCAATGAACACATATGATGACACTTTTTTGTTAATAATACTTCTTTGTCACTAGTAGTGTCCCTTGGATATCTTTGTCTTCCTTGGTTATGTTTCTTGGAATTAATCACGTAATTGTTTCTTGTTTCTAGAGACACAAATTGTTTGGACTCATACAGTTGGACATTATGAGTTCTCTCAGTTAGTTTGGTCACTGTGGTTTTGTCTTCACGAGAAACTGTCTTTAATGTGAAGTTGTCTTCATTGTCTAGTGTCGTAGTGTCGTTAAGAAGTAACGTCGTCGCTGTGCTTCTGTCATTGTTATTTGTCAGATAATATGGTTTCGGTTGAGAGTACTTTAAAGAAGTCGAGTCGGTTTGTAATGACTCGTCAAGCTGTTTGTTATGATTACGAAGAATTGTTGTTATTGTGCCGTTGACTTCGTCGTTTTCGTTGTCAACAGAATTTGTCGCTAACGTAGAATTGTCATTGTTGTTCTTGTCGGTGTCGTTATTGTCCCCTGTTTTCTCTGTCTGGTTGTCCTTGTGGGTTATGTGAGTCATTTGTCTTGTCACTACTTTGGCGCATTCTGTCTGTTGTTGCACATTTACAGGTTCACACTTTTGCTTTTCGATGGTATCCTTGATTCGAGGTTTTATACTGATGGTGTCATTAAAAGATTCAACCGCCCCTGAGTTGTACACCTCTGTGAATTCATTTGGAATTCCGTCATCGGTGGTCTCCCTTGTGCTTTTGGCAGTTTGAGACATACAAATGTGTTCTTTAGTTCTGGAATCACTGCTTGATGTTTGGATGCAGTTTTTTCGTTCCTATTCTTTGATCTCTTCTTCAGAACAGGATCTTATGTTAGGAAGATTTCCAATAATAATATCTTCGCAAGGATCTTCTAACACCGCGCATAGCACTTGTCCTGACACAAAAGGTGTTTGAATTGCGGCCAGTGCTAGGGGGTATCTTTCGATGGTGCATGCGAATGTGCGACATGTCACAAAGTCGTGTGTGTAGTCTCTGTCATTATTTAAAGTCCTTTTAATTCCAACCAGAGTCGCTCCGCTATCGCGAATGATTTTACATGGTTTGTTATTTACAAATCCTTTTCTCACTCTTAACTTGCCCTTTGATGTTAAGGCTGCGTTGGCTATTTCGTTGGATATAGGAACGGTGTGGCCACATTTAAGAGTGGTATCCATCTGGGACTTCTTACATGTTTTACAGGTGTTTGTTTTTATGTATGTGGCTGCATTAACTTTTGCTTCTTGTATTTGTTTTAATCCTTGACACTCAAAGCGTTTGTGACCAAAGGCTAGACAAAAATTACATTTGATTCTATGTTTTTTCCCCCCATTTATCTTTCTCAGTTTTTGTGTTATAATAGTGTTCAGATATTCTTGATAAGTAGGATTTGTATCGCACATTCCATTTACTGTATGTGGAGTGCTACAATGATTGCACAGTACTGGTTTTGTATTTTGTGGTTTCTTTTGATCATCTATGGCTGAAGATGCAGTTGCACTCACAGAGCTATTTTGTGGAGTGTTCTTCTCTGTGTCTTTACTTTGGTTGTAAAATTCGCAGCATTTTTTTTAGCAATTGTGTAATTGGCTCTTTGTAATGCTTTTCTAGATACTCTGTGCCCTGGGCTGGTAATGTTGCTTTAAGTTTTTCTATCAGCAAGAGCTCTACTATTGCATGATGGTTATCTATATTTTTAATTTCGTTAATTAGCTTCTCGTAGAAGTGTTTTATTTCCTCTGTATATTGTTGAAACGTCTGCTTTGGTTTCGGTTTCAGGTCTTTTAACTGTAATTTTAGAGTGTCTAAGTGGTTTACATAGTGAGACAATATTTTTGTTCTATACTATAATCTTGACAAATCTGGTATGATTTCCTGTAGTAGAGGCATTTTTATTGGTAAGAACTCTCTATACCATATATACCATCTGGTTTTTGGAATTTTGTTGTATTGCATTAGTTGCTCAAATTCCTCTGTCCAACTGCGGATTAGATCATTTCTTATGTACCTATTTTCATAGCATTGCAATTTATCTTTGAGTTGTTCTCTTGTATCTTTTAAATACCTTTTCAACCCTATGTAGTGCGCTATGCACCAGTATTTTACCTGATCTACACTGTTTGTTTTTTATAATCCTAATTCTCTCTGGCTGAGGGGCTACAACACTTTCTCTCTGTAATCCCGTTTATCACGCAGAGTCTCGTAGCGGAGATGAAACTCGGGTTCATACAGGCAACAAACTCCATTCTGATACTATCTGATATAATTTATTCACAGTAAGCTGCAGAAGAATGGTTTTCACAGCCAGTTACTCGAAGTACAATATCACAGGAGTTTATAACAAAGCAATCATACACTTAATCATCACAGCAAACTCTAACATCTATCTTATGATTAACAATCCTTAAATACACTTGGTTCTGTCTATCAAGTCCCCCTTAAGCTAAGCCCTGTTGCTTCTTCGATGTCCAGTCGCCGTCTGCCCTCTAACGTGTCTCGATCGGACACGGGCTGTAACTCTCCTCGAGATTCTCGTGGAACAGGTCCTGGCACGCGGTAGGCGGGTTCCACCTGTGTCCACGGAGCTGTAGAAAAACTGACCTATCCTTCTCGAAGGCTCTAGATTGTTCGAGCATTCGAGTGGGTCGATTTAGTTCCCTTCTATTGGGGTTATATCCCTTCTATAAATACCTCCTATCTTTATGTCCATACCGACTCCATGTGAGACTTTGACAGGTGCCTTGATGTAGATCCAGTAATAACTCAATATGAATCCACAAACAAGGATTTACAACTCGTTAAATTAGAACGTTAAGTGTTCTCACCTGAACTTTGGAAAATATGAAATAACTCACGCAATCCAGTGAACATTTCCACATATTTTAATTATGTGTTGTAGATTAATCAGATTCAATTCCTGTAGAATGTAAACTGCCCTTGACACAGGGTCGGTGTCTATTTACTATCTACGAATAACCTTCCCTATTCTATCCTGTTCACCTTGAAGCCTAGTTTTCCATTCTACAGTTTAGTCGTTCAGAATTCGCCTAGGTTTTCTGTTCCCAGTCCTTCTATTAATGGCTTCTTATCAACAAATTCCTCGTCCTGTTGTTTACTTGCAGATCCTCGTATCATTGCATCCAGATATTCACTTGACACAGAAGTTAGAAAACACAACCGCTTGGTAACACAGCTTCACAACGTCTGACTCTTTGTTGTCCTATGACGTCTCGTGTCTCCCTTGGTTTTCTTGTGCATCATCCACTTTGGTGCATCCTTCTGCAAAATCCCTTTCTTCTTTTTCTGTATCTTCTTTTGGCGTGCTCGTCATATGGCAACGGGGTGAGGGTCGAAAATCATAGCTCATGAACAAGTAGCTCAGAGGAAGCGCCGGCTTCCTGGTGATGAACAGCGTGCTGGAGCGGCGGAGTGGGTCATGAACGGGGTACAAAGATAACAACATGGCAGCAGAGACTATAACAGTGATTGGCAGATCGCTGGCGTGGAGGCGATGGAGTCAATCAGCCAGGGAAGAAGCTGGCTTCCTTTGGCCAAATGTGATAGGGCATGTGTGAGGGCACAGAGCACCGAGTGCACACTGCTGTCCTCCCCGGGGGAGGGGTGGCTTGGGAGTAGGCGCAGTTCGCAGTTATGGGACAAGCACGAAGACAACGCAACGTCTCAAAAATGGTTTGAACATACGGCAGGAGACACCTGCAGTCATGGCCCGGGTGGGCCCCCCCCCCTTCCCCCCGAGAGTGTTATGATACAATACAGTTACTTAGTGCATCTGTGTGGGCTGTTGTTTGTCGAGACTCCTGTGTTTTCCACTTTTCAAATTGGGCAGTGGGGAGCGTTTTGTATGATATTCACTGGCACAGGAACGGAGCATAATGGGGATGAACCGTTGCTGTGAAGTTGGAACCGCGACAAACTAACTAACTAACTAACTTAGTGCTTCCTGTTGTTGGTCTAGTATATACTTACTTCGATGGAAGAAGAACAAGAGGAAGACAGAGAAGTAAATATCTGGATCGCTTGACCACGTGGTATGGTCGAGACAAGAACACTGAGATGATCTACGACTCTGGTGATCGAGTGAGATGGTGAGACATGACCGCCCATGCTTACCGACCTGGCACATGATGGTGATGATGAAATACACACGGCTTTGTATAAAAGACAATTTTAAAAAATATTACGGAAGTGAGTTCCCTAACCCGGTGGGTGAGAGAACGGAATCACAACCTTTTTCTTTAATGTTGCATATCCCTTGCAGGACTTTCCAGTCAACACCAGCATTTTTCAGCTGCTGTTGATGTACTAGGCAAGTTTTACGTTCAGTAGTTTGCCATTGCTTTCTGAACGACCGGCTCCCATACCAACACGTTATAACACGACGCGACACGGTCGGCTTCCAAGGGAAATAACTCACACAATATGACTAGAACCGTTTGTTTGTAGGTTCTGACAACAAATACTTAATGTTTGGAAAGGATACATACAATTCCTATTTATATGCAGCTTTTGAATGCAAACCGCATTTAATGTCTGCGAAGAATTAATATATGGTATGTAATAAATAGTATTCAGTCAGTACACAATTAGAGAATCTTGCTGCATTTTATGACTGGGGGGTCTTGTTGTGTTTTGTAAATGTAAAAGAAAACACGCAACGCACCTTGTGAACACAGTTTTGTATGAGGTAAACCCACATTACAAAGAAAGACATGTAATCAAGGTATTGCAAAGGGAAATAACAACATAGGTTCATTTCAAGGGAAATTACTAACAGTAGTATTAATTTATAATTTAATTTAAATAATTATAGCATTTATCTTAATTGTTCGTAACACTTTTAAAGAAATTATTAACTGTTTAAGATTTTTAAACACAGGGATAAAGTTTTAAGGAATCTTTAAATATTTTATAAAAATAATGGCTTTATGTTAGATATGTGAGAATTTCCTAACTCACTTATTGTATGAAGATTGATTCCCTTAAACACGGCGTAGTGAATTTTCACAGTAATCATAAACACAAAGAAAATATACTTCATAAAACTTTTTTTCGGGCCTTTTTTTTTTTTTTACAGGTCTTCTTCTTCTTCTTTCCTTCGCCTTAATTATGTTTATAACTGCAATGTTGTCTCTTGTATGAATCTAACAGTCTTTTTTAGTTCATTCAGCGGTCCATAGAGTTTATCTTCCACTGTTGTCTCTCTAGGCCAGAAGGTTCGCCTGGATATGTTGTAGTTTGGGCAATCCTGGAGTATGTGCTCTGCTGTCTGCGACGTCAAACCACATGTGCACATGGCTGAGTCACCAATCTACAGGTCTAATTTAAATAAAGCAAAGACAAAAGCAAGGTATTTTTTTTTTCTGTATGTGATATCTTGCAAGTTTATGTTCAGTAGTTTGGCATTGCTTTCTGAACGCCCGGCACCCATACCAAGTCGTAAAAAATCAACGCAATGCGGTCTGCTGCCAAATCTCCCGCAGCTGTGTTTTCAACGCGGGAATGTGGGATTACGAACTGCGTCGGTAATTCCTTCGCCACAGAGCCAGCACAGGCAAAATACACACACACACGCACGCACACACGCCTGTGCACATACGCACATACATATTTTCACAATTTTTTTTTAAACACAAAATTTCACAGATTAAGCAAAATGACACGCCCATCAAGTTCACACTCACAAGTCATACTAGGAATGTCCATACACATACTTTCACATATATTATTCTATATAATATACTATATTTCTTATGTGTACCACAGAACTCAGTCAACCATTCTTAGTATTATTGCCATCATGTATGTTTAACCATCTTTAGTTTCACTTTTCCTTTCCACCCAAAGAATACCATAAATATATACCCGGCTGCACACTACAAACATTCATTCATATGATCGTCAAAATGCAGTATTTAAAAAGGAGAGATATTTAGGCTCGTAGATTCATTATTTACGTATTTATAACACCCGTCATAGGGGAGAATGAATCAGCGCATTTTCCTTCTTTGCCGCCAGAGATTGGGAATATTACTAGTCAAGGACACGAAGCTACCCAGCACAAAGGGAGGATGTAGATCAGTTTCTTTGTCAGCCGAGATGTGGAAAGTATGACCAAGACCACGGGAAATTCGTTTATACCAAAACCTCGCTCACCCTAAATAAATCCATTGTGCCTGCGATGAAGTTACTACCTATTGCAGCTAACTCTAGTCTTTGTTCAAGTTTGCTCTCTCTCTCTCTCTCTCTCTCTCTCTCTCTCTCTCTCTCTCTCTCTCTCTCTGTCTCTCTCTCTGTCTGTCTCTCTCTCCCTCTCTCTCTCTCTCTCCCTCTCTCTCCCTCCCTCTCTCGCTCCCCCTCTCTCTGTCTGTCTCTCTCTCTCTGTCTGTCTGTCTGTCTGTCTGTCTCTCTCTCTCTCTCTCTTTCTCTCTCTCTCTCTCTCTCTCTCTCTCTCTCTCTCTCTCTCTCTCTCTCTCTCTCTCTCATGCGCGCTCAAGCAAAAGCCATTGATGCTTGTTTTGCAATTTACTGTGTTAAATAGGATGCTTGTTGCGATGTTTAGTGTATGGAAAATGTTGTTGGTATATACAAGATGTACTCTTTTCAGAAAGCAAAGGTTAATGAGATTACATGGAGTATGAAAAATACAGTTACACTTGATAACATAATATTAAGTGTCACTGAGAATATTTGGAGTATGAAAGAATTTCTGTTGAAAGATTTTAGTATGTATGAGATGTATCTGTTTTATTCACACATTTGTCCCTTAACACTAACAAACGGCAACGCTCTGTGATATATACAAACAAAAGAAAAAAGACATTACATCTTGCAAATACACAATGGTTTAAAATAAGTGCAGAAGAAAAAGCAGCAGAAGAAGAAATAGAATAGGAGGACGAAAACGACAGTGACTACGACCAAGTGTGGACGGAGGCCAGGAGAAGAATCTACCCTCCGCCAAAATCGAGCTATCAATCCGTCCACGACACAAGGTGACAGAGAAGACCAAGGCGATTCGAAGATTGACCAAGACGGGGAAATGGGTGGAACCCCTGGAGAGACAAATGGTGAATGCTCCTTGAAGGAAACAACACCGTGAGACGGTGCGGAAACACAATTACAACAGGCCTAACAAGTCTGCAAACATGTTCAGACAAGCGAAACGACAACAAAAGATGAAATGAACACAATTACAACCAATTATACAGTCTCAAGGAAAGCGAAAATACGCATCTCTATCTACGAAAACTGGGGAAGAGTGTGACGCAGGGACCAGTACTAGTAATCGTGATGACGGAGTTAATCCTGACTGTGTTACCAAGGAAATCCCCTGTGTCAGACTAAGAAACAGAGTGAGAATGGCAACGTGGAATGTGAGAAGTTTGTATGAGGGAAAGCTTAAAGTAGTGTGTGATGAGATTGAGAGGTTAGACATTCACATTTTAGGAATTAGTGAACATCGCTGGAGCGGCAAGGGACATTTTACAACTGAAAATGGAAGTATTTTCATTTATTCTGGTAGAGATGTCGGAGGCCAGAGTGGAGTGGCATTTTGTTTAGATAAGACAACTGCAAAAGCTTTAATGGGATATAATCCAGTTAGTGATAGAATCCTCACTATTAGACTTAAAGGCCGTCCAAAAAACACAACTCTCATACAGATATATGCACCTACTTCAACAGCAGAGGAGGACGAAATTGAAGATTTTTACAACACACTACAAGACACATTAAATAAGATTGGTCCTAATGATATAGCAATAATAATGGGAGATTTTAATGCTAAAGTGGGTGCAGGAAGAGCTGAAAATGAGAGACACGTTTTAGGAAAATTTGGATTAGGAAATAGAAATGATACAGGTGACAAATTAATTGAATTTTGCACAGAAAATGAGTTAACGATAGCCAACACACGTTTTAAACAACATCCAAGAAGACTCTTCACATGGAAGTCTCCAGACAGTTTTACCAAAAATCAGATAGATTATATTTTAATACAAAGAAGATGGAGATCAAGCATAACATCTGCAAAAACCCTACGAAGTGCAGACTGTGATACAGATCATCAGTTATTAGAAGCAGATCTGAAATTAAAACTCAAAAAGCTTACCCCAGGACCAAGGCCACTTCGTTTTGATCTCACACAAATACCGGACGCATACAACATAGAAGTTAGGAATCGCTTTGGGGTCTTGATGTCTGTACAAGAAGAAATGACACCTGATGAACTGGCAGTACAAGCTAGAGATATCTTGATAACTGCAGCCAAAGATTTCATTCCGACCAAGAAAAAGCAACTTAAGCCATGGATTACATCAGACACGTTAGAATTAATAAAACAACGAAGGGAGCTGAAACAGAAAGGAGATGAATCCGATAGCAGAATGAAGTATAAATCTTTAACTCGAGAAATAAGAAAGAACACAAGAAAGGACAAAAATCAATACATACAAGATTGCTGTACCCGAATAGAGCAATATCATAAGGCTGGAAGAGATTATGAAATATTCAAGGAAATGAAGTTATTGACAAGAAATGTTCAACCTCAATTGAATGTTATCTGTGACAAGATGGGAAATACCTTAACAGAATCTAGACAAATTCTAGAAAGATGGCAGGAGTACTGCAGTGGAATGTATGATATGAGTGACAGTGAGGATATGAATGAGATACATGAGCCAATGACAGCAGAGACAGAACCTGAACCCTCATTAGATGAAATTGCTTGGGCTATAAAGAATCTGAAGAATGGTAAATCACCTGGATGTGATGAGATACCAGCTGAACTAATTAAAGCGGGAGGAGAAGAAAGCATACACATATATCATGCATTATGTACAAAGATTTGGAAATATGGTATATGGCCAAAAGATTGGAAGAGAACTATCTTCATTCCAATACCAAAAAAGGGCAACCTGAAATTATGCACCAACTATAGAACTTTTGCCCTGATAAGTCATGCAAGTAAAATTCTACTAAATGCGAAGACTTAGTAAGAAAATGGAAGAAGAGATTAACGTGGTTCAAGCTGAATCTAGACAAGGAAGAGGAACAAGAGATCACATATTCAACATGCGTTTAATAATAGAGAAGTGCAGAGAATTTAATGTAAACCTATTCTCATGTTTTGTGGATTATTCAAAGGCATTTGACTGTGTACAGCATCAGAAACTTTGGGAAATCATGAGGAATATGGGCTTTCCTTCACATGTAGTACATCTCATAAAAATGCTATAACTAGACCAACAAGCAGCAGTTAGAATAGATGGCGAGACATCAGATTGGTTTGATATCAAGCAAGGAGTCCGTCAGGGCTGCGTGCTGTCACCCTATTTGTTTAACCTGTATGCCGAAAATATAATGAGAAATGTAAGAGATGATATAAACAGGGAGCCATATGATGCCCTAAATATCGGCGGTCATGACATACCAGAGATTCGATGTGCTGATGATACAGTATTACTATCCACAACACAGAATGGCATAGAAAACCTAATAGCCTCAACACAATTGAATAGTGAAAATCACAACTTATACCTTAACATAGCAAAAACTAAGATAATGCATACAGATAAAACTACTATGGAGAAAGAAATATACATTAATGGGAGAAAATTATAGGTGGTGGAAAATTTTGAATATCTTGGGTCATTGATTACGAATAATGGTGACACAATGAAAGAAATTAAACGGCGACTATCCATTGCTCTTCAAAGACTAAAACAGATGAATAAATTATGGTGTGGGACAGACAGAACTACAAAAATTAGATTTTTAAGAGCATGCATCTTTCCCATTGCAACATACGCCTGTGAGACATGGACACTTACTAAACAAGCTGAACAGCGCATACATGCCTTTGAATATAAATGTTATAGACGAGTTCTAAGAATATCTTGGGTAAAGAAAAGAACAAATGCATCCATACTTCAAGAGTTGAATATTGAGGAGGGTTGGCTATTAAAGACGATAAAACAAAGAAATTTGAAGTATTTTGGTCACTTGAAACGTCACGACAGTTTGGAGAGAACAATAATGGAAGGGTATATTCCTGGGAAGAGAGGAAGAGGAAGGCCAAAGAGAAGATGGGTGCAGGATGTGGCGGATGATCTCCAGATGGGTGTATCAGACGCAGGACATCTTGCTTGTGATCGAGAAGTTTTCCGGAAGGTTGTTATGGGAGCGAGGTTCTGCAAAGGACATGCTACTGAATGAATGAATGAATCTACGAAAAAAAAAGTACGAGATACACCATAAAGGCCCCAACTATAACGTATCGAGAATTCGATGGTTGAACGGGGCCGATACATCTTTGTTCAGAATTGGAATGTAAAGTACATAGAATATATATATATATATTAAAAAAAAGATTAACTTAAAACAAAAGAAAATAATTGCAAACATGGGAGAGCCTATGCGAAAAAGCTGAAAGACCACCGTCGTGAACAGAGATTCCAAGAAAGCTCACTTGGGAACCAGATGGAAAGCCAATCCTTTCCAAGGATCCTCTCATGCCAAAGGCATTGTTTTGGGAAAAGTTGGTGGTGAAGCCAAGCAGCCTAACTCATAACTCTGCTATCAGACAGTGTGTCAGAGTCCAGCTCATCCAGAACGGCCAGAAGATTTACGTCCTTCCTACCCAACGATGGTTGTCTGAACTTCATTGAGGAGAGCGATGAAGTGTTGGTAGCTGGTTGTGGGCGTGAAGGACACGCGGTTGGTTTGTGACATTCCTGGTGTCCGCTTTAAGATTGTCAATGTTGCTGATATCTCTCTTCTTGCCCCGTTCAATCTGCTGAAATAAATTTGCTTGCATGATTTTAAAAAAAATACGACAACTTTGCAAATGTAACCCCTCTCCCATCACAAACACTCTCTCTCTCTCTCTCTCTCTCTCTCTCTCTCTCTCTCTCTCTCTCACACACACACACACACACACACACACACACACACACACACAACGCACCTTGTAAATACACAGTTTTGTACGACATACAAGTTTTTATAAAAGACAAAAAAATGTGATGGGCCTCATTCCTTCCATGCACCATGCCCTAAATGTTTTATCATATGTATGCAATGAATGTATATCTGTTATTCGCACGTGTGTCACTTAACACTAAGAAACGGCAATGCTATGTGATATACACAAACAAAAGAAACACACATTGCACCATGTAAATACATACTGCTTTGTATGAAAGATAGTTTTTGGGGGAAAAAAAATTTCTCGGAAGTGAGTCCCCTAGCCCGGTGGGGGAGAGAAGGGAATCCCAACCTTGGAGCATTGGGGAAAAACAAACCGAAAATAAAAAGATGGTGCTCACATGTTGAGGCCATTTCATTGCACTTAGTTTGATTGACGCCTGCGATCAACCCAAATGTGGGTGTCTCGAGTGCGTAATTTTCTCATAAGGGGAACTGCGTTCGCGCTATCCCCTCCAAATAAATTGAGATTTCTGTTGAGATTTCCAGAACATTTACTACTTCTACCTGTGTTATAGGTTTAGGGAAATGTGTGTTCGATAATGTCTCATTACAATAATCGTTTTTATTCTGCTATTGACAAATACGCTTAGGCAGTCTTGGTTAGATCTCTCACAGCATGCCAGTCTATGTCCGGGTCTCTGTTTTTGTCTCGATTATGCTAAGCCATCCAGGCTATATATCTTCGTTTCCGCATCCTCTTTTCCCGTCAAGATTCCTAGTGGTCACTTAGTTTTCAAGTGTATTTCTCATCGTACCATGATTTTTAAACAAGAGTGGACTGTTTGCATTTAATTTTTCTATTCAGTGTACGTGTTTTCATTTGTTCTTGACGGAACTTTCTCATTCGTTTTTCTGCTCATGACATTCTTTGCATTTTCCTCAGAAATCTCATTTCCACTGCCATTAGATGTTTCTTAGCTTGTCTGCGATAAAGCTGTGCAAATGTAAACAGTATAAAATAACACGAAGAAGTGCAGTTTTACAGAACACAATGTTGGAAAACACAGGACGTTGTGACGATTAGCCTTCATCAGCCAAGTATGACCAGGGAGGCCAGATCCATTGTAAAATTCCGCCACGCTGCAGATTCGGATACATGACCACCGAGCCGACAGGCTAGCATCTAGCCACCACGCTAGCATCTAGCCACCACGCTAGCATCTAGCCACCACGCTAGCATCTAGCCACCACGCTAGCGTCTAGCCACCACGCTAGTGTCTAGCCACCACGCTAGCATCTAGCCACCACGCTAGCATCTAGCCACCACGCTAGCATCTAGCCACCACGCTAGCGTCTAGCCACCACGCTAGCGTCTAGCCACCACGCTAGCGTCTAGCCACCACGCTAGCATCTAGCCACCACGCTAGCGTCTAGCCACCACGCTAGCATCTAGTTACCACACTAGATTGGCTTCCATGTTTTTTTCGCACTCTCTTTGAACTCGAGCGTAGGCCATAACACTATTTATAGTAATGATTGACTGAATTTTGCTATTAACAGTGTCCCTCGCCTTCAGGCAAACCCACTCCGACTTCAGAGGTACTTTTAATTTACGTCCCGACACCAAGGACGACAGGTCAACATTTTATTTCAGCTGTCCGGTGTAGGGGTTGAACCGCTTACCTCGGCATCAGCACAAAGCATGTTTAAGAAGACGCGTTCTTACCCATTCATACCTGTCTTTGCCTGCGTGTTGAAAGCGTACTTACAATTGAACAAGATAAGCTTTCTTGCGTTTAGTGGAACATTCGAACGAAATATTTGTGTCCATGGATTTGAGTGGACGAAAATGTTGTAAACTAAACTGGGACAATCTAATTCTCATGAATGGTCCTATTGTTCCAAGAGAAATATCTCACACAATATGACTAGAAACGTTTATTTGTGGACTATTTGTAGACTATTTGTAGACATAGACTATCACTATAAATCCAGACAAAAGTGAGAGGAGTATTTGACAAGGAAGAATAGAACAGTGTACAACGCAGAACAGCCACTCTCAGCTTCCTTGATGAAGAATACACACAGGACCTCTGGATCCGAGTCTACACAGATGGGTCAGCACAAAATGCTGTTCGAAATGGAGGAGCGGGAGTGTACATAGAATACCCGAATAATACTAGGGACACGGCCAGAGTTCCGACAGGAAAGTACTGACATAACTATGATGCTGAAATTGAGGCAACCAAGATAGTAACAGAGAAATTACTAAATACCAGCAATGGTACACAACCCGTGGTGCTATTGGCAGATGCAAAACAGTATTCGAGGCGCTCCTGTCTGGGAAATTGCTAGTACTAAGAACACTGCTTTCTGAACTTAGCAGTCAGCATAAGGTCACCATACAGTGGATACCATCCCACTGTGGAGTACCCGGAAACGACAGAGCTGATCAATTGGCTAAGGAAGGAGCCAAAGAAGAACAGCCTGATGTGCCCATTATATCCCACCAAAATAAAAGAATGATCAAATCAGTCAGAAAGCCACCAAAACCTGTTCAAAACGACTACCACGTTATGGAAAGACCAGAAAAAGTCATTATTCTGCGCCTCAGAACATGACACAATAGATTACGCAACAACGTGTACACAAATTTCAAGATTGGTAAAACAGCCATGTGCACATGTGGATTGGCTTCGCAGACAGCAGAGCACATACTCCAAGACTGCCCAAAATATAACATATCTAGGCAAACTTTTTGGCCTAGAGAGAGAGAGAGAGAGAGAGAGAGAGAGAGACAACAATCGATGATAAACTCTATGGACCTCTGAGTGAACTTAAAAAGACAGTTAAATTCATACAAGAGGCAACGTTGCAGTTATAGACACATTTCAAGCAAACGAATGAAGAAACATAAGTTTATGTGGAGGTTCTGACAATAAACACTTAATGTTTGAAAAGGATACCTACAATTCCATTTATATCTTCTTCTTCTTCTGCGTTCATCCGGAGTTTCTTTTTTTTTGGACGTGATTGCGTTGTGCCTGTTTACAGCAGAGCTGCGTTCTTGCGCCGTTAGGCCGACACATCCGACTTCTGCGGGCATTTGTTGACCGGGTTAACCTTCCCGGGATTCCATTTATATGCAACTAAACGACCCGGCCCGGCTTCGCCCAGCTCCTGGCGGGGAGCGTCTCATTTAATTCATATAAGTAGTCATTATACATTCAAATACATTTCCCGTTGCGTTCGGCCCCTGTTCCCGTTCCCGTCTGTTCCCGTGCTTGTTTGCTTCTGATGATCCCGTTCCCGTTCCCATAAAAATTGATTTTGAACTAACTAACTATTTCAGTTGAGAACAACAACTGTTCATTACTAATTTCTGGTTTAATCAGAGAGTGAGTTCCCTTAGAGCAAGATGCCGGGACATTTCTTCGTCTGTTTTTCTGAAGCGACAGCCTTTTTCTTTGATGCTTGAGGAAAAATTATTGATTTTAAGCTATGTCAATTAGATCCGCGGGAGTGAGAAGAACATCTGTACAAAATTTCATCTCAATCGGATGGACCGTTCGGGAACGCATAAAGGACACACACACACACACATACACACAAACACACACAGATACACACACACATACATTGTCTGTTATATATATATATATATATATATATATATATATATATATATGAATGCAAACCGTATTTAATCTCCGCGAAGAATTTATGTAATGTTTAGTTTAGTTTAGTCGACGGATCAACATCACTACACACGGGTGTAACCCATAAGTTCTCCGTTCTACTCCTAACTCAAGCTTGAGTCCGGAGACACTCAGTTCTGTGCACGAACTCCGTAGCACTGGCGAGGATCATGAAATACTTTGGGTTGATTTGTAACTAAAAATGTTGTCCTGGCAGCGCCGTAAGTCGACTCTTTTTCGATTTCCAACTGCCAAGAGATTTTTTTACATGAGTAACAATACACACGGGCGTCCGATCTCACTGCCCAAAGACCAGGGGAAATTTTGTTACTAGAGGTCCACGTGAAAAAATCCAGGCCGTCACCGGGCCTAGAATCCGGGACCTCAAGCACTCGAGGTGGACACCATACCTCGAGAACCCTCGTTGTAAAAAATAAAACAACAAACATCCATCACATGCGGAATTCGAACCCGCGATCTGTGTATTAGAAGTTCAGCGCGATATCCACTGCGCTATAGTATATACCTATAAGGTTCACACGAAATGTCTTATGCAGTCATTACACAAACAATTAGAGAATCTTGCTACATTTGACGTCTGGGGCTCTTGTTGTATTTTATAAATGTAAAAGAAAACACGCAACTCACCTTATAAAAAACAGTTTTGTACGAAATAAAACCACATAAAGAGAACATGTAATTAAAATATTGCTAAGGCACATAACAATATAAGATTTATTACAAGGGACATTACTACAAATAACATGACTCTATTATGTAATTTAAACAATTGTAATGTATGTCTTAATCTTTTATAACACTGGAAAAGAAATTAACTACATAATTATGGCCTATAAACAAGTAATTAATAATTTTGAGAAATCTTCAGCATTCATGTAAAAGTAATGGCATTATTTTAGATGGGTGAGAATTTTCTAACTAATTTTTCTATTTCTCTTCGATATAAAACTAATCACTGGTATCATGAAGGCAAATAGACAACAATGACTGGGGCATATAGAAAGAATGGAAGATAATAGGGAAACAAAACTCGCGTACACTCAGGAAATAAATGACCGTAGACCCCGAGGTAGACCAAGAAGGCGGTGGAGAGATAATACATGTACAGACCTACAAGCACTTGGAATCAACGACTGGCAAGAGAAGGTCCACCAGAGAGACGAATGGAGACGGATTGTATTTGCAGCAAAGAACCTTAATGGCTCGGAACGCTGAAGAAGAAGAAGAAGAAGAAGATAAAACTCAATATTTCATCCTATAAAAGGTAACCAAACTCCAATATTAACTATTGGCTATAATATATTTCCTACCTGTTTTACTGGCCAAATAAATAAGAAAAATGTGCTACTGTAAATTTTTTTTTTTTTTTTTATTTATTTTTAAAACGTTTATTTCATACAAAGCAATGTATATTTACAAGGTGTAATGTGTGTTTCTTTTGTTTGTGTATATTACAGAGCGTTGCCGTTTGTTAGTGTTAAGTGTGACATTGTGAATAAAACAAATACATATCATACAGTTATGATAATATAACATTTATGGCATTGTGCATGTAAACACACATACCTTGCATATGATTCAATTCCACTTCCACAAGCGGAATGTATGTAACACCTCTCTCTCTCTCTCTCTCTCTCTCTCTCTCTCTCTCTCTCTCTCTCTCTCTCTCTCTCTCTCACACACACACACACACACACACACACACACACACACACACATACACACACATACACGCACACACATTTTATCTTGATCTATCTCATGCTTTCTGGAGACAGCAGTACATTTAATGCTATGAGCTTGGGCAACAAACTATAAATTATCATTCCCATTAAAATGTGGCTTCTTTGTAATTTCTGGGTCACTTAGCTACCGTAGTGAAGGTTAGAATCTCTGAATCTTTCCACAAACAAGAACTCCCATCCAGTTTCAACACGTCTTACATCACTCTTATTCCGAAGAAATAAAAAAAGAATTACAGACCGATCTCGCTTTTAAACGCTTTTGAAACCGAAAGAAGAGAAATAACCCTAAACTACATAAAAGAACATTACCCAAGCAGGAATTGGACCCATGCATATACAGATGGATCAGCCAAAAATTCAATAGAGAATGGAGGAGGAATTCTCCTTAATTTAAAAAATGGAGTGAAAAAAACACATTCAGTGGCAACTGGAAAATTTTCAAGTAACTTCAAAGCGGAGGTAGAGGCTCTGAAAACTGCAGCAGAAATGCTCCTGATGGAGGAAAATAAAGAGAAGCAAATAGCTATCTTCACAGATGCAAAATCAGCTGTCTCAATACTGAAGAGCAATAACAGCACAGAACTAGCTGACCTAAGAGCAACACTCCATGGTCTATGCCAGAAATCCAAAAAAGTTGTAATACAGTGGATCCTATCACATTGCAGTATACCTGAAAACGAAGAGGCTGACAGACTGGCAAAAGAGGGCGGACGACTACCACAGCCTGACATAGACATAACCTATAATGAGGCAAAGAGGTTGATAAAAAGCACTTATAGAACCAAATGGGAATCAGAGCATCCAGGCCATCAGAAGGATCATGCATATTACAAACTCGACCGAAGAGAACAAGTAGCAATCTTCAGTCTCCGCACAGGACATAACAGGCTGAAATACCACTTGTTCAATAAACTAAAGATAGGAGATACCGATGAATGTAATTGTAGAACTGGAAAAATGACAGCAAAACATTTGGTGAGGATTGCCCAACGTATGCAGAACAGAGAAAGATATTTTGGCCCACACCTGCTTCATTTGAGGACAAGCTCTATGGAGATATCAACAAGCTCAAGTTGACCGCAGCTTACTTTAACTACATACAGGTTGACATTTAAAGGTGCATGAAGACCCAGAGGCATGAAATGGAATATTGCTTGGATAGCAAATCCATTATGTGGAAAGTCCAAATCGAAAGCTCGCTGTGTGGGCTTCATAAAAGGTGGAAAAGTGTCCTAGTGGCACGAAATGGAATATTGCTTGGATAGCAAATCCATTACGTGGAAAGTCCGAATCAAAAGCCCATTGTGTGGGCTTCATAAAAGGTGGAAAAGTGTCCTAGTGGCACGAAATGGAATATTGCTTGGATAGCAAATCCATTACATGGAAAGTCCGAATCGAAAGTTCACTGTGTGGATGTCATCTGCAGACTGCATACTTCTGGTTTCCAGAAGAACAGCCTATGGTGAAAGGAAGGCCCAATATACGGAAGTGAGGCTAAGCAGCCATGTGCAGGACGTGACGATTCCTTGGGTGAGCCCAGTACCAGAGCGCTATGTATCGGCTCTGCAAGTATGGAAGCCTCCTTGGATGGCGGGGAATGCCCAGGGTCTGCCCCTGCCTTCCCTTGAGGGCTGACCAGGATCTTTGGCTGTTCTATATGGGCCAGCTGGGATGGGGGATAACACCACAACAGTGAGAGTCAAACGTCCTAAGAAACTCCCGGGAAGGTTAACCCGGTCAACAAATGCCCGCAGAAGTCGGATGTGTCGGCCTAACGGCGCAAGAACGCAGCTCTGCTGTAAACAGGCACAACGCAATCACATCCGAAAAAAAAACTCCGGATGAACGCAGAAGAAGAAGAAGAAACGTCCAAAAATCTACTATAATGAGCTTAGGCAAATGGAAAAATAAGGCGGATTTTCCATTTGACTTAACATCAAACAATCTTATAAAAGTGTACGGAATAGTCTTCCCATGTCAACCAAATCAGACACACAAAGACACTTGGCAAAATCTAGAGAAGAAAATAACAGATTAGTTACAGAGGTACAAATACAAAACAACTACCATATTTAGTAGAAGTACCATTGTTAATACATATATAATTCCAAAAATACTATTTCTGTGCACAGTCCTAGATCCTCCACGTCAGACTGTCACAAACATAAACAAAGAGATTAGACGCTTTGTGTTTGGCAGCACCATCTACAGTATCAAACATACTACACTCGTGCAAGACAAAAAAGATGGAGGTATCGCCGTCCAAGACATAACAACCAAAATACAAGCACTTAGGATCAAACATATAGGTGAAATCCTACAACACCCAGAAAAACACCCTTTAGCACACTACTACATTGGAATTAGGCTATCTTATTTAAAACATATCAGGAATACTTCCTCACATTACTTTAGCGCTCTCCCAACGTTTTACAAAACATGTATTTCAGCTATTAAAGGATACGAAAAATTACTCTACAAGAAAACACATACAATCTACAAGCATTTAGCTACACTACAAGCAACTCCAGTACATCTCAGAATTAAAAGAGGACATAGATATTTCATAAAAGATTACACCGAAATTTTCTCTAATATTCACAACAAGCAAATTACTCCAAAAGCAAAGGAAATTACATATAGGCTTGTTTACAGCATGACCCCAACAACAGAGAGAACAGCAAAAATAACTAAACAAATACTACAGTGTCAGCTTTGTAGACGGAACGTCCAAGAATCAGAAGAGCACATCTATTACGAATGCAACACAATCATGCCAACAAGAAATATCCTACAAAACATCCTAAACACTCATACGAAACAAAGAACAGATGTTTGCAAAGCAATCATGATAAATTCCATTCCTTACTCCACACAAGACATCCACACAAAGCTACTTGTTCTATTGGCAGAGTACAGAAATCTTATGTGGACATTAAGAAACAAAGCATTATACAATTACAGTACAATCAACAAAGAAATTGTCCAACAACTTTATCAACAAAAAGTTGCAAACATTCTAATCTTAGCCCCACACGCGCAAATCTCGTAAAAGATTTGGCTGAAGACAGCACATATTACAGAAGAAGCAAATAACTTGTTTTCAACAAAGGATAATACAACTGTAAATGTGTTTATTGACGGTATTAATACTCTTACAATTATATTATTATTATTATTAATACTATTATTTTTACTTCTACTATTATTATTAATTTTCCCATTATTATATTTGAATGTGCAACATGAAATATATTGTGGATGTGTGTCTGTGCCGTTGGCAGTAGCATATGTATGCGTCTGTGTGTGAGCGTGTGTGTGTATGCGGTGCATGTATTTGCACGCGCATGTTTATGAGTGTTTGTGTATGTATTTGTGTGTGTATGTGTGCGTGCGTGCGTGCGCGTGTGCGTGTAGCAGCCTTTAAACCAAGGCGATATCTCAAGTATTACAATGATGTTATATGGTAATGATATGTTTCAAAAGAAAAAATATTCACCACCACTATAAACAAATTGAATGAGCCCTTTAAGTACCCAGTAAGATAAGGTGGCTTTTAGTGATCAGGTTTTAAGTCCTTCCCATTGTATTTGAAACCCAGACACTATCACAACTTTGGACCAATTATCTTCCTGGTGACAGGCCATGGACTCTAATTGCTAGTAGTAAATCACTGATCCTTGTCCCCCAAAACAAAAGGTATCATGGACTAGAGCGTCACCCTGTAATTTCTCATCAGGCAACAACACCAACGACCTTCACCTCGGCAGCTAAGTGACCCAGAAATTACAAAGAAGCCACATTTTAATGAGAATGATAGTTTAAAGTTTATTGTCCAAGCGAGGGGCATTTAATGTACTGCGGTCTCCAGAAAGCACGAGATTGTGTGTGTGTGTGTGTGAGAGAGAGAGAGAGAGAGAGAGAGAGAGAGGAGAGAGAGAGCGAGAGAGAGAGAGAGAGAGAGAGAGAGAGAGAGAGAGAGAGAGAGAGAGAGAGAGAGAGAGAGAGAGAGAGAGAGAGAGAGAGAGAGAGATGGACAGTAGAATAATATATATCTAAAACTACAACTGGCGTTTGCGTCGACTACTGTTTGAGTTCACTCCTGTTCAAGTTTACTGCTATGATGTTGTGTGGTGTTCGTAGTGAGTCCAGTCATGTGTGGAGGTTTAAAGAATCACTATCAGCTAAGTTATATGTAGATGTAACAAGCTATGGGGAGGGTCCCATAATCTCCCGTCACAATATTTCAAACTTATTCTTTTGCCCTGGCTGGGAATAGGTCTTTGCTGCCAACCCTCATCCGTTCCCCGGACTTACTGTCACACTCTCTTTCGACCTCAGGGTTATTTCCTGCAGTGTATTTCTGGCTGACACACCCGTAACATGACGATTGTCTCAGTCACTATAATTTGAATTTAATACCGTAATAAAGACAACACAGAAGAATACCAAGACAGATAAACCTATAGAAGTCCAGAAAACAAAACTGATGAGATCCCTCTAGTCCAGAAATGAATCCAGAAAACTCTGAACATCATATAGCACAGATCTTGAAATTGTCCAGTCATTTCACAACTGCCTCACCGGGCAAAGTGTCCAGTCTCTCTATCCAGCGTCGGTTGTTCGAACAACAGCTTCCAAGTTTCCTAGGTCACCACGATATAGTCAGTCATCTGGTCTGGGAAAGTGCCATGGGTTCACTGGGCACAATTGAGGTTGGGAACCAAAGTCATGAGACCAGATTGGGTATAGGGAATGAATCAGTCTTTCGCTGTCCCGGACAAGGATGGGAATTGGCGTAGGTCCAAACAGCCTCATCAGAAAACACTCGGCCTTAAGTCGATGAGAAGACTTGAGTTGTGGTGGTGTCCCTCCTTTAATTATTGTAATGCTTCTCCCTTTCAATTAGAAAAAAAATTATACCTGGTATGTCCACTGACTTGCCCTGGCTTCATCAGATGCTTATCACTTTTGGCATAGAAGCCCTGTCGAGTCTTTCACCACACTTTACGGTAAACACTCGACCTTAAGTCGTTGAGAAGACTTCAAAAGAAGGACCCTGTAGATGATAACATTTTAGTGAGGGATCAAGCTGACTCATGCACCCCACATTAGTTATGCATTTCGGCTTACCAAAACCAGTATATAAGTGGCTTGCTTGAATGCGTCTGACATGTCAGGTAGCCCCTGGATTGGCTACGTCCTGGCTTGCATAGACCTCCAACCTGTAGACGTCCTGTCGGCTACCCTATGCACCCTGTTGTATACAAGATTCACTCTCCACACTCATACCCTGCCTTTATTATTATTGGGCACATTCGTTTCCCAGCCTCTCTCTCCCTTGCAAACCCTGCCTTTCTCACGATAAATATCTTGTGGTGTGGTGTGCCTAGTAATCTGTGTGTTTCTCCCCCTTAACTAATATTATAGTAGTGGGGTTGTATGGCACGCAGTGTAGTTCCCCATTCCCAGCAAGAATAGGAAAGAAGATACTACCCCTTCCGGCCGCTGCTCTTGTCTGAGCTGTCGCCGCAATGTACCGGCAGTGCCTCACATAACACGTAGATTCAGAGGAATGCATGTTCTCTCAATGAGATAAAGAAGTTTATTTATATTCCCGACATCATCCTATCGACAAAAAGACGAAAGAGATAGCACCGTGGTTAGCCTCTTCCGGCTCAAGAAGATAGATCATAGATTGGTGGACCCCATCCCCAAGGAGTCCTTCCCTCCTTCCGGCACACCGTAGCTATCTAATGTGTTTATATTTAAATGAGAGAAGCTACTAAGTAAAGGTAAGCCGTAGGAAGAAAGATAGCACTCGTCTATCGGCTGCCAAGAACAAGCGATATCATTTGGGAAATATTTATTGTTCAGATTTGTTCCCTTGCCATTCCAAGATTAAGAAACTTAGCCAGATTGGCTAACGGTCACCCCCTCCCAATATGGCAAGACTGCTGTTTCGCCATATCATCTCAGTCGTTAAGACAATAGAGATTTATAAGTGCAAAACTAATTACAACCTAAAATTACCTTTCCTAGCCCATCAGTATTCTGCCTTTTAAAATGTCTCAATCTTTAACTTGAACTCTTGACATTAGGCAGTGGGTAGCGATCAGTAGAAACGGACATGAATCCCCCAGAAGCCGCACCAGTGCACATTTGACGTAAGGCGCTCCATCGGGTCTACCCGAAAGAAAAGACCTATATCTACTCGCTCCATGTAAAGATTGTGTTATGAAGGTAACCCAAAGAACTATCTTTCATGGAGATTGAGCGAACAAGAGAACTGAGAGCTTCCGAAAGCCGTTTCCCCCTGTTTACCCAAAATAAAAGAAGGCATGAGGACATGAGCCATTGGCGTTTCACCACAGTAGAGAAAATTACCTTGATGCGGACTGGGAAAAAGAAGAAGTAGTCATATTCCTTGTTGGACACGAGCAGCAAGAAAGAAGAAATCGGCCACCCATAGCCCAGTAGCATCATGGCAATTACACTCAACAGCATACAGGGACATCACAAGAGAGAATCATTCAGTTGACAGGCAGAAAGTATTACACTCAACACCACAAGAGAGAATCATTCAGCTGATAGGCAGGGAACATTACACTCAACAGCATACAGGGACATCACTACAGGGACTATTACACTCACCAGCATACAGGGACATCACAAGAGAGAATCATTCAGTTGACAGGCAGAAAGTATTACACTCAACACCACAAGAGAGAATCATTCAGCTGACAAGCGGGGAATATTGCACTCTTAACACCATACAGGGGCATTACAAGAGAGAATCATTCACCTGACAGGCAGGGAACATTACACTCAACATCATTCAGGGACATCACTACAGGGACTATTACACTCACCAGCATACAGGGACATCACACGAGAGAATCATTCACCTGACAAGCGGGGAATATTGCACTCAACAGCATACAGGGACATCACAAGAGAGAATCATTCACCTGACAGGCAGGGAATATTACACTCAAAGCATTCAAGGACATCACAAGAAAGAATCTTTCAGATGACAGGCAGGGAATATTATACGCAACAGCATACACAGATATCACAAGAGAAAACAAATCACTGTTAAGTCTACCAAAGCTGGGAATATTACACCCAGTGACACATGGAGACAAGATAAATTACTCACATTTAGGTCTGCCTCAAAGCTGGGGATATTACACTCATCAATATACAAAGACATTACAAGACAAATTATTCACTTTTAAGACTTCCCCCAAAAGCTAGGGATATTACACCCAGAAACACAAGAAAACATCACAGAAGCAATTCCTAGCTTTGAGACAGACCTAAATGTGAATGATCTCTTGTGTGATGTCTTCATGTTTTACTGGATATAATATCTCCAGCTTTTGGAGCAAACTTAAAGTGAACAATTGCTCTTGCAATATTTTCTTATGTTTCTGGACGTAATATTCCTAACTTTTGTGATGATATCTTGTGTTTCTGGGTGTAATATCCCTAGCTTTTGTGATGTTTTCTTGTGTTTCTGGGTGTAATATCCCTAATATTACACCCATAAACACGAGAAAACATCACAAAAGTTAGGGATATTACACCCAAGACATCACAAGATTGATCATTCACTTTTAAGTCTGGCCTAAAGCTGGGGATATTACACCCAGTAATACAAGTAGACACCACAAGATTGATCACTGACTTTAAGAAGACACCAAAAGATTGACCACTGACTTTAAGAAGACACCACAAGATTGATCACTGACTTTAAGAAGACACCACAAGATTGATCATTGACTTTAAGAAGACATCACAAGATTGATAATTCACTTTAAGAAGACATCACAAGATTGATAATTCACTTTAAGAAGACATCACAAGATTGATAATTCACTTTAAGAAGACATCACAAGATTAATCATTGACATTAAGAAGACATCACAAGATTGATCATTGACATTACGAAGACAGCACAAGATTGATCATTGACCTTACAAAGACATCACAAGATTGATCAATCACTTTAAGAAGACATCACAAGATTGATCATTCACTTTAAGAAGACGTCACAAGATTGATCATTCACTTTAAGAAGACATCACAAGATTGATCATTGATATGAAGAAGACATCACAAGATTGATCATTGATATTAAGAAGACATCACAAGATTGATCATTCACTTTAAGAAGACATCACAAGATTGATCATTCACTTTAAGAAGACATCACAAGATTGATAATTCACTTTAAGAAGACATCACAATATTGATCATTGACATGAAGAAGACATCACAAGATTGATCACTGACATTATGAAGACAACACAAGATTGATCATTGACCTTACAAAGACATCACAAGATTGATCAATCACTTTAAGAAGACATCACAAGATTGATCATTCACTTTAAGAAGACATCACAAGATTGATCATTCACTTTAAGAAGACATCACAAGATTGATCATTGACATGAAGAAGATATCACAAGATGGATTATTGACTTTAAGAAGTCATCACAAGATTGATCATTCACTTTAAGAAGACATCACAGGATTGATAATTCACTTTAAGAAGACATTTTTATTTTTAAGATGCCAGTAAAAAAATGTTGTTTCCCCACAGAAGGGTAATTTAATCAACAGCTTAAGAAGACATTAGTTAGTTAGTCGCGGTTCCAACCTCACAGAAATGGGTCGTCCCCATTTTGCTCCTTTCCTGTGCCAGTTAATATCACACAAAACGCCTCCCACTGTCCAATGTGAAAAGTGGAAAAGACAGGAGTCTCGACAAACAACAGCCCGCACAGATACACTGTGCATAATGCCGCCGCCAGAATGTCAACACAATAGTCCCCCACGAAACATCCAGTTCATCTCTGATGGAATCGGCAGTCTGGATGTTTCCTAGATGTTCACCCACACAGTACCAAAAAAAAAAAAAATACAGTCGATGGCAGTGGCAGTCAACCAGAATCCCAGTAGCCACGTATTTCTGCATAAGGCAAAAACGGTCAACTCTGGGACATAGCCACCTGCCATCGCTCCGAACATGCAGTCACGTTCCAAAATACCTCGGGCAGATTCAGAAGCATTTCACACAAAACTATTCAGCAATACTTAAAAACATAGAATCTGCAGTATAAAATTTTTTTTTTTTTTTTTTGGTCTGTTGGTTCATACATAATTTATTTGTACTTCACTGAGAATTTGTTTTGGGTTCATGAAATATAAGTATACACAATTAATTATAGCAATGAATTTACATCTTGTTCCACAAGTGTATGATGTCTCCAAGAGGGTCACTTTCGTGCAGCACAGCAAGTCAGTCAGTCTCAGCAGCTGTAGCCCTAACACTAACCTCCTCAATCACAATGATCCCTGGCTATTCTAGGTTAAGTAGGAACAAGTCTCAATTATACAACAACATAAAATGGGATAGGGGGAATATTGATGACTTAGCAAATGCAATTATTTAAACCAATAAACATTTCCTGGTAAATTAAGATTCGCAAATCAGCACACGGTGGACTGAAGGTGAGGCTGTTCTTGGCGAGAATGGAGCAGTATTCACTTGATCACATCAAACTTTATCTTCCTTCAGACCATCAGCGAAGAAGTAAACAAAAGGAACGTCATTGACATCTCCCTCTGGTGTCTCCCATTTAACCATAGCGATGGCACCATCTGGGTTGCAGGACTCTCCTGTGTAGAATTCATAGTTGTTAAAATCTGCTAAGACATTCTTGACAGTAGTTTGTATTTCAGTACGCCAAGCTGTAACATCCAAGTCTGGGTTCTTCTCTTTCTTGAATGCCTCCACTTCTTAACTAACTCTTTGCAATACACCATGAATTCCTTCTTTGTGCCGAATCCGGTTTTCTGCAGTCTGTTATCAAGAATGACATCAATGCCAGACACGCTGGAATCTTCTGTCCCTTCTAACTGTTCTTCTGCACTGGCATTGGCACCGATCTTAGAATCATCAAACTTCTCTGACCGAGACACATACTTGCCAGTAATCTTGAATAAACCACCCACATGTTCTATAGGGTAGGTGTCTGTGAACATTTCATCACCTGTTTCGAAACATCTGTAAATTTTCATTTTGGCTGATGTTCAAGGATAGCTGGTCTCGAGTCTTTAATAAAGAAGGCTCAAGCCTTTGCTCCAATGTGTAAAAGGAAACGGACGTGGACTCGAACACTCGACCCAGATCTGCAGTATAAATTTTTTTTTTTTTTTTTTTAAAAACATTTATTGAGTGTTAAAGAAAACTTTGCATTTGTATTGTTCGTGTTGTTACAGAGCGTTGCATGTGGAAGTGTAGGTGACATATGCGCAAATTTTTACAACATTTGTTTCAACATTTTTACATTTGAAATGAAGGGTAACGGAAAACGAGTACAAACAACAACAAGACGGTAGTATACCATTTTTTTTCCCTCTGCCACCCTTTCACCTGTCAGCTCCAACCCCACCAATACCATCATCACCACCTGGTAATGAGGACAAGGGCAGTAAAACTTGTTAAAACCGACCGGTGAAGGCAGCAGCAGCATCAAAACGAACAGTATCGAAAAGGTGGGGGGGGGAGGGGGGGGAGGGGGGGGTTGTCAAGGAGTATCCTAGTTTACAATGCAGGAGGGGTAGTTGTTGCATTTGTATTGTTTGTGTTGTTACATGCGTACTGTGTGTTCAGTATTTGTGTGCGTGTTTTTACAGAGCGTTGCATGTGGGCGTGTAGGTGACATATGCGCAAAAATTACAAATATTTTATACATTTAAACATTTCTCCATTGACATTGTTGTAAGGAAATATTTTAAATCAAAAGCGTGATGGTAGCGGGCTGTTATTATTTTCCCCTGCCGCCCCGCTCTCCTGTCAGCTCCAAAAACTCCTACCAAGTACCATCACCCTCGGTGATGATAAACATGGCGGTGCAGAACTGAAACAAAACGGTGAGCGCGGCAGCAGTAATAACAATCACAGTATCAAAAGGTGGGAAAGGGGGATGTGATTATTAATAATGATTACAATGATAATAATGCAAATAACATCCAAATACATGAATAATATTATAATGACAAGGAATAAAACTGCTAAGGGTGATAAAATTAAAGGCAATGATAATAACAGCAATGATAATAATACTAGTTAAACATGTGATTTCATGTGTTAAAATGATTTTCTTAGGAATGGTGTTTACATGAAATACATCTTATAATAATAATTACTAGGAATAAAAACTACTAAGGGTGATAACAGCAATGCTAATAATCACAATGATAAAATTTGTTATGATAATGATCACATTTTCCAAACATGTGATTCCATTTGCTAATTTTCTTAGAAATTGTGTTAAATTATGGCAGGTACATACAATAACAATTTCATCCTGCACCCTTTAATAATATAGTAGGTGTAAAAAGGATTTGGTTATCTTTTTTTTTTCTCCTTGCTTATTTTTTTTTTTTTTATACATATTCTTGCTACATGCAATGTTAAATAATAGTAGCAGTAAGTAAAAGGAGTTGGTTATCTTTTTCTCCTTGCTTATTTTTTGGTCTTATTTGTAAGGGTTCATTCATTTTTTTCCCTTCCTTTTATTTTTTATTTTATTTTTTTTTTTTAAAACTTATTGTAAAAAGTAAAACAAGCATCAGTATTTGCACAAAATTTTCCAATCTTTACATTTGTGTTTCCCTTGCCACCCTCTCACCAATTTGGTTCCACTCCACCAATGCCCTACCACTCCTCTCTGGGCAATGATGGTAAAGGCAGGATAGATATTTGAACCAAACTGGTGTGGGTATCAGCAAAGGCAGCAACAAACCATGAGCAAGGGGATGGGGGGCACATGGGAAAGGGATTTTGTTTATTACTAATGATGACAATAATGATAATGATAAGAAGAGGCATACTGAGGGTAATAATAGCCAATATAAAAAACTAGCAATGGTAATAATGGTTATGAAAATGATAAACATTTTGCAAATTGTGGTTTCCATTTGCTAGGATGATTTTCTTTGGAATGGTGTTAACATAGCATAGCAGTGTACATACACAAGCCAAATATAGTTTTTAATAATAGTTGTAGTACAGGGAGTTGGGTTTTTTTTTTTTCCCCTCATTCCCTCAATCATTTGTATTTGCACAAATTTATTTCAGTATTATTGATTTGGTAAACATATGTGATTTTGTATTTATTCCTTCAACACTCCCTCACATGATTCAAAAGGGGTGACAAGGAGAAAGGGAAATCTTTACATTTTTGTTTACTTTGCCACACTCCCACTAATCGCTTTCACTCCAATGCCCCTCCGACCACCCTTAATGATGGTACAGGCAGGACAAATGTTTGAACTGACCAGTGGGGGTGGTAGCAAAGGCAACAAACCATAAGCAAAATGGGGCACTAGGGGAGATGAAGTTGTAAAATAATAATGATGATATCACTAATACTTATAACATTAATGATACTAAGGATAATAAGGTAGATACTGAATACAAAGAAAAGGGGGAATCTTTACATGTTCCCCCCCCCCCCCTCACTATACTCTCCTCAACTGGTTTCACCCCACCAAAACCCTCATGCCAACTCTTAATGATGGTACAGGCAGGACAAGTGTTTGAACCAACCAGTTGGGGTAGCAGCAAGGGTAACAAAACATAAGCAACAGGGGGCGCAGGGGAGATGAAGTTGTAAAATAATAGTGATGATATCAATAATACTTGTAAAATCAATGATACTAAGGATAATGGGGTAAGTATTGACTGTAAGGATAGGGGAAAGTCTTTACATGTTGTTCCCTCTCTACTCTCCCACCGATTGTTTTCAATCACCAATGTCCCCATGACCACTCTAATGATGGTACAGGCAGGGCAAATGTTTGAAACAAAATAGTGGGGGTAGTAGCAAAAGCAACAAACCTTAAACATAAAAAAGGGGGGGGGGGGACATGGGGGATGAAGTTGTAAAATAATAATGGTGATATCATTAATTTTAAAGTGTTGCGTATCCCTTACGGGACGTTGCAGTCAACACCAGCATTTTCAGCTGCTGTTGATGTACTAGGCAAGTGTTACGTTCAGTAGTTTGCCATTGCTTTCTGAACGACAGGCCCCTATACCTTTTTCGGATATACCAGCATCGCCGTGTTTCGAACCCGGGTATACGGGCTCACAAACCGCGTTCGCAAGCCCTTAGCCACAGAGACCGGTTGATATCATTAATACTTATTTAATTAATGATACTAAGGATAAAAAGGGTATTGTGGTGATAGTAAAAAATAATAATGTTAATGATGGTAATAGTAATACTAATAATAATAAATAATAATAATAATAATAATAATAATAATAATAATAATAATAATAATAATAATAATAATAAGAATAAGATAATATTAGTATAATAGATATGTGATTTTATTTACTAAAATGATAATCTCAGTTGTGGTGGTAGTTTAGCACAACAAGTTCATTTAAAGCAAAACATTTCATAAATAGTACATTGGAATGGGAATTCCATTGGTCTTTTGACCATATGTGATCTTTTTAATCATCCACTCACCATTCATTCACTGTTTCTTCTTTCTTTCTCTCACTCATGTATACCAAAATTACCAAAAATTTCCAAAATTGCCGGAGTTGGTATACCATTTATACCAACTCTGTAAAGAGTTGTGATATTTTGTGCGTGTACATAAAGGAAACTAAATGTGTGTTATATGTGTGGTGTTTGTATCTGGCAAAATTTCTGCAGGTCCATATAAGTTGTCTGTAGTAAGAAAGTGCTACAAGTAGTTTTGTATGTATGTCCTTAGATGTCATTGGTATAGTATTGAGAAAAATTGCTTTATATATGTCGGTTTGTTTGCCTGTGTGTGTTTGTATGAGGTGTTTGAGTGTTGCGCGTGTGGCAGTAATTGTTGGACATGTATAATAAATGTGTTCCTCTGTCTCTTGTGTGTTGTTTCTACATAATTGACATTGTTTGGATATGTATGCTTCTACCTGTGTTGTGGGGGTCATACTGTATAACAGTCTATATGTGATCTCCCTAGCTTTTGGTGTTATGTGTTTGTTGTGTAGGTTTGAAAAGGTGCATGTGAAGTCAGTCATGAAGTATTTGTGTCCTCTTTTAATCCTAAGTCTTAGTGATGGTGCTTGTTCTCTAACTAAATGTTTGTATATTGTGTGTGTTGTTTGCTGTATTAACTGTTCATGTCCTTTTATTGCCTGTATGCATGTCTGATAGAATGTTGGCAGTCTTCCCTGGTAGTGTGCAGTTGCATTGTTAAGAGGTGTGAGATGTTTGATGTTGTGGCCTATGTAGTATAGTGCTAGTCTGTTCTGTTCTGGGTGTCTGATGATTTTACCTATGTGACTGATTCTAAGTGACAGTATTTTTGTCTGGATGTCCTGTAGTGCAATCCCGCCTTGTTTCCTGTCTTGTATGAGAGTTTTGTGTTTAATGCTGTGTATCGTGTTGGTGAAGATGAAGCGTCTGATTTGTTTGTTTATGTTTGTGACGGTCTGTTTAGGAGGGTCCAGTACTGTCGCTAAATATATTATTTGGGTAATATGTATGTGTTGACTATTGTGCTTCTACCAAATATTGTGGATGTCTTGTACCTATACCTGTGTAACATGTCTGTGATCTGTTCGGTAAGTGCGTGCCATGTCTGTCTGTGTGTTTCTGTGGGATCGCATGGAAATGTGATCCCATACAGCTTCATGGTGTCTATGTGTTTCAGATCTGGAGGGAAATCAGCCTTTTGTTTCCACTTTCCCAGGCCCATTATCTGTGATTTCTGTACATTAATTTTGGCTCCACTGCCTTTTCCAAAATGGGTAAAGGTGTGGAGTATATTCCTTATTGATGTGTTGCTGGTGGGAAAGAAGGCAGTGTCATCTGCATAGGCGATGAGCTTCTGCTCTCCTATCCCATGCAGGAAGGTTCCTTTAATACTAGTGTCTTGTCTTATCTTCTCTAATAAAGGTTCTAGAGTGAGCACATACAGGAGTGGTGATAAGGGACATCCTTGTCTTACAGATCTCGTGAGCCTGAAGCTAGCTGTCAGTGAATGGTTCACCAACACTCTGCTCTCAGGATTTTTGTACAAGATCTGTATCCACTGCCTGTAGTACTCTCCTATGTTACAGTGTTTTAGTGTCCTATGTAGGTAAGTGTGGGAAATTCTGTCGAAGGCCTTCTCTTGATCCAAGGATAAGATGGAGGATGGACAGTCTTTTCCATGTGTGTAGTTAATAATGTCCCTAATGAGGTGTGTGTGATTGTGTATATTTCTGTCTTTGACACTGCACTGTTGGTCTGGGTGTATTAGTGTTGGCATGAAAGGTTTAAGTTTGTTGGTGAGTGATTTGGCGAGTATCTTGTAGTCTGTGTTGAGTAAGGAAATTGGTCTGTAGTTCTTCAGTTGTGTTTTGTCAGTTTTATCCTTGCATATGAGTGTAATGTAAGACATGTTGCAGCTGCCCGGAAGATTTTTTTTGTCAAAGGCTTCCTGATAGACTTTGTAGAAAAGATTGCCTAAAACATGCAGTATAAAAAGGCGAAGGATGCATGCGTTGTGAAGAGAAACCAGAGTGACAATGTTTGGGCGTCAGTTGGGTTGTATAAGTGAAAATTGTGCAAGTAGATTGCAGTGTTGATACATTGTATATATCATGGCAGAAAATATGTTTTATACACCTTTGTGTAATTAACTCATTTTTAACCTTAGATTGGCAAATTATTTAGTTAATTTTGATGGATTAGCTTCTTTATCTTAGACATTTAATAAATATTTTATCTAATTGATTTATTAGATAAAACTTGGTGAGTTATTTCCCCTTATAACAATAAAATGGTATTATGTTCCCATGATTTTACAGGTACGTAACTTGTGAACTCTTCATACATTTGTATGTTGTTTTCCATCAGATCTAGTTGTTCTCTTGCATATGACTTTAAGAACTGGGGATTGGAGATAAAGAACTGAGGACTGGTGATGAAAGACTGGGGACTGGTGATGAAGGGTTGGGGATTGGTGATAAAGAACTGGGGATTGGTGATAAAGAACTGGGGATTGGTGATAAAGAACTGAGGACTGGTGATGAAAGACTGGGGACTGGTGATGAAGGGCTGGGGACTGGTGATGAAGGATTGGTTATGGAGAACTGGGAATTAGTGATGAAGAACTGGGGATTGATGATGAAGAACTGGGAATTAGTAATTGGAATTGGTGACAAAGAACTGAATTAATGACAATATAATGATTTCTATGGGAATATCGATACATGAAGACCATAAACCGGCATTGTTCCGTTGTTTATACTTTACCTAGACACCGCAAGATACAAGAGGAACTAGATGAGATGAGATGATATAGTGATGTTGATTGCCCATGTTTATACTTTACCTAGACACCGCAAGATACAAGAGGAACTAGATGAGATGAGATGATATAGTGATGTTGATTGTCCATGTTTATACTTTACCTAGACCCCGCAAGATACAAGAGGAACTAGATGAGATGAGATGATATAGTGATGTTGATTGCCCATGTTTATACTTTACCTAGACACCGCAAGATACAAGAGGAACTAGATGAGATGAGATGATATAGTGATGTTGATTGCCCATGCAGCAAACTCATTGTGAAGACTTCTACAGTATTGCGCCGGCTGCCTTGACTTCCCATTGTATTTCCTGGCGCTCTTCTTAGACTGGGTCAGAACCTGGGAACACCAGTCAAACGGCCATCTACTGCCTATATAGTACCTTGCATTGTATGGCAGGGGGGTCTTGAGCCTGAGGAATTAAGGCCGCCTGGCTAGTGAGTCACCACCAACTATTCAGGTTAGGGTTTTCTTTTTGCCCCCGACAGAAAAACATCCATACCTTACCAAGGATTTGAACCCGGTTCTCCCGAAGGTGAATCTGGCATTCTAGCCACTTGTCCAGCCAGGTAAGTTGTAAAAATATGCTTCATGTGGGTTTTGAACTCATGGTTGCCAGGCAAGTGTGCTAGCCATGACCCTACTGTGCTCCCATAATTTCATGTATGATGTGGAATATTTAACTTTAGTCCATCCCTAATGTCTCAACAATTGCTCATTTCCATAGATGATGGACCAAGAAGGTGAGGAACAGAGTTAGGAGGCCTTGAGAGCTGCAACAGGCACAGGTCAGCCTACGGCAGAACCCAAGCAGCCACAGAAAGACAGCTACTGGGTGTAATTGTCCCAGGTTTGGGGACAGCTGATAACTTGACCAATTTTCAAATGACAAATTTCTCTTGCGATGTCTACATGTGTCACTGGGTGTAATATCTCCAGCTTAGGGCCAGACTTAAAAGTGAATCATCTCTCTTGTTATGTCTTCTTAAAGTCTGTGATCAATCTTGTGATGTCTTCTTGAAGCCAGTGATCAATCTTGTGATGTCTTCTTGAAGTCGGTGATCAATCTTGTGATGTCTTCTTAAAGTCTGTGATAAATCTTGTGATGTCTTCTTGAAGCCAGTGATCAATCTTGTGATGTCTTCTTAAAGTCAGTGATCAATCTTGTGATGTCTTCTTGAAGTCAGTGATCAGTCTTGTGATGTCTTCTTAAAGTCAGTGCAGTTATCAATCTTGTGATGTCTTCTTAAAGTCAGTGCAGTGATCAATCTTGTGATGTCTTCTTAATGTCAGTGCAGTGATCAATCTTGTGATGTCTTCTTAAAGTCAGTAATCAATCTTGTGATGTCTTCTTGAAGTCAGTGATCAATCTTGTGATGTCTTCTTGAAGTCAGTGATCAATCTTGTGATGTCTTCTTGAAGTCAGTGATCAATCTTGTGGTGTCTACTTGTATTACTGGGTGTAATATCCCCAGCTTTGGGCCAGACTTAAAAGTGAATAATCAATCTTGTGATATCTTCTTGAGATAAATGATCAATCTTATGATGTCTTCTTAATGTCAGTGATCAATCATGTGATGTCTTCTTAAAGTCAATGATTAATCTTGTAATGATTTTTTTTAGTGAATGATCAATATTGTGACGTCTTCTTAAAGAGAATGATCAATCTTGTGATGTCTTCTTAAAGTGATTGATCAATCTTGTGATGTCTTTGTAAGGTCAATGACCAATCTTGTGTTGTCTTTGTAATGTCAATGATCAAACTTGTGATGTCTTCTTAATGTCAATGATTAATCTTTTGATGTCATCTTAAAGTGAATCGTGTGATGTCTTCTTAAAGTGAATTATTAAATGTGTGATGTCTTCTTAAAATCAATGATCAATCTTGTGATGTCTTCTTAAAGTGAATTATCAATCTTGTGATGTCTTCTTGAAGCCAGTGATCAATCTTGTGATGTCTTCTTGAAGTCGGTGATCAATCTTGTGATGTCTTCTTAAAGTCTGTGATAAATCTTGTGATGTCTTCTTGAAGCCAGTGATCAATCTTGTGATGTCTTCTTGAAGTCTGTGATCAATCTTGTGATGTCTTCTTGAAGTCAGTGATCAATCTTGTGATGTCTTCTTAAAGTCAGTGCAGTTATCAATCTTGTGATGTCTTCTTAAAGTAAGTGCAGTGATCAATCTTGTGATGTCTTCTTAATGTCAGTGCAGTGATCAATCTTGTGATGTCTTCTTAAAGTCAGTAATCAATCTTGTGGTGTCTTCTTGAAGTCAGTGATCAATCTTGTGATGTCTTCTTGAAGTCAGTGATCAATCTTGTGGTGTCTACTTGTATTACTGGGTGTAATATCCCCAGGTTTGGGCCAGACTTAAAAGTGAATAATCAATCTTGTGATATCTTCTTGAGGTGAATGATCAATCTTATGATGTCTTCTTAATGTCAGTGATCAATCTTGCGATGTCTTCTTAAGGTCACTGATCAATCTTGTGATGTGTACTTAAAGTAAATGATCAATCTTGTGATGTCTTCTTGAAGTCAGTGATCAATCTTGAGTGATCAATCTTGTGATGTCTACTTGTGCTACTGGGTGCAATATCCCCTGCTATGGGCCAGACTTAAAAGTGAATATTCAATCTTGTGATGTCTTCGTAATGTCAACGATCAAACTTTTGATGTCTTCTTAAAGTGAATGATCAATCTTGTGATGTCTTCATAAAGTCAGCGATCAATCTTGTGATGTCTTCTTAAAGTCAATGATTAATCTTGTGATGCTTTCTTAAAGTGAATGATCAATCTTGTGACGTCTTCTTAGAGAGAATGATCAACCTTGTGATGTCTTCTTAAAGTGATTGATCAATCTTGTGATGTCTTTGTAAGGTCAATGATCAATCTTGTGTTGTCTTCGTAATGTCAATGATCAAACTTGTGATATCTTCTTAATGTCAATGATTAATCTTTTGATGTCATCTTAATGTGAATTATCAATCGTATGATGTCTTCTTAAAGTGAATGATTAAATGTGTGATGTCTTCTTATAGTCAATGATCAATCTTGTGATGTCTTCTTAAAGTGAATTATCAATCTTGTGATGTCTTCTTAAAGTGAATGATTAAACGTGTGATGTCTTCTTAAAGTCAATGATCAATCTTGTGATGTCTTCTTAAAGTCAATGATCAATCTTGTCATGTCTTCTTAAAGTGAATGATCAATCTTATGATGTCTTCTTAAAGTGAATGATCAATCTTGTGATGACTTCTTAAAGTCAATAATCCATCTTGTGATGTCTTCTTCATGTCAGTGATCAATCTTGTGATGTCTTCTTAAAGTGAATTATCAATCTTGTGATGTCTTCTTAAAGTGAATGATCAATCTTGTGATGTCTTCTTAGAGTTAATTATCAATCTTGTGATGTCTTCTTAAAGTGATTGATCAATCTTGTGATGTCTTTGTAAGGTCAATGGTCAATATTGTGTTGTCTTCATAATGTCAATGATTAATCTTGTGATGTCTTCTTAAAGTGAATTATCAATCCTGTGATGTCTTCTTAAAGTGAATGATCAATCCTGTGATGTCTTCTTAAAGTGAATGATCAATCTTGTGATGTCTTCTTAAAGTGAATGATCAATCTTGTGATGTCTTCTTAAAGTGATTGATCAATCTTGTGATGTCTTTGTAAGGTCAATGATCAATCTTGTGTTGTCTTAATAATGTCAATGATTAATCTTGTGATGTCTTCTTAAAGTGAATTATCAATCCTGTGATGTCTTCTTAAAGTGAATGATCAATCTTGTGATGACTTCTTAAAGTCAATAATCCATCTTGTGATGTCTTCTTCATGTCAATGATCAATCTTGCGATGTCTTCTTAAAGTGATTGATCAATCTTGTGATGTCTTCTTAAAGTGATTGATCAATCTTATGATGTCTTTGTAAGGTCAATGATCAATCTTGTGTTGTCTTCATAATGTCAATGATTAATCTTGTGATGTCTTCTTAAAGTGAATTATCAACCCTGTGATGTCTTTTTAAAGTGAATGATCAATCTTGTGATGACTTCTTAAAGTGATTGTTAAATCTTGTGATGTCTTCTTAAAGTGATTGATCAATCTTGTGATGTATTTGTAAGGTCAATAATCAATCTTGTGTTGTCTTCGTAATGTCAATGATCATTCTTGTGATGTCTTCTTAATGTCAATTATTAATCTTGTGATGTCTTCCTAAAGAGAATTATCAATCTTGTGATGTCTTCTTAAAGTGAATTATCAATCTTGTGATGTCTTCTTAAAGTTAATGATTAAACGTGTGATGTCTTCTTAAAGTCAATTATCAATCTTGTGATGTCTTCTTAAAGTCAATGATCAATCTTGTGATGTCTTCTTAAAGTCAATGATCAATCTTTTAATGTCTTCTTAAAGTCAATGATCAATCTTGTGTTGTCTACTTGTATTACTGGGTGTAATATCCCCAGCTTTGGGCCAGACTTAAAAGTGAATGTTCAATCTTGTGATGTCTTGGGTGTAATATCCCTAACTTTTGTGATGTCTTCACTTGTTCCTGGGTGTAATATTAGGGATATTACACCCAGAAACACAAGAAAACATCACAAAAGCTAGGGATATTACACCCAGAAACACAAGATATCATCACAAAAGTTAGGAATATTACGTCCAGAAACACAAGAAAATATTGCAAGAGCAATTGTTCACTTTAAGTTTGCTCCAAAAGCTGGGGATATTATATCCAGTAAAACATGAAGACATCACACAAGAGATCATTCACATTTAGGTCCGTCTCAAAGCTAGGAATAGCTTCTGTGATGTTTTCTTGTGTTTCTGGGTTTAATATCCCTAGCTTTTGGGGGAAGCCTTAGAAGTGAATAATTTGTCTTGTAATGTCTTTGTATATTACTGGGTGTAATATCCCCAGCTTTGAGGCAGACCTAAATGTGAGTAATTAATCTTGTCTCCATGTGTTACTGGGTGTAATATTCCCAGCTTTGGTAGAAGACTTAACAGTGATTTGTTTACTCTTGTGATATCTGTGTATGCTGTTGCATATAATATTCCCTGCCTGTCATCTGAAAGATTCTTTCTTGTGATGTCCCTGAATGCTTTGAGTGTAATATTCCCTGCCTGTAAGGTGAATGATTCTCTCATGTAATGTCCCTGTATGCTGTTGAGTGCAATATTCCCCGCTTGTCAGGTGAATGATTCTCTCTTGTGATGTCCCTGTATGCTGTTGAGTGTAATAGTCCCTCTAGTGATGTCCCTGTATGCTGTTGAGTGTAATATTCCCTGCCTATCAGCTGAATGATTCTCTCTTGTGGTGTTGAGTGTAATACTCCCTGCCTGTCAACTGAGTGATTCTCTCTTGTGATGTCCCTGTATGCTGTTGAGTGTAATTGCCATGATGCTACTGGGCTATGGGTGGCCGATTTCTTCTTTCTTGCTGCTCGTGTCCAACAAGGAATATGACTACTTCTTCTATTTCCCAGTCCGCATCAAGGTCATTTTCTCTACATATAACTTAGCTGATAGTGATTCTTTAAACCTCCACATCCGGGATGGTTAACCCGGTCAACAAATGCCCGCTGAAGTAAGATGTGTCGGCCTAACGGCGCAAGAACGCTTTGCTGTAAACAGGCACAGTGCAATCACATCCAGAAAAAAAAAACTCTGGATGAACGAAGAAGAAGAAACCTCCACACATTACTGGACTCACTACGAATGCCACACAACATCATAGCAATAAACTTGAACAGGAGTGAACTCAAACAGCAGTCGACGCAAACGCCAGTTGTAGTTTTAGATATATATTATTCTACACAGACTAGACTTAACATCACCAATATACAACTCAGATATTCGACAATACTTTTACATAACGTTTTCTAAACACAACCTAATTCTTTAAAAGAGTTATCAGCACAGTGTTTCTTGTAAGAGTTGGTGAGAGACTGATAGGTATGGGGATAAAACAAGCATCATGGCCAGGTATGTGATCAGTACTACTCATGGACCCTAGGTGGAAACACCCCTTTACAGCGATGATTGCTGGTCCATGCGGTAGCAGTAAATCCGTCTTTGTACATTGGTTCCTGTCACATCTCCCTGACATGATCGTCCTCACCGCAGAGATTATATGGTGCTTCAGGGAATGACAACACATGTACAAATCTATGAAGGGTATCCAGTTTAATGAAGGTCTGCCAGATATGGGAAAACGGACAGGGGATAGAAGCCGGCTAGAGGTTATAGATGACCTAATGTCAGAGACTGATGACAGAGTAACAAAGCTATTTACTAAGGGCAGTCATCACCGCAACCTCAGTGTTATGTATATTTACAGAACCTATTAGGCAAGAATAAAGAGCAAAGAACCATCAGTTTTAAATTGAATTACATAGTAGATTTTAAAAACCCTCGAGATTTGTTGCAGATTACCCATCTGATGTACCACTATCTATGCACAGTAGAGTTTTAAGGTGGCGACAGCTGTTCCACATTGGTATTTGCTATTTGACCTTCAACAGGAAACACCGGATCAGTTCCACTTACGAACCCATATATTTACCGACCAGTACCAAGTTGTCTGCATCCACAAATAACATGTCCAACGAGGTTAAACAACAGTGATATACTGCGCTTCATGGATGAGGCGAAGCCAGCCAACATGAAGGCCATAATTAAAACAGCTTCCTCAGCCCTTGCCCAATCAATTTGCGAATGATGTCACAACATTTCAAAAGGTAACGTTCCACTTACACCAGGTTAGAAGAGACATCTGCAGCGGCACAAAAACAGTCTGAGAGTGCTCACTTAAGAAACTGTTGGTCAAGAAATGGAAACAGATCTTGCAACAATGTGGATTCATAGGCGACTTAAGGTCCTATACTAAATGTGCTGAAAGGTTTCCTGGGTATGTAACTAACAACAAACTGATTTACATTTGCTGTCTCCAAAAGCGTTCTCTATGCCAACCTCGCATTATTCATCCCTATTTCTAATTCTCTTCTCTGTGTGTTGAAAGTCTCCCTCAGTTGCCCATAGAAAGGACCATCTAGTTATACTATTATTAGGTTTTATCAATGTTTGGCCTATCGCACGAATCATTCTCTAACCTCATAACTCGATGATATCCAGATACCTAAGCTTCATCAGGACACGCTTGTGTTGTGGGAAATAAACAAGAGGATAGCTTGGCTGGGTCTGCTCCACTCGGTGGGGTATTGGCGCATAAGGCAGGCATGGTTGGGTCTGCATTGGTGGGGTGTTGGTGCATAATAAGGTAGACTAAGAGTCTGCTCCACATGGTGGGGTGTTGGTGCATAATAAGGTAGACTAAGAGTCAGCTCTACATAGTGGGGTGTTGGAGCACAAGGGAGATGTGGTGTGGTCTGCATCACTTAGTGCATGATTAGGCAGATGTGGTCTGGGCCCTTTGAAGTAGTGTGTATAGTGCAGAATAACAGATCGATTTTATACTTTGGTATTGTTCACTTACTTTGAACTAAAGCAGTCTATACACTACTTCTGGTGCACTGGACTGATTCTTGCTTCCCCTATTATCAGTGTCCCTCACTATCAGGCGAACCCACTCTGATTTAAGAAGTAAACAGATACATCCATCACAGCCTGGAGAGAATGGTGCTGCAGGGAGTGACCAGAGGATCTGATCAACATTCAATAAATTCTCAGCGAAAGTCCAGACGGTCACACAATCAGACTGCTACAAGTACCTTCAGTATTAAGACTATTCCCCGACTGTTGCATATGAAGACGGAGAATGAATGGAATGTCCTGAATGCTGTGATTTTGGTTCTTGACTCACCTCAACTCTACCTAAGCTCCGCATTAGCCATTCTGTCATACCATCTTAGCCATATTCTCCAGTCACGAATTAATGAACGTTTGTAGTCTATTTGTAATACCTGTAGTCGATCTCCATGTTCTGATCCATACTGAGTATGATTTAAATATTCTAAGTTTGATACTAGTGTTAATCTGATCTGACTTGCACATATTTTCTAATGCCATGAAAGACCCTCTTGCACTGTAAGATGTGTTCTTGTCCTGACCAAGTTGCATGGCCAAACCATCCAGATACGTACTTCTCTGCCTTCCCCTAAATTTTGTCAGTTGTTACAAAATTCTCAATGGGAAATGCTGAAGAATTCAATCAGTTTTGCAGCAGAAAAAAACTATTCCAAAATTAAAGAAAGTGGGCTTTAAGACATGGATGACTGAAGAAATTTTACAACTAATGGAAACAAGAAGACAGAACAAAAATAATACTGCTAAATATGAAGAAATTCACAGAAAAGTCAGAACCTTATGTAGGGAGGCAAAAGAAACATGGCTTGAGAAAAACTGTGAAGAAATTGAAAAACAACACAACAGTAAAAATGCGAAACTAATGCACAAAAGAATCCAGGAGCTTACTAATCAAAGAACACGTACATCAGCAGACTGCCTAAAGACAAAAGATGGAAGAGTCATAATAGAAAAAGATCAGATCTTACATGTATGGTCAGATTACGTGAAAAACCTTTATGACGACAACAGAGACGAACACTACAATGTTCAAAATAATAATGAAGGACCAGCAATTTTGAAGATGGAGGTTCAGAATGTTCTTAACCATATGAAATCTGGCAAGACCCCCAGTTCAGACAGCGTCACAACAGAAATGATTAATGCTTTAGAAGAATATGGAAAAGATAAAGTTGCCAGTCTGCTTAATACAGTATATGATACTGGAAATATACCTCATGAATTATGTAATTATGTATTTATTGCAATCCCAAAGAAATCAGGAGCCTTGGAATGTGATCAACATCATACAATTAGTATAATGAGTTACATCACGAAGATTTTGCTAAGAATTATCAAGCAAAGAGTTAGGAAGATAATACAACCTGAAATAGGAGAAGAACAATGTGGGTACAGTAAATGCTGTGTATTTACTGAGAACCGTAATTGAACGATCTCTAGAAATAATCAAAGATCTACACCTTTGCTTTATTGACTACACAAAGGCTTTCGATAAAGTGAGACATGTCGACATGATAAGGATGCTTGAAGATCTACAAATTGATGGAAAAGACCTTAGACTTGTAAAAAACATATATTGGAAACAGCAAGCTGCCATAAGAGTTGATAATGAAGTAGGCCAATATTAAGAGAGGTGTGAGACAGGGATGTGTAATGTCTCCAGATCTGTTTTCCCTGTACAGTGAAAATATTTTCAGAAATATTGAAGATATGGAAGGAATCAACATTGGGGGGGCGATGCATCAATAACATTAGATATGCAGACGATACAGTCTTGATTGCAGACAATGAACAGGACCTGCAACATTTAGTAGATGCAGTTGTTACACACAGTGAACAACGAGGGTTAGAATTAAATTGTAAAAAGACACAGATTATGGTCGTCACTAGGAAGAACGAAATACCACAATGTAATATACAAGTAAATGGGAATATTCTTCAACAAGTGAATAGGTACAATTATCTCGGAACAGTAGTAACATCTGATGGGAGATGCCTTGAAGAGATTAGAACAAGAATCGCCATGTCTAAGGTAGCCTTTAGCAAGATGAAAAACATACTGACCAATAAAAAGATGTCAATTGAAACGAGAAAAAGAGTGTTGAGGTGCTACATAGAACCTGTACTTTTATATGGATGTGAAGCTTGGACAACTGAGCAGTCAAGCTGAAAAACATCTGATGGCTGTAGAAATGTGGTTTCTGAAGGAAAATGCAAAGAATACCATGGACAGCCAGAAAGACCAATGAACAGGTCCTTCAAGAAACAAACGAAGATCGTAAACTGATTAGAGACATTAGACGCAGGACAGTCAAAATTTTTTGGGCATGTTATGAGAAGAAATGAATTGGAGAACTTGGTGACAACTGGTAAGATCGAAGGGAACAGACCAAGAGGAAGACCTAGAAACAAATACCTGGACGGCTTGGCCTCGTGGCATGGTCGAGACAAACACAGAGCTGATCCACGACTGTGGTGATCGAGTGAGATGACCGCCCACGCTTACCGGCATGGCACATGATGGATGGATTGACAAAGTTCTCTAGTTTATGTCTTCTCATTAAAAAAAAAAACAACTGTCATTTGCTGCCTATAGTACCTTGAAGTGTAGTAAAAGGCTGCCTGTGTTTAATTTCTCTAATCAGTTTACGGTTTTCATTTGCTTCTTGCAATAGACTTTCTCATTGGTTTTTGCGTATATCCATGGTATTGACTGTAATTCACAGCTTTTTGTTTGTATTATTTCCATCTTACAAAAAACATCTGAGCCCATGTGAGTCTTGCTCACATCCATACAGCACACCTTCCTTCCAATATGAACATTTACATACAAAACCACACTGCACAATGTTATCTCCCATAGAAAACCACACTGCACAATGTTATATCTCACACATAACCACACCACACACAATGTTATCTCCCATACAAAACCACACTAGATAATGTTATCTCCAATAATGTTTATTTACAATCTTTGCCAACATCATCTTGCCATGCTTTAACTATACACACAGGCAAGCACACACACATATTCATGTGGAGTTCATTGTTGTCAGGTATCAAGTCTAAAAGACCGTTCTATTTAATGTCCTATTTAATTCCATGATTCTATTCTCTTTCATCCCTCAAATGGAGCAAAGTCCTCCAACTCACGCAAAACCCCCTACATTTCCTACCACATATCACTGACTGAATTGCCTTTTTGGTTCACGAGTGCATTTTTTAGGAGACTCCTGGGAGTCGGCACTGAAGCTGCGGAGTTCACGCTTTGTACGACGCTTTCAGCGGGTTGCCCTGCGGTAAAAGACCGAGCCATGTGAGAAACCCCAGGTCAATGAGGTCTTTCCGGTGACTGCTGAGTCCATCGACGATGAACTGTGGTTGTTGTGGATGAATTTTGTGTTGGTATTCTGGCGGCGGCATTTTACACTATGTACCTGTGCGGACTGTTGGATTGCCGAGACTCCTGTCTGTTCCACTTTTCACATTGGACAGCATTTTGTGTGATATTCACTAGCGCAGGAATGGAGCATAATGGGGACAACTCGTTGCCGTGAAGTTGGAACCTCGACTAACTAACTAACATATCACTTATCTGCCTGTAATTCTCCTCTCCATTTATGAGTTTCATGCAATAATAAAATCTCCGGATTACTAACACTGTATGGAGAACACAAAGCAACAACAGTAGAAACTCAAAACCTCTGTATTATTAACAATGTACGGAGAAGACCAATAACGCAACAACAAAATTAAAAGAATGTTGCCTATATAGATCCATCACAGAATGCTGCCCTCATCACGACCTGCAGGAAAGGCTCAATCTTTTGCCAGCTGCCCTGCCTGAAGCACCTTCATTTCCAAGGTCTCTTTAACATCGTGTCTAACTTCGTGCTAGTTGACCCGTCTCTTCTTCCAGGAATTATGCCCCCATCATTGTTCTTTACAAACCACAGTGACTTTTAATATGGCCAAAGTTTACGTTTCTGGTACGTGATGTTGTCTATGAACCAGAGAACTAAGTGCTTGCTTGCTTGCTTGTGTTCGTTGGCTTGAGCTCCAACGCGAAGTCCTGTATGTCGGATGAAGGCATCCTGTTGTCCAACATCAGTGTGATGTCATACAGGACCTGAGTTTTGCGTGAGTATCCGTTGTCCCATGTCTGGCTTATTGGTGTGCAGACTGGTGGTTCCTCGCCATACAGGCAGACATTCTCCGACTTCGGAGGAATCGGCGATCCTATTGACCTCAGCCAGGTGTAACAGTAAAGGGAGTAGCTTAGGAGTAAAGAGTTAAGGAATGCTGCGCATTCCTTGACTAGTGGGAAAACCATAGCTAGTGAACGTGTGTGCACGAATGAAGAAGTGTATCTAGGCTGGGACACACGTCACTTGGGGGCCAGCTAGCAAGAAAGTAGGAACATGTAAACATCGGGATTTGAGCCTACCATCATTGTGCTGTAGTTGAACGATTCGACTAATAAAGAATGTTCTAAACAACGGAGTCTTGTGTGCTGTACGATCACGTGCCTTATAACCTGTGTGTAACACCTCTACACTATAATACAGGTTGATTTGGTGCCTTTGACCTCACGAAATATGGGATGTCGTGGAGAGAGTTACCGCCATGGAAGATTGTTGTGTCTGGGCGTCTGGAGAAGGAAGTTTTTAAGTAAATAATAATAAGAAACGCAACAGCTAAAAGCCCGCCCAGGGGTAGTTGTTGTGGGTTCTCAGTGTATTTATGTTAAAAAGGAGATCGATTTCTCAGGACAGCTCAGAAGGTTTGATTGATAAACTTATTTT